>VYZX01028834.1:531274-687011 GCA_013401335.1 Brachypteracias leptosomus | reverse complement strand
ATTTCAGTAAAGACTTGTAAAAGAAAACTAATACAAATAGCTGCCTGAAACAATGAAAGATTCAGATGGTGTTTCAATCTTCCTTGTATTCACAGCACTTGGTGTTACCAAGTCCTGGTAAATGGGCTGAGAAGTGAACACTTCTTTTTTTACTGTAGCTCTCCACTGGCAGTGTGGGTAAGCAAATGTTCTGAGATTTGAGGCAGACAAAAAAGCAATGAGCAGCTTAAGAGACTTCCACGTTCCAGAACTAATCACAGTAACTCTGGAGTTTCTTGTCCAGGCAGGCAGAGAAACTTATTTGTTTACAAGCAAGAGATGCCTTGTTTAGGGACTAACTGGTAAACAGAATCAGAAATCCAACTGAATACTTTTGAAACAGCCCATTAGCACTTAAATCAACTTTTGCTCAAAGTTAAAGATTTGTACTTTGAGGAAAGCTACATGACTGTGGTTCTGTGAATAAAGGTAGTAGCAATTTCAGCCTGCAACCTTCTAACGCTCCTAAGATTTTCACCACAATAAAGAATAACTGACATGAAGAATTTTCTAAAACATGCTCAAGATCTTCCTTGACAACAAGCACTATGATTTTTCCCTAAGCATCCCAAACAAAGATCTAATTTAAGATGTCTCCTGTCTGGAATGCAGACATGCTCTTCGAGATGGCCTGAGACGCAGGCCACAAAACACAAGAAACTAAAAATGGTATTGAGCCTCTGAATATGAGTATCAGCAACTATATGCTGGAGAGCTGAATTCAAGGAAGGTTTCAGGCATGTAATTAATGAAAGAATAAACCAGCCTTTATCCTTAGCATCTATACTGGAAGATTGGTAAACAATTTGAACTTTTGCCATTTCTTTAAAGCAAGCATAAGTCCTACCATGCACAGTTTGCACACGCTTCAGAAAAGAGATAGTCATTTAAGTCTTTTAGGAATTAGTTTAAGATTAAACCTAAACAAACAGCTTAACCAAAGTATTATTCACAAGACAAGCATTTTCAAAATGAGTACACAGCATCTTCACAAGCCACAGCTGTATCCTTACTGAATAGGGCAAGAGATCTTCCACTGAAGACTAACAGTCTAAACTATAAGGAAGAAATAAATTTTTAGGCTTAAGTCTTAAGGACTTTGGACTATGTTTGTTGGAGAAAGTTTTGTCAGGTCAAATAAATGGTTGGTCTCGAACCCTGAATGGCTATTTAGAATATCCTAACTTGAAGCTGTTAATTCAGTACTTACATTTTCACTTCTCTCTAGTCTCCCCTTATGCATTTCTTCTCCTTCCTCCCCTAGGCATGCCAACATTTTCTAAATAGCTATCACTGCTATTTCTTATTAGAATTTATGAATCTGTATGTAAACTTTACTAGATTATGAAGTGTTCTGCTTCAACACACCACTTAAGAGATTTACCTAATGGCAGGTGTAGCTTGAAGCTATACAGAAAATGAATTAGCAGTTTCCTAACTAAAGCCAGAGAGATCCAACACACTCAATACAGTTCATTTGGATACAGTCTTCTAGAACCCAGTTTAAAAGTTCTATTAATCCATTCTCTGTATCACGGATAAACTGCAACTTCACCCAGAGCTGATCTTCCTTTGAACTCACATCTCTGAACTCTTATGTCCATACAGAGCAGTCTTAGCTTTGTTGTTTGGTTGGGTTTTGGTAGTTTTTTTAAAGGAACTGATTAAAAAATATTAGAGTTCAAGTAAGACTATGGCAGGAGAGATACATGGAATTGTTTGTGCAGAGGGGAGGAGAACAAAGCATTCACCTTCTGCACTACAGCGTTCAGAGTGTTCAAGCGACAGCAACCACACAATCCCTGTCACTGAGTGGTCCCTCTCCATCCTCAAGTGATTCAAAGCACTAGAAGCCTGTCCTGCAAACTCACTCCTGGAGTAACTACGCTGGAAGTCAGAACACTATTTCAAAGCTTATACAGGAAGAGCTTATACCCATTTAATCTTATGCCAATGTTGTTCTTTAGTCTATTTGGTTCCTTGGTGTTTACCTCTTTCCCACCCCTTACAGGATGTTTTAATATCTACAGTGTTATCACATCCCTTCTTGTCTTTCCTCTTACCCAGTTAAATGAGAAAAGTCTTTTAGTTTATTCCTTTAATGCAAGTTCTATATTCCTGTCTCATTAATGGGCCTTTTCTATGCCTGTCCCAGTTTGTTCCCTTCTCTAGTACCTCAGGTATCTTCTTCCTCTGTGTCTTTGCATCAGTGGAAATTAATCAAACTAAACACTAAGCAGAGAAGAATACCACAGTATAAGGTATTCTTACAAAAAATGGAGTTTGATTCTGTTTCTTAAAATGCCCAGTGTCAGAACTAAGTACTCAGTCACAATGCACACGGGAAAACCCAAATAATATTATCAAAAAATCCACCCACATCACAAACCCACTGGTCTACAGCATATGAGAATTGCTTTTAGACAAAACAGAGGAGTGCCATTTAACTTCTGTCACGGTCAAAACTGGCAAATTCACCAGACTGGTTCACATTAAATAGTAAAATTCATATACAATTTAGCAGAGGAGGAAAGAATCTAAAATCAAGTTAGGTTTATTCAAATAGTATTTGAAAACTACCTTGAAGATATCCACATCGCCTTCAAAAGCCTCTTAGATGTGGTTCACTCTTAGAAGGAGGGGTTATTTAAGCTTTCCAAAGCTCTGTCTAGATGCCAGGCTGGACATCCAAAAGTCAAATTCAACTCTGCTCTAACAAAGTCGTGGTTGTATTTGTACTAAACTGCTTTGGCTATGTGTTCATCCCAGCCATTGGTGCAACCCATCCAGACAGATTCTTCCCTAAACTCCCAGATTTTCCTTTTGTCACTCTTCTCTACTCATAGAGGAGCCACAGTAAAGTCCACCACAACATGCATCCAAAGGCAAACAGTTTCAGTATGGAAAGGTTTCAAGATGCAAGAACTGTTATGAAAAACAGTGTGATCAACTCCTGTACTTATGTTGGAAATGCTACATTCCTTCAGGTGTTTTGGACTTACCTACCTCCCCCCAAATCCATGCACTGCTAGTATAGTTGAAAGTTCTGGAAGTCAAATACTCAAATCAATAAAGTAACTGCAGACAGCTTAAGTGCTGCCCAAAGAGCAAGCTCCTAACAAAAAGCAGTGCTGAGGTAAGTGACCTGACCTAAAAGCTCCACAGACAAAGCCATGTGACCATCCACCCTCAAGTTTTCAAAAAGTCCTGTCTTAAAGGGCAGTTACATTTGTTGCAGATGATTAGTAAGCAGGAACATTTCTTATGATTGTTCAGCAACAGCTAGATTGAGCCAATTTATGCAAATATTCTGCTATCATTCCTGTCACATTAGCATTACTTCAGTTTAAACCAAGTCACCTTCAGTTAGCATTCAGTCATGCCCCAGGGCACTATGTTTTCCAAGAACACTGACTTAACCACAACAGCCAAATTTAACAGTTGAGTTTATCAAACTACCAAGGCAACAGTATTGTTTCACCTATACTACCCTCCCTGTATACGCAGGGCATTGGAGAGGTCTATCATTAGAACACTGCAGACCACCATCTAGAAAGTTTCTTGAGGAAAGGACTCTATAGTCACCCTACTCAATCCTGGTACACTCAGCAGAGCAACCACAGGCAAGTAACAGCATCTTGTAGTTATCTATAAGGTAATACTGATTCTGTCACATCTTCCACATCTATTATTACTCAAGCATGCAATGCTGCAAACTCAATACCTCTACATCAGGTGGTTCTCAAGACACCTGGAAGTTGAGATGATACTATCCAAAGCCTTCATCCTTATAGCAAGGAGTTGTTTACCAATCATGATAGCCCACTATCAAATCTTAACAGCTTCCGGATCAAGGAAGTTCTCCATGGAAGTTATTAGCAGAGTTGACACTGTCCCTCATCCGATGCAGATGAAAGTGATAGCACTAGCAGGAGTGGCTAGTAAAGGCTATTGTAAAATGGTACTTCAAATTGGCCACCAGATACTAACACGTATAGATCCACCTGAAGCAGTCATGCCTTTCAAGTGTAGGCGAATACTAGATTGTCTCAGTATTCCTCAGCTTTGCCAAAGCAATTACATTAATCAATCATTGCCATGGTAAGCGTTTTTCCATTGCTTTTTTTCTGGAAAGCCTCAGCCAGAGTGGTTTCACTGTTTCCAAGAACAACTTAGGGAAAATAAATGTTCAGACTACATTAAAGTTTATATAAGTTTTTCCATCAAGAAGCTCCTGCATCCCCCAAGACCCAAAGCCCAGAGTAACAGAGCCCACCCTGTGTGTCAGGGCTGCATTAGAACAGCACTTCCCAGATTGGTGTAAGGCTTAAAAAGTTTTGCCTCCTAAGGAAAACTGCATGCTTTAGCTGCTATAAACTGGTTATTCCTGGTCAAGGAAATAGCCAAGGCAGTGTAGGGCTTTCCTCATCGTAAGAGAGAAACCCTCAATATCATATTAAGAATAAGAGAGATGTATCTTCTGTAGGAGCAGGAAAACAGGATTTCTTGGAGACAGCACTGGGCTGATGAGTAGAAGCATGTGCAATACTTGCTCAAGGTAAAGATGTGTGTGTGGACTGTGGGAACAGTCTGCATCTAAGACAACAAAACTCCCAACAGCTTTTTGCACTGCTCAATTTAAGTTTTATACTTTCAATTACCTATCATTTTATGCATAATTTTCATCTTTCAACTTTGAAGATGGAAATTTTCAGGAGCAAAAAAAGAAGTATCCTATGGTGTTACCATATAACATAAAGGTATATATGTTGCTATATAGCAGACAAAGGACAGTGAGGCACTTGGTCATAATTTCTTGCATAAACTAATAAAGCTGAACATTTGAATACTCCAGACATATTATTCTTTAACAACTCTTTTGTTGTACATCACGAGAAAGCCCGTTGATACTCTGTTGGAAAATGACAGAAAAACATAAGCCGAGTAAATTCAGTGGAATAAGGGGGTATCTATAGTTTCAGATGCAGTGTTCAATATTATTTCAGATCAGACAGCCAGGACAAAAAGCACTAAGATGTTTTTAGAATCTGCTATTGTACCTCTTATATCATACCACAAAGTAACTCTAAAGCAGAAAGAGAAAATAATCCCAAACTCTAAGACCATATGAGGTCTATTAATGCAAATTATCATCTCTGCTTAATAATTTCTTGCTGTATCCATTTAGGAATCTAATCTGCTGTGGAACAGTCTACATAAAACATCCCCTACCACTATCACCATGTACCTTGATATCTCAAAGTACATCTTGTGGGCAAAATTCCGTTCCCGGGCTCCAGCGAGCATCAGCTTCAACAATCACATAATGTTTATTAGAAATTAATTACAGTTGCAAAAGCATGCCTTGCCTTTATCTCCTAACCTGAGCACTTGATCCTTCAGTCTTAAGAACTAAACAAAACCTAGTATGCACACTAACATGCTTTTTTTCCCCAAGGTTAACTATTTTTGGCCCCAAAGTGTCATCTGTTCTCGTATTTTGATTCAGATACTCAGTTGACAGCAGGAGGTTGGCAGACAGGAAGAGCTCAAGAAATTACTTTCAGTAAGAAACAATAAGAAAATCTGCAGAGCAGGGAAGGAATGACCCCAGACACAACAACTCGTTAAGAGGAGATGCAATTACTGGCAAAAGCCTATTTCAGGAGACAGCCAGAAACCAGCACATGACAGAAGAGATGTATGATACAGGAAGAGCGAGACAAAAGCCAGGGTATTACTAGGAGAGATTCCACTCTAACACAAATTGTTTATCAAATAACTGTCTAAATGCTGCTTTGTGCAACAATCCAGAGAAGTAGAGCATTCAAGAGCAAGCATATCAGCCCCATGACACTGATGCTACAATTGCTGCATGCACCTCACAGAATTCTTTCTTCCAGACTAGGAACTGAGCAGGGATACAGCAGAACCCTGCAATTAACTTAACTCTGCCTGCAGAAAAATACCTCGGGAAGGCTCCCGAGTTAGCAGATGCTACAGAGAAGTAGTTAACTCTGCTTTCAGTAGCTACTTCTTCATTACCCAAGCTCAGCAAATGGAAGAGATTAGCATGGATGAGAGCCAACCAAAATAACATGCTAAAACTATACCAATGAAATCAATACAACTGACAGGCATGCATTTGCTACCCATTTGCTACTCCAGTCCAGTTCCTCCCCTCTCAGCACATGTAGCTGCTGGAACACAACCATTTCTGGAATTCCAGCTTAATAAATTAAAGCTAAGTGTAAATCGTCAACTAAAGCTCTTTTTGATATTAGATCTTCAGAATAATTTCTCCTTGATCTTTTCCAAGCTTGTCATATCCTCCATAAAATAAGATCCAGAACCACTCTCAACATTGATCAGAAGTAAAAACAACCTTAATATAGAAACATGACTGCACAAAAACTAGAGATAAACAAACAAACCCACAGTATGTACAAAAATAACAAGTTTTTGATAATTTATATATATTCATGAGAGGTCTCTCAGCACGAATCTATTTCGGGCTACAATGAGAAGCTCCACACCCATCAACAGGGAACTTTCATACTTTGAGGAGACATAGATAGGTCATATCCACCCAAATAATACTGAACAGGATGAGTTCAGAATATTTTACTCTCATAACTTCTGTTTATTTTTGAATAGAGTTAAAAAGATTCTGAATTTCTTAGGTAGGAGTTTTCACTTTCCTGCTCTGACTGCTGCTAGGAAAAAGGTCCTTTAGGGAGTCCAAAATAAAATTAACAATAAAATAATAAATAAGAAAATATCCACAGGCCTATCCAGTCCTCCTCTGCAGATAAACATCCTACAGCCTGTGCTGTTTCAGCTGTAGTGCAGTGGATGCTGTTTAACAGCATCTCACTAAGATTAGCTCTTACACATCATAAATCAATATTATCAAGCCAACGCCACACAGAACTAGTGACCCACCAATAAGGGATTGTGTTGATCCTAGAGAATCCAGCCACATGTATGAAGTAAAGACATTTTAAACCAAAAAGATGCCAAGCACTTCTTTCTGCAACAATAACATCATGCCTAATACTGTTCACGCTAATGATGTACAAAATAGTTTATATACATTCTTTGTACATAACTCACATAATGAAAAAAATTGCCCTTCAGTTGATAGTATCATTTTATTTAGAAATCACACATCAGACTAGACTCTGCACATTTCACTATGGTACGACTTAAATTATAAATCTTTCTAGAACCATTTTTTTTCAGTTTAACCCTCTTAATTAGAATCCAAATTAAATGAATGCCTTCTGTGCTTTCACATTCTCATTTGTGAATGAGAGGAGAGTGACAAACAAAAATCCATTTCAGCTACTGGATGGCATTCAGCACACACATTGAGCCTCATTTTTCAGCTCTTTTTATTAAGCTCTTTTTCAAGAAAACTGCAGCATAATTTGATCCACAAGATAGTTAGCAACTGGTGATGGATACAGAAACTGGAAAGCCAACAAGTGCAAACACTCAGAAGCAGAGGCAGTCAGGAAAGTAGTTTCAAAACAAGTTTCAAATTTCTCATTTAAACCACAATTTCAGGTATCAGCAGAGAGACTAAGCCTGACAAAAGATCATCAGTTACAGTCTGGCTACAGTCACTTAATGAAATCTTATCAAGACTTCAAAGAAGTTTCTCAACTTCTGAGCACTTGCTACCCATCATCCACCAGAAAAGTGAACAGATGTCACTTTGCTCCCCCACCCCCAATATTAGCACAAATACAACTACAGCAACTAGTGCAAAAATTTAGGTCATAAAACATGTACTGCAACTATGCTGCACTTCCATCTGCATCTCAATTTCCTATGACTCTCGTTCCTCCTCATATAGAAGCATTCTGGGCACTAGGTTTTGGTCTGACATTCACACACTTAGTTTTACTCACATCTTATCTTCTGTATACAGCACTACATCCTTTCCACTTGAGTTTAAAATGCATAAAAGCAGGTTTTCATTATGTCTGAAAGGCTAGTAAGGCAACCGTTTCCTTTCAAACCCCACATACTACGTAAACTGGTCACAGGTTTGGGCAATTTCCTTTGACAGATCCCTGAACTGTTCTCACTCACTCAGCTTGAGTCCCACAGACAAAGCCTTAGCTTTAAAGCTAAATCAATTGAGAGGCAAAGCAAAACAGAAGCTTGAAAACCATGAAAAAAGAGAAAACTTAAAAATTATCAAACTTTCTGAAGAACTCAGGTTATCTTTATTGCAGTGTTTTAGAAAACACAGATATTCAGCCTAATCAAGTGTCTCCAAATAATACTATGTTGCACTATTAAAATTGCAAAAGTGTTTCAAAACTTAGTTTATTTGGGTTTTTTAACATAAGACTGTTTTCAGATATCTAAATGTTCAAGATATTTAAAACAGCTTTCAAAATGGCTTAACCATTAGTGATTCAGCAGGTTTTAGGATCTCCCATCTAGCAGTAACAAGCTTTATGTAAAAAGAAATATGTAAGTCGGTAACTTTCTAATTCTCCATAAGCATAAAATGAAGGCCTAACTAAAAATAGCTAAATAGTGTGAAGAAAAAGAGCTACAAGTTAGCAACAAATGCACTGCATCAAATACTCATGTTTAATCATGTTCAAGATTCACAAAGGTGCAAGTATTTCATTGCAATTCAACTCTGTCTGGAACTTCTTAAAAAAAAAAAGCTTGAAGAGTTCAATTGTTAAGAGCTTCCTTTTCTCACACACAGAAAGCTTAAAATAAAAGGTGTTACTTTTTCAGGCCAGTCCCACAACTGTAGACAGCGTGCTAATAACCAAGTAGCTGGCTTATTAGCATGCCAGCTTAGATATTTCTTTTCAGAGAATGACTCAGCCTCCTATTTTCAAAGTTTTTCTTGAATATTTGTCCTACATTTTACAACAGCAGTAGCCAGCTAGAGAAAACCACATCCTATAAAGTCTTAACCACTTTACAATACTGAGCATAGAGATTAGCCATGCCTCCACATTCGCATCCACTAATCTAATCCTTTCTGAAAATCAAAGCTCAAGATATTCAATACTGATCTTTCAGAGGTAAGTGAAAGCTTTGTTCAAATTTCATGCTTCTCTGCAGCACAGTTTAGTGCTTGCAGGATAGAAAAACTTGCCAGGAGTTCCCCTATCAAGAACAACAGAGTCTGTTAGAACTGCAGCCCTTAACAGGACGGCAAAGAACAACCTAAGCGAGCAGTCACATAAGGAAAATTTAGTTTACAGCTGTCCGCTTTAAACAGATGTATGCATGTCCATAAGAAGCAGAAGCTTTAGTTGAAAAAGCTTTCAATCATTGCTCGTGCCTCGCTCGCAAAGTCTATATTTGGTACTGCAGACGTATTCGAGGAGAAAGAGTGTTCTAAAGGGGAGAGGAGGAGGGGATGCCATGAAGGCTGCCCTCCCCTCGGTGCCAGGGACCCCGGCTGAGTGGAGCTGCGGCTGCGAAGCAAGCCCAGCCCGGGAGGCGCGGGCATGTGCTGCCAGCGGCGAGCGGGCCGGGCTGCGGCCACCGGGACAAAGCCCCGCAGAGGGACCGGGCTGGGGAGCGCCCGGGAGGCTGCGACCCGCCCTGCAAGGACACGGCCAGCGCAGGCACCGCGGCCGGCCCGGGCATGGCGCAGCCCCCTCCCCGGGGCGGGCTCCTCACCGGGGATACCCCGTTCCCTTCTCTCTGCCCAGACCTCGCTGGGTGTCCAAATCCCGCCACACACCCTCTTCCTTGAATTTTTACCTTCATCTTCGAGCTCTAGTTTCTCCAGCATCCCTTCGGAGGCGGCCGGGAGCTGAGAGGGAGCCGGAGCCGCTGCCGCCGCCGCCGCCTGCGGGAGGGAAGAGAGGAGAAGGAGATGAGCATCCAGGCGCGGACTCACCGGCCCCGCGGCGGCATCGGAGCAGCCCGGCGCGGCGGAGGGGAGTGGCGGCGCTGAGAGGGCGGCTGGCACGGTTCCCGCCGAGCGCTGAAGGGAGGGAAGGCGGGACGGCGCTGAGGCCGGGCGGCGGCGGCGGCGGCTGCCCCTCGGCCTCCCACACACGCACAGCTCACTGTGCGCTGCCTCTTACACACACTCCGCACACACCGAGGGGGGAGGAACCGGGACTCGCCCTTCCTCCCCCCGGCGCGGCGGCTGCGCCCAGCCCATTAACCCTGTGCTTCCCGGGCTCCCCGCCGCCGTGCCTCCCGCGGCCGCCGCCTCTGCCCCGCACGGAGGGAGCTGCAGATGGCGGCCGCCAGACGCACGGAGAGACCGGTCGCCCTCTCGCAGGACAGCGCTTCCCGCCACACCTCGCCGCCGCCTGTCTCCCCTTTCCCCCCTCCGCAATGGAGGGATTGGTACGTTCCATTTTGCTGCAGTCAAGCCCGTTGGTCAGCGACGGGAGGGGAAGGTAAGTACCACATCAGCGCGGGGGAGGGCGGGGAGGGTTTCCCGTCCCAGGGGCTCTGCCGGGCCAGCCGCCTTGCACTGCCCGCTCACAGGGCTCGGCTCCTCGCGTGGCTGCTTTGGGCGAGAGCGGTGCAAGAGGCGGCGGATGGGAGGGAAGCCCCCGGCTCCCCCCGTGAGGCGGGGTTGGTATCGTCCCGCGCGTTCACCTGCGAGGCACCGGCGGGGAAGCCGACGGATCCACTGCCCTGCTGGGGGGTGGCTGCTGAGGGGGATCCCCCGCCTGTGACGGGGAGCTCCCGCCCGGCGCCGAGCCGCCCTCCCGGAGTCTCCGCTCTGGGAACAGCCGCGCTCGTTTCCATTTAAAGCGTTCGAGAAGTTACTATTCGAGATCAGCCGGACTGCCGGCGTCCTCCATGTAGGTCGCCTCTACCAGGGCTGAGCCTCGAAGAGGGCTCCTGAGGAGGAGGGAGGCGGCCCTGCGGCGGAGCCCCCTCGTAACGGGCTTCACCTCGGCCAGAAGTAAAGGAGGACCTGGCCCAGGGGTTACTGAGGGACATTCTGGTTTACATCGTGCAGCAGCACAGGCTAGATGATCCTATTTTACAAAACACTCCAGAATAGCCAAAAGAAACCCCGCCATTGCCGTGGGTGCAGGCAGCAGGGACAGTTCCGGGGCTGTTCTGAACAGCTCTGGGTGGGAGGTGTCTGGATGCCCTCAGCTGGCCCTCAGCTACCTGAGCACATCATGCTGCCAGCCCAGCCTGCCAACAGTGGCTGAAGGATGGAGTTCGCTCCATAGGCGGCTTCTCCTCAGCAAGAATGGGATTTATTGCACTCGCCTTTACAAGTCTGCATCTGAGCTTTTAAGCCAGACTACTGCAGAATCATTAAGGTTGGAAAAGACCTCTAAGATCAAGTCCAACTCGTCAACCCAAGGCTACCGTGACCGCTAGACCATGTCCTGAAATGCCATGTCTGTACATCTTTTGAACACCTCCAGGGATGGTGACTCCACCACTTCTCTGGGCAGCCTGTTCCAGGGCTTGACCACTCTTTCAGTAAAGAAATTTTTCCTGATATCCAATCTAAACCTCCCGTAGTGCAACTTGAGGCCATTTCCTCTCGTCCCATCACTAATTACTTGGGAGAAGAGACCAACACTCACCTCTCTACAACCTCCTTTCAGGTAGTTGTAGAGAGCAATAAGATCAATGGAAAAATAATGGAAATCAATGGAAATACGGAAATACTTGAAACAGCCTCATCATTTAGATTCACTTAGACAATGAGATGTGGTAAGCTATAGCTAGGCTTCCTTAACTAAAATGAATGGGTCCCCACTGCTGGTTCAGGAAACCCAGCAGGACCAGCTCAGACATGGAGGCCATAGAAATGTATAAATGGATTATTTTTTTGGAAACAGCAACAGATCTTGCAAGCAGACACGCATGCATGGTGTTCCAAAGGGGTCACAGGAGCCATTTGCAAAAACTTAAAGTCTATTGGTCCCTAAGGAGAAGCTCAAGCTTCAGAAGTTCAGCAAGTCTTTCAAGCAGGGGAGGTTGAATAGATTTAGGATAGCACAGTAATGTGCATATAACATAGGAAAGTATGAAAGTAATTAGAACTAAAGCTATGATGGGAAAAGAGAGCAAAAAAGTATGGGAAAACAGAAAGCTGTGTCTCATTTTTAATATTGAAAATAATGTGGGTATACAAGTTTGTGACAGAAATCTTAATCTTTTCCCTCATGTTTAAACCCACTTTCCTACCTAGCATTACTTATTACATCTGTATCAACATTTCTTGGAGGAGTTGGAATTGAATGTTACTAAACTGTTAAGCACTGGGCAGTTCATCTACCCTGACTCTTACATTTCACATGGCACTGATGTAACTTGACCAAAATATCTTCCATTGGATGATGTTCTCTGATCACAAACACTATCAAGTCACCATTTCAGTAGTTTAGGGATGAGTTCTACCAGGAATTTTGCCTTGAAAAACAAAAATCTACTTATCCTATGTAACGATGCATTTTTTTTTATTGCATTCTTTAAACATGGCATGAGTATTGGTTGAACACCTATTAATCATTAGTCTTTCTCAGTTGCTACTAAATTTTTTTTTGTCTCTGCTCAGGAATGAGATCCTTTTTAAAGTAATGAGTTATGTGTTTGAAACAAGACCAGGTTGGACAGGGCTTTAAGTCTAGTGGGAGGTGTACCTGCCCATGGCAGGGGGGTTGAAACTTGATGGCCTTTAAGCTCCCTTCCAACCCAAACCATTTCTAAAATCCAGAGAAGTTTCAAGCAAGGAAGCTAACTGCTGGTGACAGCTTCTTTTACCCAAGCTGCTTCTTTCAGGGAACACTTTTAAGGATAGATGAGAATGTTAACAATACCAAGTTCTTCTTTACTGTAAAGATCCTTTGGAAAGAGAATTCTAAAATATTTCATTCCTACTTGTATTTTTAAAAGACTTCTAGGATTTCAATAAATACTCTGACCAGCCACAGAAGGTACCAAAACAGTTCATATTAATTTATAATATTTTCAGCCTACTAATGAAAATGCTTTGATATCTTTTAATTATCTCTGGAAGCTATCTTTAAAAGCTCTAAATAATTTATCTTCCTTATCATGTACCTTGATATTGATAACAGTTATCCTCTTTTGCTAGCCAAAAGAGAAGAATAAGATGGCATATCTGATCGGAAATAACTGTCATGATTTTCATTTTTTGGAAACAAGTATTTCCTCCCCATAATTATCTAGTAAGCACCAGCCATGAGGAAATATCACTCCGAGGTTGTTTGGAGCTCAAAGTGATGCTGAGTCTTCAAAGGTGCACACTGTATTTCATCTGCTACAAACATGGATATCACACAATCACAGAGTGGCGGGGGTTGGAAGGGACCTCTGGAGATCATCTTGTCCAACACCCCTGCTAGAGCAGGATCCTAGAGCAGGTCACACAGGAACACGTCCAGGTGGGTTTTAAATGTCTCCAGAGATGGAGATTCCACAATCTCTCTGGGCAGCCTGTTCCAGGGCTCTATTACCCTCACAGTAAAGAAGTGTTTCCATATGTTCATAAGAACATAAGAAGTGTTTCTTATGTTCATAAAATGTCAGTTAAGCCTATTTCATGCAATGGCCTAGACTGTGCAGTGAACCACAGAGCTCACCGCAAGATCAGGGTTTTACAGTGGCAGAATCTACAACATCCAGACCAAGAGTACTATGAGAAACTCAAGATAATATAAAGGCAGTAATTTAATATATAACAGAGATTTGTAATGGAAACATTATAGCTATGTTGTAACATCCATGCTGCTCAAAAAACCCCAAAGGAAATTGAGAACGAAGGTCTGAAACTCCATCCTTCACTCTGCTTGCAGCCTCACTATTTGTTTAAACCACTTTTGGAACAAGCTGCAGATCATGGTGTTCATTTTGCTCCTCACTTTGCCTTCTAGCTCCTCTTGGCTTGTAGGCAACACAGTGAGTCAGAGCAGGAAACTGATGCAGCTCAAAACCAAAGGGACTAAAAGAAAAGGTTGGTTTTCATCCAGCCCCGTTCCTGATCCAACTCACTGTGTCGCTGGACCAGCTGGCACTGGCATGAGGAGCACCAAGGGCAGGGGTGACAGTGGGACCACACCTTCTGGAAACAGCCAGCTCTTAAATCAGCTTAAATCAGTGGTGAAAACACCATCTTGTTCATTATGAACAACTTCAGCATTAGACAAATTAGCAGGTATTTTTAACAGTCCTGGATGTTACCCCTCCCTACAAACTCTGCCTGCCATTTTACTAGAGGATTATGGATTAAGGATCTGTTTTTCAAAGGACCTATAATTCCCACCAAGATGATATTATATGTTGTAACATTTCAATATCTGTTTATTGTGACTATTCTAATGCCACAGGAGGTTTCTGTTAACTACAACCAAGGGATTTGTTTAGATTATGGTTTGTGATAACTGGGTATTTAAGATACCCAAAGCAACAAGAGGGTATATACTTTGTATACTAAATACTGCTAAGCCAAATAAGTTTTATATAAAAGAGTTTTACAAAACCCAAACTGCCTGAACACATTTCTTCTATGCCAGGTTTCAGTTTGGTTTTTACATGGGCATTACTTATGCCAAAAAACATGGACCTATGACATAGCACCGATACAGAGGCTCAACACAGCAGTGCCAGCAATCCTTGTAGAGGCAAAGTAAAACAACTCAAGGTTGATACAACAGCAAAAGTCATAAAAAGGTGGATGTAAACAAAAGAGGCTTTAGGACTTCTGGGAAGGCTGGAACATAAATTGTAATAGGTAACTGCTTTGTTTTCTTTAGCTTTCTAGGGTAAAGGGAATGACTAGTACTCTGTAGAAGTCAAGTCAGTCCTGTAAATTATATATGCACTTAAAATTAATATGTTAAAACTGAACTGATAATCTAGGAGTCCTTTTAGTCCTATGTCCTGTTGAAGGAATCCCATTATTTTCATGAGAACATGCTAAGTATTTAAATTGTAGGGACGGTTCAGGGATATGAACAGCAATTAACATCAGCAGAATATTTTTTCTAATGTAGTTTCTTGCCATTTGCCTCCCTGAATTAGCAGGAATGCATCCACTGGGAATAGGGATCATCACTGGCAGTCATCAGACCTGCTCTATCAAAATAGATGGGGCTTTGAGCAACCTGGTCTAGTGGGAGGTGTCCCTGCCCATGGCAGGGAGGCTGGAACTAGATGGTCTTTAAGGTCCCTTCCAATGCAAACCATCCTATGATTCTATGATAAAATGCTTTGAATGACACCAACTGTGTAGCTTTTCATACTGAACAGGTTACCCCAGACTGCTGCTTCTGCAGCCAGTGGAGAAACAGACATTTCTAGGACATCATTCCCATGGCCTATTTCAGACAACTGCTTAGGATAAAATGATCTGGATAGGATGAAATGATCTGATTAGGATAAAATAAATGCACTGTCTGGATCTCTACATCTCCATTTGGTCAGGTTCATTCTGCTTTCCATAGATATCTCTAAGGGAAAGGGGGAGAGGGAGCCAAGGAACTATGAACTACTCAGTGTAACTTTGATTCCAAGAACTAAACCACCCATTTTAAGTAGTTACAGGAGAGAAAGATCTTCAGTAACAGCCAACATGTGTAAACAATGCCAGGCCAACCGCAGCCACTTTAATAACAGGGTAGGAGCCTGTGGTCAGCAGATGCAGCACCAGTTAACAGGACTTTTGACACTATCTTGCACGACACTCACCCAAGCATGCCAGATAGTCCAGATGAAACAACTGCTAAAGGTCACACCACTACTCACAAGGAAGGTAGTAAGACTTCTTTATCTATCTGGAAGGGTTTAAGACAGGGTTCCACAGAGGTCTATGTTCTGTCTAATATCCAGTATTTTCACTGATGATTTGATGGAGGAATAATGAATAACGTGATCACATTTTCAAATGGCTCTTTTAGGGACACCCTCAGAACTCCAACTAATCTTGAGAGTTGCTGCAATGCTTGGAGAAGCAGGATGCATTTTGATATGGGTAAGTAGAGCACGTTACACAATAATCAAATGCAAAAATAAAATGGGAAAGGATCAGTTTGCAGCAGCCAGGCAAGGAAAAGACGTGAGAATGAAACTAAATGTCAGACAACAATGCCAGATTCTTGGGGAAAAAAAATCACACGATCTACAAACATGTTATAGGTAAGACATGGAGAATCTGTTCTACACACTCCCTGGTAAGGTGCCAGCTGGGATAGTGCATTCAGTTTGGGACACTGAACTCGACAATGAACAGAGTCCAGAGAAAAAAACAGCAATCTAGGAGTTCAGAAAATATGATCTGTAACAAAGGATTTGAAAATGTCCCAGTTTGTTAGTCTAGAAAAAAAAAAGAGGACTGGAGGAAAATATAATAAGTGTCCAAATAGAATGTGTTTTTGCAAGAAGGAAAGTAATAAACTATCTTCTGGGCCCACTGGTTATGGGATAAGGAGTTATCTACTTAGCCTTTAGCAAGAAAGGCTGAGGTTGGACTTTGGGAGAACTGTCTGAATGTAAGAAGAGTGAAGCACCAGCATGCGTCGCTGAAAAAAACTGTAAAAACTCATGTCTTGGGAGGCTTTTAGCAACAGGGTAAAAACTCCCACATTTGTTGGGCATTATTTACATATAGTTGATTGTGCTGTGGGGAAAAATGAATTTTTAATGTTCTTTTCAGACTTATTTTCTTTTGTTTCTAATTTTGTCCAATCTTTAGGAAAATATATTTAGTCTTAGTATGATAATTCAGTGAGAAGTCTTTACATGTATGTTTTGTTCAAAAGCCAGTTTATTAACAATCTAATACAAATGTAAATTTGCTTTGCCCCCCTCCCCCAACAAGTAGCCTTAATTCTAAATTAGAAAAATTCCAAAGAAAATATTGTTTTAGTAATAATAAAGATTATGTATTAGTCTTTGATCACTGGGTAGGAATAGAGAGAGCAACCTAAAAAAGAAATGCTGCTGCAAATCACAAGTCTGGGTGGAACAGACCTAGTGAAACACTGCAACAAAAACGTTCCCTGTGCTTTATTTAGAAATAGGCATTTCCAGGTTAATTCCAGGCTGCCTTTCTCAAAGTTTTTCCTGACTTTTCTACTCCTGCTTTCACTCTGATCAGTGAAGGCTTAGTACCAATATGCTGGGGGTGCCACCTGCACAGCTCATAGGTCAGCAGTAAAACTGAATGCCCTTCCACGTACTTCAGAAGAAAAAAAAAAAAGCTACATACCTTATAAAACCTAATGGATTGAAGAACAACAAGAAGGAATTCCCATCTAAATGCAAATCAAGGCAAACCCATTTTGAATGCAAGAGTAAACTACAAATGGTAATTTTCCCACCATTTGCTAGTGCTCCTTACTACAATTACAGTTTTATACAACTCAAGTAGTTAACAGCTCTTCTCTTGATGAGCTGTCAATGAACAACTTAGAATTTTTCCAAATGTATGTCACAGATACACTTACTCTGTTGCAATCTGTTTGTGCAAAATTAATTCAAAGCACTTACTGCTTATTTTTTGTTTAATTTAGTCTGGTTCATGAAGTGGAAAAAGACAGAAGTTATCGGGGAAAAAAAGGTTTCATCAGCTGGTTAAACTGTAAATTAAACTTCTACTTGTTTCCTGCTAGAGTGTGATAAATGATACCAGTGGTTTACAGCAGCTGAGAACACTAGAGCCAGTGAGCCTGAGATTAGGATCCCATCTCAGATCCCTGTATCCCTGTTTAAAAATGCTGACTGCATGGTGGGAAGGCTGCCTGTGGGCTGGCAGTCCGTGAGGCTGCTTCGTGGTCAGAGAACGTGGGCAGTCCCAGGGAAGGGCTCTGGGCCTGGTCTGATACAAAGTCCTCCTTACCTCAAAAAGCTGGGGGTGAACAGAGCAGCTGTGCAGGAGTTGTAGTTTCTACCACTTATTCTAAGGAGCCTCTGCTCCAGCAGCAAACTAACTAGTAAGGAAGTGGATGCCTCACACAAAATACTGGATTCAAGTTTTTACTTCTGTACCTGGAAGGAGTGCAATCAAATTTGCTCTAGGCTTTTGAAATCCTAAATGCTCTAATCACATGGTGTGCAGCACTTATAAATGCAGGTGGTCACAACTCGAGATTACCATTTGTTTAGAAAACAGCACCCAAATCCCATAACAAAACCTGGCACTGAAAACGCTTCTGGCATTGTCTGTTCTCCACTGGATCCTTACTGGTGTTCATTCACTGCTCAGTCCCTGATCTGCAAGGCCCTCAATGAATTAGAGACACAACTATCCTGCAGCAGGTATGAAAGTGATGGAGCAAGGATATATATTCTGTATGTATTTCTAATACTGTACAGTGAGGTTGAAGATGGCTCTAATGATTTCATTCAGTCCCCTTCTCTGGAGACTTTCAAACCCTGCCTGGATGCGTTGCTGCGCAGCTTGCTCTGGGTGACCCTGCTTGAGCAGGGGGGTTGGACTAGATGATCTCCAGAGGTTCCTTCCAACCCCTGCCAGTCTGTGATTTTAAAACAAGTCAAACAGATAAGAACTCCACTGTGAAAGGATTTTTTTTTCATCATCTCAGTATCATCAGAATATGACTCACCCAGTGGTCCTAAGCAGGAGTCTTTTGACATGGAACAGAGAACAACTATATATTAATTTTACATTTTGTAACTAGTAACCAGCCTCCCACTGCAGGTACCCTCCCACATAACTGTAGCTATAATATTAATCACTTTGCAGAGTTAATTATTAGTGATAAGCAGTCATAGCTGGGGATCTTTAGTAGGTTAAACGGATAATGTAACTGGAACAACAATCATATTTAGACAAATCCTAGAACCAAAACAGAATATAGGAGTGCATTCAGCACTAGGAAAGATGATGAAATGGACAGATTGCATTTGTACTAAATCTCCACTGCAATTACAGTGTGGAGTGTTGAAATCTGTTTACCCTGAAGACATGGGAACTGAATGGAATGATTTCACATTTTTAATGGGGAGCCCTTCCTAAATATTTCTATATGGAAGTGAACTGGCAGTTTATTCCCAGTGGGTTCTGTCACTGACTTAATTGAGAAACAGGATAGAATTACAAAACTTCCTTTGATCTAACACAGAAACAAAGAACCTCTCTTGTACATGAGCGGTGTCCTGCAGCACCTCACTGTGAGAAAAAACAAAAGGTACCAGTGACAGAAGAGTAAAGCACTTATAAAAAATAAACTTCAAAGGAAGCAAAAGACTAAGGAATCATCTAGATCCCCAGCCAAACTCTTCCAAGAGAAGTCACAACAGAAGTGTAGAAGAAACAGGACTTGTTTATATAACCTCTCATCTCTAGCTGTGTGTCTGATTCTGTATCACCTGCAGCTCAGATAAGGCAGAGTTGTGAGTCAAGAATACCAGAGGCTTTCTCTACGTAAACCTCTGTGGCCAACGTTCATTCCTCAGATTACTCATGTAGAATATAGGTGGAGTCCAAATCAATATTAGCAGCGTGACACATTATTAATCAAACAGCCCAACAATTTAAATTCTGTCCATTGGAATGCACAGTTCAAAAAAGGTAAGTACTGGTGAGGAACTAACTTGAGTTTGTTAAGAATACTGATGTTACAAGCATGCTACCTGAGTCTGCAAACATGGGGATGCCACTGAGTTTTAGTCTGTTCCAGAGTTTTAAAATGTTCTTGTCTTCAATGTCTGTTGTCATATATGCTCAAAAAGATCTACTTGAGCTGTTTGCACACATATGCTTGAGTGCTCCTTAGTCTCTTTGGAATGGGACCTCTTATCACACTGAGGGGCATGGTTAATGGCAAGGGGAAAATATTGCTGGGAAAAGCTGCAGTAATCAGGTAATAAGCATGATTACAGTAAAAAAAAAAGAAGAACAGATTAAGATAATACTAATGCTACAAAACAGGTAAGCATCCCATAATTTAAGGTAAATGGCAAAGAAGAGCAAGCCTGAGCCCACATGTATGTGGGTCTTCATTCACTGGCATTGAATAGAGAATTATTTGTGTTCAAGCTAAGCACTTAAGTTCTTTAGCTGGATTGAGGCCAGAGTACCAATGAGTAATACGCCGAACAGAGGCCACTGAGAATAACAAATTTAAAAAAAATGCTCAGAGCCAAATCTGATTTAAATGAACACATTTACTATGCACCATTTTGGCTTTCTTCATCTTAGTGTTATATTTCAAAGCCTCAGCTGTGGATAGTGACTTCACTGTGCAAACACTCATTACACCACCTTTCAGTGATGATATTTTAGGAACTTAAAATGAAAAACCTTTTCTCCAAGAGGGCCTGAAGTTAATTGACACCACACTTCAGGCTTGAGTAAACTATGCAACATTCTAGTAACCTATTAGTAGTTAAGCTGTAATTTTCACAATCATCAGCAGTTTTGAAAGGCTGGAAGCAGATCTATTGAGCCAAGACATTAGCAGGATGAGAGTTACAAGAGTGGTGTACTGAAAAAATAGAGACAACCTTCAGCTCAGAGCTAAATCTCCCAGAGCCACCACAAAACTTCTCCAAGAAATGTACATAGACCTGGACTGAACAAATAATTCACTCTGTAGCAGCAGCTGCACTAAGAAGCAGGTAACTGAGGCTGAACATGGAGCAAATGAGCTGTCCTATAGAGGTGGCCACTTTCTGCAGAGCTTATGATGACTGAGGATCTCAATACACAACAGGAGTCCAGAAGGAGTATTTGAAAGCTATCTCAAAGAGGCAGGCAAAGATAATGAAGTCTTTTTCTGTGCAGTTCTAGGAGGACTTTAAACACCTAAGAAGGACTCCCTGGTAGCACTCGGGGTGTGTGTTTGCGTTAGATTTCAAGCCCACCCCACAGCTGACAAACTAGGCGTGAGTGCCATCAGTGGCCCCATTAAAGCTTGTGAAACTGTTATCTCAGAATAGCTCCTCTTATGCATAGACAAACCAATGTATTAACAAACTGCCTTGAACGCAGAGCCTACAGTTGACCTTTAAGCTCCAAATAAATTACTTTTTTACAAAAAGCTGGTTTTCAGATGGCATTGAATTGATATAACTTGAGGGACCTAACCCTCTTCCTGAATTACTTCCAGTCTACTGCTGATGACTTCAGGCCTAATTTTTGTGCACTGCTTTTTTGTTGTTATGCACAAAAGAAATCTGCAGTGACAGCAACATGCAATGGATATCTTCTTTCTGTCATGCATGCTTTCCATTTTGACAGCCTCTTAACTATACCCTTCCATCATTTCAGGTACGCTACAGGAGAAACCAGGTCATCCTCTGTACTGGTTTTGTGGTTTGATGCTGGATGGAAAGACTGAAACAAGGACTGTGCTAAGCAAGAAGCATGTCAAGTGTTTGAGCTACACGTTTTATGACTACAAACAATATCATAAAGAGACATGGAAATACTGGTAAGGCTTTTCCCTCTATTGCAGGAACTAGAATTGCAAAAATTGAAATCATTTCCACACTAAGGACCAGGGATACCCTTCCAGCAAGCCTGCCACCGTGCTCCTGTTACTGCAGAGCTCGTGGAGATGTGGATTAAAAAGTGTATTCATGGGCAGTGGATGCTTATAGTGTGGATATGGCAAACACTGCGTTCACAAGCACATAAGCTTAGAAGCAGATTCAGTCTGTAGTCAAATATCCACAACGAGCTGAAATTATTTCTTGATGTGTTTCCCTAGGGCTCAGAAGAGCAGCCTACTTTACAGTGATCTTTTGTGTAAATCTTGATGTGCTCTGAAAACTTGATACCTTCCTACACACAGTTACAGGCTGCAGTGCAAAAGCCTGTTGCTACAAACTTTAAATACAACACATGCTATCTGTGCTTAACTTATCTTCAGCCACTTGCAGCTTCTGTTCAAAGAATATCTGAGTTCTGTGGAATTTTTTTGTCTTTTTATCATCATAATATCTCTTTGACTTAGAGTAACACCATTTTTTTTTATAAATGGGAGACTGAGGCACTGGGAGACCAAGTGACTCAGAGTTGCACAAGTGGTCTCTGATAGGGCAGGCAGCTGCAGCCAGTTCTCTCTCATCTCCAAAGCATGCCCAGCTACTGGCACTCTATTCTTCTCCTTTTTAAACTCCTGTTTTCCTTAATGACTCTGCAACTGAAACACTCTTTGAATTCCAAAATTTCTTCTCTAAAATAACAGTCAAATGCTTGAGGCCATGAGAAAAAGAAGGAAGGTGGAGGAAGGCATCCTGTTCTTCAAAATGTAACCTCTGTACCTCTAAAATCTTGGATGATGGAAGAAACTACTTGATGACCCATTCGTATCATGTCCTTTTGTACCACGGCCATGCTTGGTGGCATCTTGCTATCTTTTTCTGAGGACATATTCCAGGAAAGAAAGTTGTGCACTTTCCATGGGAACTATTCCTCACAGTGCTCTCTAAGAAGTCATCTTTGGCAGCTCCTGTCCCCATATGCAACAGGTCCCTTGTGCTGTCATTATCAGTGCTTAAGGGAAAGGGGCAGGAGAGGAATCTGTTGTCTTCTTTCATAAGCCAAGTCTTTATCAATAGCTGTTTCCATTCATGTAAGGACCTGGATCCTGAGGTAGTACACACCACAAATGTTTCCAAGTAAATACAATCCCAACACCCAAAGCTTGAAAGGTCGAGTGAACAACAGCAGGCAGATAGCAATCTTGCAGCTGCTGCCCTCCCTGCCACTCAGTGATTAGCTATTTTCCATTGTCCCCGGGAGCTCTCTTCTTTTCTGATTCCCAAGCTCTCTCCCTCAGCTAGTCTTTTCTGAACCTTTAATGTTTCCTTCAACTCTTTTTTTTCATCCTCTGGTTGTCCATCAGCTTCCTTTCTCATCTAACAGACAATAAAAATCGTACAAAGACCCTGATCCATCAAAGTGACTTGGCGTGCACATAGCTTTAAGTGCTCTACTACAGTTGACTCCAACAGGACTACCAATATACTTAAAATTAACCACACATTTAAGTGCTTTCCTGGATCAAGGCCATCACCACATTGACATGAACCAAAACAAAACAGCACCTGAGATTCAGCAACATAAATACAAAGCAACCTCAACCAAACTCCCTGCTGTAACCTTCAGGTTACCTTTCTTCAGTGCCTTCTGTCAGTGCTAAGCTGTGTTATGGCTACACTCAAAATCTATTCTGCAAGCATATACTGGAAGTAGTGCTTAGGAACAATCCTGTTTAAGTCAATGCTTTCTTATGGTTTTAGAGTTTGCCTGGCCTGTTTTGCTAGATCAGGCTCTTGAACAATAAGGCCCTCAGGGCAAGAATCACGTTTCTTTTTCTGCTTGACTCCTATGTGCTCATACACCACAACACAGCAATTAGTAACTTTTTGTTCTGAGGTACAAGGAAGAAGACTTTCCACATACCACAGATGCCCTGGCTTGTGCAGTTGTAAGTGAAAAAGTATGAGAGAGAAAAATTTCAAAAGTCTATCACTGGCAATTTACTGTAACACTAAACATGTAAAAAGACTAAATTAAAAGTTCCCCTCTGAAATTCTGCCCCCTCCCCTTCTTTTGCTGACCTTCTGCCTCTGTTACCTTTTCTTTTATATTCTCTGTTGATTACTTCACTGGTTTACACTTCAGTTTATAAGCCCCATATGGCAGGAGCCTGGTCCTTTGTTAATCATAAAATAAGATTATGCGTACCCCGGGCACTGTACAAATCATTATTCTCTTTCTACAAATGTCTTCTACATGGCCCCACCCTCAGTTCCAGCTGAGAATGCTGTTGTGAACAAGCTCAAAGAATAAATATTTTGCATTCATTTCACCAGCACAATGGAAACATTTTTCCAGGCTGCTGCCAAGATGGTATCTAGTCCTCTTCTGAGTCAGCAGCCCATGCAGCTGACTTTCAAATGGCCAAACTTGCTTGATTGTAATCTTAAAAGAAAAAAAAACAACCCAAAACACAGACACAAGCTGTGCTTTTGAAGAGCTGTATTGCTCTCCTCATGCACAAGCAAGTAGTGACACTATAAAATATGAAAGCTGGGGGCAAGAAGCTATTCAGAGGTGTGTGTTGTTTGAGATGTCCCCTTTATTTCTCCCAACTTCAACAGTTTATTTCATCCAGTCAGAGGAAGGGAGAAAGAGGGAATGTTACAAGGAAGTGAGAAAGGACTATCACTGCTTTATGTAGTCCATTTCTTTTTGGTATCATCCAGCTCTTCACATTCTTTAAAGCTCTATTTGCCATCAAAGACAGCGTATACAATGTAGACAAAGAGATGAAGATGGTGAGGAATTCGTAGAGTTCTCTTCCATAAGCATTTTTTGCTTGTTCTTAACTGTATTTTCCCTCTAGTTCAATACGTAAGCAGGAGTGGTGCAACAGAGCAAGCTCAAAACTGTGCATCTCTCCTCCATTCTCATGCTAAGACTTTGGTCTATGATCCTTACTGCTTTGTGAATAAACAGCCTAGATGGTAAATAATTTTTGTGTTCCAAAATTGCCCAGATATACCTGGTAAGAAACTCTCAGTGATCCTATATTAAGCTGCAGCTTTACATTAAATCAGAGAGAATGTATCTGGCTTCTAACTACTAATAGCGCCTAATAGAGCTTACTTTTATGAGAAGTTCAGATCTTCTAGTAAAATAACAGGACACTTATTATATTAACAAGTTTAAAATTCAGAAATAAACTGCCATGAGAAATCAGTTCAATGGGTAAAAGCAGGCTGTCAATCTTAAAGTACCCTCTTATGTCATGTTACTTATTCAAAATACATTTATTTCTATAGACACGAGGCCAGATCCTCAGGTTTAGCCTTTTTATACCATGCAGAGTGCAGGACTTGGGGTGATAAAAGTAACTTAGCTTTAAGCCCCTAACTCTGTCTTCAGAATTCTGGGGTCATGATTTTGGTACCAATGTGTATCTTAAAAGACTCATAGATGCTCTGGTTTTAATTGCCTTAGCTACTTACAGCCTTATGAGAGCTGTGAAAGCAGCTGGGAAGAGATTGGAGTGAGCATTCTGGCTATTCATCCTTTCCACCTAACCTTCCTTCTTTTGATCTGGGACTCAGAGGAAATTGTAGGACTTTATGCCATCAAAATAAATTCTCCACTGAGCAAATCCATAGACAGTTGATTAAATTATCTCTGTGGCTGCAGAAAAAGCCACAAGCTGATACAGACACACATCTCCTTAGGGTAGAAAAAAACATCTTTATGCAGTATAATTTCTCAGCATCCCAGGATTGATTGCCATGAATCTGAACACTGCGACCAGAATACAAATACATTAGGAAACCAGTGTTTCAGGAGGGTGGGACTGAAAAATTAACCAAATAAGTAGCTTTAAAAAAACCCCAAACAAATTAACCAGTAGAAAATGGATAGTAAGATGTTTGTTGCATGTTTTAAATACTAAAAGGAGAGGAAAATACCAAATATGATACAAAAAATATGACTAATAGGGAGAAGGTGAAGTGGGAAAACAGAATATTAATACAATGGAAGCTGTAAATAAAAAGAAGTTGTGTGGTATAGCTGAAGCTTTCTATTTTTGTAATGTTCTGTTCCAGGTGAGTTTACTGGTTTGTTTAGTCTTTATGTCTCACTGAATCTCACTATGGACTTTCCAACCCTATTGAATAATTCTGTGAGCCTATATTTGTTTCAGTGGAGATACCACGATGCTCTGTCAGAGGAGACTGAAATCTAATCAGGTGGCCTCAAAACATTTTACCATTAATATTGTACGTAATTGTTACATAGTTTGTCAAAAAGTTAGTCCCTTACTAGGTTTGCAACTAATTAGTTACATGCCAACTGTGGGACAAATATAGACCATTGTTAAACACACTTTCACGTGGACAGCAACAGTTCCAGTAGGGAGAAACATTTAAACAGTGACAGCTTACAGCCCATATTAGAGAAGAGAATCATCTCCCAAAAGCAGTGCTGGTATTGAAGCACTTTAAAGTAGCCTGGACAGAACACTGCAAGAGCTTTCCTCACTGGTAGAGGACAGCCTCTCTGGCTCTAATTTCTGTGATCCATTTACTGTGGTGTAAATCAAAGCTGAATCACAGTAATGTCTTGGCACTCTAATATTTTGCCTTAAACCACATGAATGCTGAAATAGGGAGTTCTTGTACGTTTCCAGATCAGATTCCTTTTTTCCCAGCCTGTGCTTTTTTTTTTTCTTTCTGTAAGACAACATCAGAATCAAAGAACACTTTTCTGTTCTCTTTATCTCATTAATTAGCCAGCTAGATCATGGAGCTCTGATAGGTGACATGGCTTTTTGGAGAGAGCCAAACTGAGGGACCTGCTGCACTTACCCTGGTTCCCAGGCTCCTGGCCAGCAGCAGGGTGTGATGTAATCGCCTTTCATGCTGAACAACTTAACAGCCCTGGTTTTGAATTTACTACATTTTGGCTAAGAAACAGCATGAAGAGCCTTGCAGGGAAGTACTACTGTTTGACAAGCAGGTAGCTGCAGAAACAGGCTTGTTTCCCTCTCTGTATCTAGGAATGGAGGAGAATCCCAGCTGCACATTATGTCTCTCCTCTTCCATACACTGGAGCAGCAAGGATTGTGTAAAAGGAATACAGACTGGACTCTTTCAGTCTCTCCTGTGTGCTGCTATATCTGCAGTTTTAACAGGTCTTGCTTGCACAAGCTTAGAGCAAGTCTCACAGTACCTTCTGTCTGAGAGGCCTGCTTTTTGAGAACTTGCTCAAATTACTTGATTCAGAAGTCATTTGGAGAAGAGTGGTTAACTACACAATATGGAAAGGGTCATTTGTAAGCATGTTCTGCCTTTGCCACTTCTTCTGAGCAGAGGAAGTCCCAACCCCATTTTTCACCAGAAGAGAACTCAAAGGCAACTTCTCAATTTGGAGCTACCACCTTCTTTCTCTGGCCTGGACTCCTCTCATGCCAGGAAAGAGGAAACCCATAAAGGGCAGAAAATGATGTACCACAAAAATGCTTGTTTGTATGAGACTGCAAATACTGCTGTTTTCAGTGTCTTATCCATGAGTAGAAGAAGAAAGGATGAACTTAGAAGGATACAACCACATTAAGCTCAACATACTACATTCCACTTTAAAATACAGGCAAAGTGGAAAGAGAGCAAACATGTTCGTTATTGAATTTGCAACCTCTCTACATTCCTTTCATGGTTAGTAATGTCACATTAGAGAAGAGTTATCATGTACCACTTACTGCCTGAAGGTTACACAGTCCAAACAAGACAAGGCCAAAGTACAGAGCCATGAACTGTACTGTGTAAAATCCAATTGCTCCTTCCCCATTTAATGCAGCACGCAGTAATCTTTTGGTATAGCTTTGATCTCTTATCAGCTGAATTTCCCATTATAACCTTCTAACTCAACCACTAGGACACCTACCCACCCAGAGGAGAGCCTGTAAGAGCTGCCACAGCCTCATCCCAGCTAGCTGTGGGCACCTAACACAAGTGCCTCAGTTAGAAATGCAATACCTGGAGTCACTCCCCTTACAATTGGCTCAAAAGGCTGTTCAGCCCACTGAAGATCTGATTCATCCCCTGTAAATGCTTCTCTGTGGGATGTGGAGACAACTAGAGCTACTAGACTCCCAACTTAAGCAGCTCAGATGGGTTTCTAAAGTTAGGTGGGATAAATCCAGACCTTAGTGATTATCGCAGGCATCCATTTAGCAGGAGGCTAATTGCTAAGGTTTGTATACTGTCTTGAGATGATACTTGCTGAAGGATGATCTCCTTCTGTCAGGAATTGTCTTCCACTTTTTATTCCCCTAACCAGAATCTAAGGCTTAAAAATCACATCAAGATATAGATTGTTCTAAGTGCACCTAAAACATGAACGATTTTAATTGCATCTGCTGGGAAATCAATATTTTTATTCTTTCCTCCATGCCTTCTCCCTTCCTGCACAGATTTAACCATTCTGCACCACAGTTTCAGACATATAAAAACCACGCACACAATCAGCTTCAAATGCAGTTAATTGTAAAAATGGGCTAAGATTAGTTCCAAGTCCTGATACTGCACCTTCCTATAGTTATCTGCTGTTCTCTGGATTTTTTTGATAATAATTCCGGGTCTGGGTCCAAGGGTTTCTCTTTGCCACTGCAGTAGAGCAATCATGAATCACTTACAATAGTTCTGGGATCTCACACGTTATCATTACTAGTTAAACAATGTAATAAGTAAATGAGATTTAGGTTGACAGAGCCCTGTAGATAAGAGACAACTTCTCATTTCAGGTGTCAACATAGAAGCTTCCCTGTCATTAAACTGATCATTTAACAGCATGGCCACTATGAAACCATTTGTCATACAATTTATAGTGTGTTTTTAAGACAGTCTGAATTGTTATGCCAGGAAACGGTGATCTTAGTAAACAAATTTAGTTTGCCTTTTACAGATTTATTTACAGCATGTGAAAACATGTATTTATTAACACCCAGCCCAGAATAAATGAAATGTTTGAAATACAGCACTCCACTCAAGAATGTCAGTCTACTCCTGTAGTATTTGTAAAGGAATGGGACCAAAAGACACAAGAGTCCTGAGTGAACACCCATCAGCTTCAGATTCATGCCCTCCTGCAGAAATGTAGCCCTTCTCTCCTCTAACAGTTTCTCCTACTAGAAGAGCGTGGCAAATCTCTCAGGTCTCTATTGAAAATTGAACATTCAGAGCTTTGTTCCTCACAGATCTGTAGCTGCTGACATTTGTTCCCAAGAAAACTAAAAGCCTAATGATTCACTGGCAGCCCAGCACACTCACTGTTCTCAGATAAAAATGAGTACAGAGGGTACAAAACAAAGATAATCAGGCTCTATACATCCTATGTATTCCTGTATCTTCTGAACAGGAGATAATTGAGTCCAACATACCGAGTTTCCATCCAGACTCTCTCTTGTACATATATACAACCACAACAGTTGATAAATACTTGCAGAGAATTCTGTTTCTTTATTCTGGCATGTTCTACACAACTTCATATTGTCTGAATCAGCAAATAATTAAAAACAAAACAAACTTTTCTGTCAGTGGAATGTGCTAAGATTATGTTGTTTCCCCATTTCTATTCTAACAGGTACAAAAGACCCCTCTGTAGCTGCATAACAAAGATAAACACATTCATATGCAAATAATGTGACTGACTGAAAGCTACCAGGAATACTTTTGTATTCTACAAGCCTTTGAGTGTCATAATTTATGTATCCCAAGACTACTACTTACATGGAAAAACAGTGAGTTGGCTGGAGAAAAGTTACTGCTGGAGTTCCCTAACTATAAATGTAGAATTTATTTTATTTAATACTTCGATTATTTACTTTTGCATAGCAGCAGAATAGAAAGTTTGCACTTTGTAGGGAGTTTGGCTGGCTTAATCTAGAAAAACAAAGGTTGTACAACAAGATGTAACAAATATTGAATGAAAATGGCTATTAATTGTAAGAGCAAATGGTCATAACCTGCCCATGAAAAAAATTAGGTTGAAAATCTTCCTACGGAAGGAGTCCCCAAAACAGGGTGTATGTTTTATTGGATGTGTGTGAAAGTAGTATGTGAACACTGATCCAGTGCCTGAACACTTCCAGGATAAGCACGGCTGCTGCTGCTCTGGAGGTACCTGGCACAAAAGCAAAAAGGTTTGGGGATTGCTGTGTTAGCCTGTTCAGGTCCTGGAACAGCTTTCCCATGGGTGAGGGGGAGGAAACTTCCTGCTTTTAAATAAGTTACTAAGAACTAGAACAAAACAGAACTTGTAGTCATTCAACAGGGAAACAGACCTCATGAACCTTCATGTCCTTTACAGGTCTAGATTTCTAGATATAGAAAATAGCAAGGATTTTATATTCTGAGGGAAAAAAAATATAAGAAGAAAAGCTGGGAAAGACAGATCTAGGGTAGTTCACTCTAGTGACAGGTCACAGTCTACTAGTGCCATGAGGCAGAGGAATGGTGAACAGAAAGGTACAGCTAATGCAAAGGAATTAACAAAAAACAAAAAAGAAAGAAGGAGCAAAAAGGCAGAGGAGAAAAGAAAAGAAGAGCCATGCCTCTGGGGCTCAGGCTGGCCCAGGGAGAGAGGAGGAGGCACAACAGCAGCACGGATGTTGTGGTGGAGAATATCAGAGGCTGTAATTCATGTACTCCCAGGAACTGCTGAGTTCAGACATTCCCAGGTGCTGAAGAAACCACTCTTATGAAAGGCACCTCCACTATGTGGGGGGCTGGAAAAATATCCTGGTAGTGCTGCCCTTCTTCCTCTACTCTCTGAGCTGGGGCAGGAGGCGATAGCAACTACTGCCATAAGTCACCAGCTGTCCCAGTCATCTCAGACTTCAGAGGCAGCAGGAACTCAGAACCCCTGCAGCTCACACTGTGAATTTCTTTTTGATATGCCCTCCTTGGCTGCTAGCTCTCTCATCAGCTCTTCCTAAGGGAGATGAAAAACTATCCTAAATAAAATTTTATCCTTCTCTAAAGTGACATCTCAGCAGTGTATGCTGAATCTGTAGCCACTGCAAAGCTCACTTGAGAATTGTGCAAAAAATAGTTGCTATTTGGGTAAATCAGAAGGGGAGCGACCACCTTTGGATGCCCAGTGCCTTGTCAGCTGAATCCTGGGAAAGCTGAGATGAGCCATGCAGTCAGGAGAAGGCCCATGACATTGTTCTAGGTCTGTTCCACAGTACGGACACACAAGCTCTAGCCAATTGTTTGCAATACAAGAGACAGCACACAACCCTATGCATTTCCCAGTGGAAAACTGGACATATGCTTTACTTACTGGTTTTGAGGTAGCACAGGGAGCTGGTGTCATGATGGGAGGCTTGGCTGCACTTTGAGATGGAGGCAAAGAAAATCTCTGCCCTGTATCCGGAGGTGAAGAACAGTGAATCCGTGTTTCTAGTCTCTCAGGCTCATGCTTATAGGATTCAAGAGGAAACGTGGGCTGCTTGGTCACTTGTGTTGGGGTAGATGGAGAAGAGGAGAGGCCAGAGGCTGTAAACAAGAATAATTACCAAAGATCAGTTCAGAAGAAAAGTGGGCAGAAACCTCAGCTTTACAGTGAACCTCTATTTTTTCATCATATTTCTCCAGACTTAAAGTATGTATGTCACCTCCTCACTTATGAAAAGGAATTGCTCCTCCTTGCCCTTTAAACTCACCATTCAACGAGTTGAACTTTCTGACCCATTTACAGGGAGGCAGTGGCAAGGCAAGAGTGCTGGAGGCTCATGTATTAACCTCCTGTCTGATTGCTTATTTCCAAAATGATCCTCAACACTGGTATTACTTTATTGTTATAATTTTAATACTCCTGTGAGTCCCAGGATCACCTCTATCTCATGGCAAACAGCTCAAGAGCTTTAATGGTTGCTTTCTCTTCTTTTTCATTATTTTACCAGTATCTCAGCCAGCAGTTAGAATAAAATCAGGAGCAGAGGCAAAAAGAAACAGGACATATTTCCCATGAGCCTCAGTCTGCTTTCTCTAAGGCTCTTGGCAATGCCTTTATACAAACTAGAATTGTTTTCAGCAGCCTTTGAGGAGAAAGATTATCCATATCTTTTGCTGAAAGGCAGTATCAGCAGCAGACCATTTCTCTTCTGAACATCCTGTTTTTATTTGACACGTGTATCTACCCTCAGCTGTATTTTTGGTTGTGATCTTAGGGCAGTTCTGAATTGTGCTCAAACAGATCATTTAAGCTGTATTTACTACCCATTTAAGAACCAGCAGAAATCCACAACCAATTAGAAAATTCAAGTTACAACATCTGTGTTTCTTGTTACATCTATATGGACGTCAGCAAACAAAGGATGGTTCTTTTCTGCCACCATAAATCAGGACAGACTTGAATGCATAAAAGCCATGAGGCTGAAGAGAGCTACATATTTCTAGGTGGGCTGTATGAGCTCTGAGTTTGGTTCACTTCTTGTGAAGGATTTGTGCAGATGATCAGTTAGTCCAGAGGGGACTCAGGTCCCTCAAAAGGGAGCAGACCACATAGCATTGAATAAGCATAAAATCCCAAGCCCTTCAAACAAGTGTTTGAGAACACGATAGCTCATCTTCATGGTAAGTCTGGCTCATCTTCTTGGTGTGAGCTTTCAGGGCTCCACCAGAGACCTTTGCACCAGAGAATTTTTCCCAGTCAAAAGCTTTGCACTGGTGTACACGCAGCCTCCACTGCTCCTTCCTTTCAACCCAGGGTCAAGTGCATTAGTACAACTCACTTTATACTCGTTATCTCTCAGTGGCACCTTTTACCTCACAGCATTTTCTAAGAAAGCTTTGTATTGAAGGAAAGGAAGAAAAGAATTCAGCAATACCCAAGATGCTAGACTCAGAAGACTAGAAATCCAACAACTCAGGGAGGAATCTGTTACTTGAAGAAACTATTACTCCTGATGTATCTGGAGAAGAGTTACCAAGTCTTACAATTAAAGATATTAGAAGGAATTTAGGTAACTGTTATTTAGCTATCATTCTTGACTGAAAACAACCTTTCTTGATGGCCTTTACATATGAAGAGACTTAACTTTAAAGGAATAGAATCACTCATCAAGAAACCTGCAAAATAATAAGGCTTTGATGTGTTTTATTTGTAGTGGTTTTAGTGGTGTAGTGTGATGTATTTATTTCTTTCAAAGAAAATCCTAACTCTCACTGAAAATTTTTAGAATTGCTGGAGTAAAAAAGGAGCCCCTACTCAGTCCCTCTTGTCAGTCCTTCTCCTGCAGCTGCCCTCCAAGGACTTCCATTTAATTTCATAAAGAGACCTGCAGCTCTGCCAATCAAGCAGCAATAACCACAGGTCCAGCAGACAGATATAAATGTTGGCTGATGTGACTTGCCACAAGAAGAATAACCCTGGTATTTTGAATGTCCTCAACTTCTGCTGATTCCAGTGGGACTGGAGTGTTCCTGAAGGATTAAAAGGACACCTAACTTGCCTGTTCAGTTTCTGCTTACAGATAAATTTCTGGGGAAGATGCTCTTATCTCCCATGTTTTTATGGATGTACAAATGTTTCCTGAGCACTCAGATCAGGGCTTGAGGTGGATGGTAGCTGTAAGTGATGCAAATATAAAACCACCAAAAGGGAGAAAAACCCCATTAGATCTTAAAGTCTTGCTGGTGGGATATGTTCACTGTGTGCTAATGTATTCAGCAAGTCTACAAAGCCCATTTCCAGTATCAGCAAGCTCTGCCAAAAGAGCTATTACCAGACATAAGGAAACCACATATTTGTCGTCCTAACAAGGCTGGCCTGCCAAGTGTAGAGGAGATCTAGAGGACACAGGAATATGTGTATCAAAGGAGACCAAGGAAGTAACATCTCTTACATCCTATGCAAACTATTGCCTCCTCATGACAGATGTGTACCAGCACAGCCAGGACAGACAGCATGGTTTCCATTTTATAAGAACATTAGCTGGTGGTGAATATGGTGACACTCCTTTCAGATGCCAGCCTTAGATACCTGGCATGAGTTTTTATGGATGAAGAGCATCCATGACTCCAGCAACTTTATTGGGAGCACTCTGAGTCTTAGGACTGTTTCAAATAGGCACTTAAAACAAAGTACTCACCATGAGGTGCACCCTAATGCATTTGAAATTCAATTTTTCTGTGACTCAGTTTCCACATAGAGGCGGAGGCAAAATTATAATTATTTTGCAGGGTGTTTGATTAAATGTAATTAAGCCTTTCAATCTTTGGTATTAAAAAGCCTACCTCATAGCATTATTGTGGTGTCTATGTTATTTACATTTGTACAATACTGAGATTGAAGGAATAATCTCATAGGAAATGTTAAATATTTTTATGCTTATTAAAACAAAAGACTTTTGGCTGCTGTGATACAGCTTGACATCCTAAACCCTACCAAGGATTTTATAAAAGCCTGCCACATAAAAGAATGAAAGTCTGTAATATATCCCCAGACCAAAATCAGTTCAGGAGTAACAGAACTTTTTATTAACTTTAAACCTATTGCACCGCCATCTAAATAAGAGGCACTGGTGTAAATCTGTAGTTCTATGTATGTGCAGTACCTGCCCTGTTCTACTACAACAGAAGTCCCCTGAAGAGACAAGATACAGCTATATCTGTGGCTGAAAACAGCTCATTTGGGGAAAGTATGCATAAAACAAGCAGTGAAAACTAGCCAACAATTCTAGAGTCTTCTATAATGAAGCTGAAAAAAATCAGTACGTATGTAGGATTTTGGAGAAGAAAATCTTTGAGATTGCAAACTCCACTGGTTCTGGTAACAAGATGAACTGATATGGCATGTAATTCTCTCTTATGCTAATGCTTTTATCATCAGACAATGAAATGCATAATGAAATGTGGTATTTTCATGTTGAGAAACTAAACAGCTTTTTCCATAACATAAATCAAGACTTTTAGGAAAAAAAAAAAAAAAGAGAGATAAATTTTAGCAGACCAATTACTGTGCTCCTGGCTAAGACAAGGGTTTGTCCCATGTTTTCTATGGATCGTCCCTGTCCAGTTTTAAAACAGTCCAAGAGTCTTGCTTTGTTCTGATTCATCCTGACATTTCCTTTCTGGGGACAAAAGGGAATCAAAAAAAGAGGATAACTTTGTGGTCTCCATATAGATGAATCATAGGTCCTAAGGATTGCATAACTGAATATGCATATGAACAATAATATTCATAAGAACATGAATACATGGTGCAAAACTGCATTAGCATAAAGAAACATCTTTCATATTATATTATAACTGTACTCAGGATATGTATGTGAGATCCTAACAGAACTAAATAGCACTAGCCTGAATTTTGAGCAAGATGGGGCTATCTCTGGTTGCCTTCTCCCTGTGCCAGTGTTGTCCCTGAAGGCCCAGCATTCAATTCTGTGCCTGATTTGAGCAACCTCTGCTGTGATCTAGCCACACATCACAGGTTGGATGCAAGAACCCCAAGAAAGTGCTGCTGTAACAGCAGAGCCCACAATTTCATTTGTTTCTCCAGGTATTTGCAACTCTTTCTTTAAAATAAAGCCCTTATTTTGCATGGCATTAAGCTCTCCACTCACCTGCCTGGGCATTCTGATCCAAACCAGCCCTCCACTGATGCATAACAGGAAAGGACAGAGAGCCACGTTGCCATTCCTGTGCTCCCAAGGGAAGAAGGGTGGCTGCCCTCCTGCATTTCCAACATTCCCCGGGTGACACCCACAATTACTTCTGTCACCTACATTTCATGCCTGACCTGGCAGGATGCATCTGGTGGTTTCTGGGAGGAAGGATGCTCACAGCCCAGTGATTCCTGCCAAAGCCTCCCTTTTATATCAACCCTTTTCCAGAAAGAAAAACAGCCCCTGCCCCCATGAACCTTTGGGGCCACCTGCCCACAGATGCTGCTGCCAGAGATTTCAGGGCTGTGCTGATGCTCCTGCATGAAATGCTGGTGATAGCATCACACCCCACTGTGGAGGGCCCAGGGGATACAGCCAGCAGCCTGTCTTCAAACTTTACTTTTCTATTTATGCACTTAACATGAAGTTGCTGTAACTGGTGGGAGTTACTGGTCATGAAGAAAACAAATCACTTTTGCAGTTTATCCTCCCTAGGAACCACATTTCAGTGTTCTCTCCTCCTGTACCTCATCAAGCAGATAATGTCACTGCTAACACATAAAGCTGTCGCTAAAATAGCTTTCCAAATTTATACATGGGGATATATTCATTTATCACTTAGACTGAAGCTTCTCAGAAAAACACAAACCCAAAGGAATTTCCATTTGCAGTGGCTCCGTGTGACACGTTTTGTCTGATTTCTTCCCAGGCCAACACTGGCCTTTCACTCCCATTCTTCAGCTGGCTGGGAAGCAGAGAAGGCGGCAGGCTGCGGCTGCTGAATTTTAAGTAGTCAGCAGCACAAGGGAATCTGAGTCAAGCCGGCTGTTCATTAAGCTGATTCACTCTTCAGACACAATACTCTGTTAATTTTGACACATAGGCAAATTGATGCAAATTATGCAAAATGAAGTTTAATGCCACTTAATGGCAGTAAAATTATGAGCCCATAAGCAGGTAAATGGCTACTGGCTGTTTCTGTTCCAGTAGTACTGGTGATATTGACACTAAGTGTTGTAAAATACCTGCTGGTTTAAAAAAATAAAATAAAATTTAGCCTGAAAAGTAATCTTAAGAGTTATTGTACAAAAAAATATGGTAGATAGTGCCCAGGAAATTTCCTGCCGTATCCAGCATTTTCACTTAAGCACCGATTCAGGGTTCCTCCCACCCTATAAGAACTATGGCTTCTGCTGTTGAACCCCACAGCCTCCATCTGTGATCAACAGGGCATCACTTGTACAATGGCCAGGCCTTCCAGTCCTCCACCTAAGCTCCTTGATCCCAGCTGAGCAGCATCTATCCTACCTGTAAGCACATTTGTTTGTTTCTTGAAACAACTCCATGGCTTTTCATGTAGCTGGTACACCCTTCAATGGGGAGCTTGCGTGTTTCCAAAAACATATTTCAGATTTTTTTATTAATTAATAGTAAAATAAACCCTTTAAGTCATTAAAATATCATATGCTGTTTGAAAAGTTTCACGGGGAAATGTGATTTTTTCAGTAAAAATCCATTTTCTTTATAGATAGTTCAAAGATAGTAAAGAAAACCACTCCTTAAGTGGTCTCAGCCACAAAAATACCTGAACTTGAAAGCTCCAACTTTTGCTTTAGAAGCTATTTCACTTTGTAAATCCAAAGACAAAGCCGTATCAGTTTCCAGGATTCAGCCTGTTCTATGCCACTATTCATGAGCCTAAACAACACATATATCCATAGAATCTGCCAATGTAACACCTCTTCCTCGTAAAACTGAGAAAATCAGGAGCTGAAGAGTTTAATTAGTAAAGTTTTGAGAATTGTTCTCCTTGCTGAAGATCTCAAGGCCCCTTTTTTATGAGGAAAGGCTGATCAGGAGAAACGCTTTCCCAACACTGTATCCTTTAAAGGGTTGACTGCAGGTTTCTCCTGCACTGCTGATTAGAGAGAGGATCTTCCACCTCACCCAGCACTGTACATTGGTTATCCTGCGGTTGTTAAATGCACTTTTCAAATCTGGAAAGACTTGACACGTTCTGTCAGCATGGCTTATGGAACGTAACTGAGATACTATTTCATTTCCTTAGAGCAGCTTTTCAAATACCCACCATCTGGGAACAGCCAGGAGGCCACACCCCCAGTCTCAGCTAAAAGGGGACTTGCAGGCCTTGGGAGGTTGCAGCTTTGTGTTGTTTTGCCTTTTCCGAGTGCTCTGTGGGGTTCTGGACATGTTACCAAAGCAGTCATCACCCCTGCACTATCAGGCTGGATCAGTCTGACAGGCTCCCAGCCAAGGGGGATCCTGCAGAGCTCCCCTGGTCCCATGGCACAAGTGCCCTTGCAGCTGGTTTCTATCCTCCCCTTCTCCCAAGCTTAGCACCTTTTTGAGATTGAAACCTCCACAGCAAGCCTGTGTTTTCACACTTAGTTCTTAGCTAAGATGAAACTAGGTGAGTTTCATCACTTGGTTTTGCATTGCCTGCTTTCAACAGACTTGCATGTTTCCTTTATTCAGCAGAGAAGTTTCTATCAATCAGAGTCCGTGAGTTGACCAGGGGCTTGATTGTCAGCAGAGAGGTGGCTGTCAAGGACTGTGAACTCAGTCTCTCAGGGCTAATAGGCAAGCTGCAGGAAGCAGTCTATAGGATCCAGAGATGTATACAATTATCAATTTGTTGCTTTTAAAGCAACAAATACACAGGATCCAAGCACAGCAAGCAGAAACCAGAAATCCTGGCATAGAGCATCCCTCCCAATGTAAATTTTTCTAGTTCTTGTTGGCAGGAAGGTTCCAGCCTGGCTGCTCAATCCCAATTTTCTGCCACCCCTTCTCCTTTGTCTTGCAAATACTGGAGAGAATACCATGGGCAAAGAATTCATAGCAAAAAAACAGAGATCACTGGAGCCTGATGGCAAAGAATGGCTTTTGTTTTGGTTTTTTGAGGCAGCCAAATGCACATTCCACTGCTGTTTAACAGCCTGACAGGTGATAAATGAAGAGGTCCTGGTAAAGGCTGAGATAGCCACTGAAAAAGTGCCTGAGCCAGGCATGAGCAATTAGCGTGGTAATTATATTGAGAGACTAAGCACCAAGAATTTACCAGACACCATATGGCTGTGGCCAGCATGCACTGTCAGCACAGGCAACAAGTATCTTGCCAGCACAAGTGACAATGACAGGAATAAAGTATTAACAGTGATCCTCAGAAGGATGGAGAGACATCCTGTAGAACCACAAGAAGCAGGAGGAGGAGGTTTGGGCATGTATCTCTAGGAGAGGCACACGTGAACAAAGAATACTTTACCTTCTTGTGCGTCCATCACCCACAGAGCGTGGGGTCAAGAATCATAGAATGGTTTGGGTTCAAAGGGACCTTAAAGATCATCTAGTTCCAACCCCCCTGCCATGGGCAGGGACACCTCCCACTAGACCCGGTTGCTTTGAGACCCATGCAGCCAAATCTTGAACACATCCAGTGTTAGGGCATCCACAACCTCCCTGGACAACCTGTTCCAGTGACTCACCACTCTCTGAGTGAAAAACTTCCTTTCCTCTAATCTAAATCTCCCTTCCTCCAGCTTAAAGCCATTACCCCTTGTCCTGTCACTACAAAAATGTCCCTTCCCGGCTTTCTTGTAGGTGCTTTCAAATACCAGCTCTCCCACTTTCTGAATCACCTGGCTGCCTTTCTGATCCCACCACTGACAGCAGAGCAAGAGGAGTTTAAGAAAGCCACCTTCCAAACAGCTCCTGCTGCAAACCAACCAACCCAGGGCTGCCAATAATGGGATATGACATCCTGCAACCGCTGCCTGGGGCTATCTGCTGGGTTATAACAGAAGCAAACTCTGCAGTGCTATGATACTAATTTAAAACGTCACCAAAATGAAAGTCAATCGCTCCTCTTCATTCAGTCTGCACTGGAATGACACATGACATGTGTGCAAACCCCGAGTTTCTTTTTCTGATCCAAACCAGATGACTAACGAGCGTAAGCCAACCCATGCAAATAAGCCACGTGCAACAGTTGGCCCTTATCAACATACTGATAACTGCTGGAAGAAAAGTCTCCTCTGACTTCCCAGCCCCGTACCAGCACGTTGGCTGGGCACAGCGCCGCATCACATGGCAGAGATTCACATGGTGCTACGTGCTGGTTCCAGCCGGCTGCTGGGAGGAACAATGCCTACAGCAGGGCTGCTTTATTTACTTAATACACCACCTGGCATTTAAACTTTCACAGGGTACTTGGTGTTCAGAGGCTTTAATGAAATAACTTTTGTTTTCTGTTTCAGCAAAGACATCTGGCTGCTAAAGCTAACATTTAACAGCTCTTTCCACACTAACCCCCCATGTCCTGTCTAGGGTTTCTTTGCTGTTTGGAGCCAAGCTGGGCTAAATGCTCCTCTGCCATGACAGAAAGCTGCAAAGTGCCTGGTTTTGATGGCACTTGCGTGGCTAGCACTGTCTGGAGCTCCATCACTCTGTCCCCTGCTAGAGGCTGCTCTAACTGCTTTCTGCCTGGCACCTTCTCCCTGGTTTTGCACAACAAAGCTTCCAAACCACAGTTACCATCATCACCATTCATGTTTTGCTTCTGGTAGCACCCACTGTGTGCAAAGTGCTGCACAAACAGAAGATAACACAGACCCTGACCTGAGGGGTTTACATTCTGACAGGCAAAGGAGAAGAGGAGAAAAATTAAAGGGGGAAAGGTGGGAGAGAGAATGTTGTATGCACAACATGGAAAGATGAGTTTGGAAGTAATTATTTGCTTGTTCTGATGCTTAATTTCACACTTAGGGATTTCATACCTAATCACTGTACTAAGTGTCAGCTTTTCCAAAGCAGTTGCCTGCAGGGGTTGCGAGACAGGGTAAGTTGTTGCTTCTCCTATGAATTATGATATGTTCATCAAATGTAAATTTTAAAAATGAGAGAATTGAGGCAAAGATGTTCTTAGCTTGCTTGCTCTAAATCAGTGCCTTAACCATGTACCTTATTTCTGTAACACACTAGAGCAGATAATACCCCATGGAAACTGAAAAAACCCCTCCAAATGTTTCACAAATATGTCATTAGAGGTCCAAGTTAATGAAAAGCACAGTCTAAATCCGAGCCTGCAGAACCCCACAGTCATCACTGTGGGTGATTTCATCTGCATAGTACATCTACTCTCTGTGTAACCGAGAGACAGAATATTAATGCCCATCAAGACCATAGGATATCAGCACAGGCATGAAAGCTCCAGGGCTGGTGCCAGGGGAACGTGTCCTGTTATGCTGTAGGAGCCATGACCAACAGCGTTCAGCAGGGACCTCCCAAGGTACCCTGAGGGTCAGAGTAGCAGGTTAGAAGGCTGTCGAGCAGAGTCTTCAGGACTCAGGTTCTGGAACATGCTCCATTTAATTTATCAGTTTATATTACCCTCAGTTTCCTCCTCTTACAATGAAGAAAATAGCTCTAGAGGTGCTAGTAAAGGCATCAGAGTTTATAGCTTGATTGCAAGTCTCACAGCACAGTTTACTTTGTTTTATTTTTAAAGTGCTTACAAGGGCACTGAGGTGAGAGTAATTAAATATTTGCAAAGTACTCCAAATCCTCAGGAAAGCTGTGGCTAGAGAATGAAGTTGCAATTTGCAATTTCTTTGCTGCTGAAATTCATGGTTTTCAAACCCTCCGTTCTTCCCTTATTAAAAGAACAAAAAAATCTCCCTCATTCTGCTCTTTTCAAAACTCACCGGGAGTCCAGGCACTGCTTCAGCCTGTGGCATTTGCCTCTCCCCACTGTGTCTGACTCAGACTTCTGTCTCATCATAATTCCTGTCTTGCTAACCTGGGAATTAATCTTTTTGTGCACATATGGCACAGCGGAGATGGCACAGTGCTCTCTAGCACACCTACCAAAGCCTTCTGAAGAAATAACTAATGACTTCATGGCTCATGTGTGATTTAAAATAAATTGCTGTGGGCCCGCTCCTGCTCCTTATGCTGCTTGGTAGGATAATTTCCATTTCCTTCGTTGGATCATACTTTTAGTTGAGCACTACTGCAGCAAATGGCTGGTTTCACTAGACACTAGCCTGCTGAGAGACTAACCCTGTTCTCCCCATGAAGTGATCCACACAACACCAGCTTTCTTCTGCCTTTCACAGTTAGATCTCAAAGTGATGTAGATTACAATGAACCTCAGATCTTTGTCCTTCTGGTTACCTTTAGATGCAGCACAAACCCTTTTCTTGGCACAAGTATGAGGGCAGTGGGAAAGGGGCCAGGAAGACATCAGCAGAATCCCTTTGTACAGTGGCATTGCTGGTTTATATGGCCTCAAGTGTACAGAAAACTACAGCCCGAGTTCTTCTAACAATTGCTACAGAGTTGTCCATCTACGAACTGGTTGAGAGCACAAGGGAGAAAAAATGGGTGAAGGCAGCTGCACAGCCCTGTATCAAAGCCACACTGTATCAAAAGACTTAAAATATGCCCTGAACTGGGATGTACTGATCTACCACTGGCAAGCCCATGCTTCCCATAAATGAGGAATCAGTTACCATCTGATTTTTTTGTCCAGCACAGAAGCTGGGTAAGCTTAAAATCAAATGAAGCCCTGTCCTCTTGCCATGATTCTCCGCGCTCTTGCCAATAAAGTAGGTACTGTCATGACGCCCAGCAATGAAATGAGGCTGGAGAGCAGCGATATCACATCTGTACCTCAAACCTTCAGGATAGAGCCAGGAGTTACCCCAAGAGGCTATCTGAGGTATACTAAAAGGTATGTCTACAAAGCTTTAGATGCTGGTGTTGCCACAACTGTGCAAGTCAAACACGCTTAGCAAGCCTGCTGCGTGCTCAACAGAGCCATGAGCACTTGGACCCATTCTACTTAAAGAAAGAGTTCAGCCAGAAATGAATCCCTACTTTGTTAACAAAAGCCTAAAAGGAACTTTAAACACATACCTGGATAAACACCAGTCACCGTGGGATGAACACTCACCCTGGGATATTTAATGAACCTATCATTTTGGAGGTCCCATTAAACTCCATCATCTTAATCTTCTTACCTTCCCATGAGTAAAATTCAAACCCATGGGAGGGAACTAAACTTCAGTGATGTCCATTGCATTGGATCAACCAACACCAGGTCTGATTTTTATCTCTATTGCCAAGTGTTTATACTGACCACACACATTTCCAATATTTCTGTGTCAACCACGTGACACAAGGTTGGACTGTGCCTTCCCATCTGTATATGCTTTTTTGACTCCTGATCTGCCTCTTTCTTCTGCAGACCAAGAATCTTCTCTCTTCTCCACACTTCCTTCTAAAATGTTAAGTCTAACACTCCAGGTCCGCTAGAGATTGATGCTATTAGAGTAAGTTAGAGGAATTCCTCACCCATTTCCTTTTTTCTTGTTACTCCAGCTTCTGTTTGCAGGCTGATTTAAACCTTCCTCATCCACCTGCCTATTCGCCAGAGCACCTTTGCAAGGCCAGCCCCAAGAGGCATGCCACAGGGTGGCTTCCTTTGCTTGGCTGCACAACAGGTTGCAGCTGATACCTCCTCTCAACCCCCAGCTCTGTGGTGCTGCAAGCTTCTGGCAGGAAGGAGCACAAGTGCCTTTCAGCAGAGCGTGCTTACATTTTTCCAAAGGGCTGGCCAGGCAGTTTTCCCCTCCAGGAAATCCTTCCCCTCCCTTGTCATCCAACCCCAGCTTCACCCCACAGCCTATCCCAGGTCACTACTACAGCGTGCCTCCAGCACATGACAGCAGTCACATTCCTGGCTTGTTCTTGGAGCTGTCACCCTGCTATAACGCATATGAAAACAGTAGGAGCCAAAAGGACTCAGCATGTTGAGAGTGAGCACCTAAACAGCAGACTCTTTAGAGCTGGGTACACCTTCATCCAGAGACTTCCCTCACTCAGTGGGGAGATCTGATCTATTTAAAGAGATCTACCTTTGCCCTTTCATTCTGCCTTTCCCTCCCATGACACCGGTTCTTGTCCTTTTGCAGGTGCCTCCCAAGTTTCTGGAGACTTTGGTCCACCAGCTGTGGATGGATGGTCCACACTGACACTCTCAATTACCCTTGTTTCATACTCAAGTCAATACCCTAAAGCAGGGTAGGGATTTTACAGCCATCACTTCAGTTCTCAGACTCAGGAAGGCTGAGCCATGTCTGTTCACACACTAGACAGCCGAGGGATAAACCCAGAGGACTATCACACTTCACACTGCAGGAGCTGGGCAAATCCAGCAGCCATGAGAAAAAGCAAATAGAGTGCTTGGTGCTTCCATTGCAGGAAAAGCTCAGTGCATCTCCAAGCAGGTACATCTGAAGAGGCCCTTCCTCCAAGTTTGCCACCCCTCTGTCTGGGGCAAGGCAGCATCTGAAAGCTCAGACATGAGAGATGCAGACAAAGTCTATGATACGAATGTTAATATAATACAAAGGGAAAAAGCAGAAAAAACTCCAGCTAATGTGCCAGAGAAGAAAAGCATGGACAAGTCTTAGGTACTGGATCTAAATATCTACTTACACCGCTTGACAAAGCTTTGCATTAGAGAGCAACTTGCAGGTGGTGATCTAACCATCTGCCCTATTTTCTGTAATTCTACAATAGTCAAGGAAAGAAGATGTGCAGAAGATATCTATGCGCTTTTATTTAAGGCTTTAACCCCTCAGGAATCTGTTCAGAGGCAGATGTGGAGAGGGGCTTCAGAAGCAGTTGCAAGGAGGGAACCTGAGGGCAGGACCAGACCTCCTGGGGAAGAAATGACTCCACCAGTCAGGACCAGATCGAACAACTGGTGAGGCTGCTGCAACAGCCCTGGCAGAGCCGCTCTAATGCTGCTCTTCAACTCAGGGCAGGTGATTACTACAATCTCCACCCCACCGCCCTATCCACCAGCACAGCTGGAAACACAGAAAGGGTTCAGGGCTTCAAACCAGGAATAATGTACATTCAACCTAAAACCTTCTGAAGAGCAGGAGGCCTCTTCACAGGACAATCCCAGCAAGAGGAGTGGGTTTTTCACTGCCAACCTGCCCCAGCCTCCTGTGCAGGTCTGTGGGATTCACAGGCTGGTTGTGCAAGGACTACCTCAGATGGCACGGAGCAAATCCAACGCTGCAAAGGCTGCAGTGAACAACTGTCAAATGATAAAAGATTTCAGTCAGTGCTGACTGAAGCTGGGTTTAACCTAGCAGGGAAAGGCTTTGTATCTCATTACCAACCTGCTGCGCCAGCCACTTCCCTCCCCAGCTGCACTATTTTGACCTCATTTCTGAAAATAAATTATGAGCTGTTTTCTCCTTGTAACGAGTAACCATTGCACTGGAAAGCTGGTTGTTTTCCACAAGGCAGAGCCACAACCTGTTCCTCGAAGCACAGGCAGCCCTGAACAAGAGCATCACTACCCTGATCCCTGTATATTCCTTGGATACCCAGGACTCCCATTCAGAAAGCTATTGAGATTGAATCTGTCTCCACAAACAGACCATGACAAGTTTCCAGGCCCTTCTGCAAGCCATAAACCACTATATATTACCCCAGTTCACTGAACGTCGGTGAAAATGTATTTGATGCTGAGAGTCATCTGCTGCTGCTCAGCAGAAATGAATCAGTCAGATGGTAAAAGACCAGCTGGCTTCAAAGAGCCATCTAGATAAAGGTTTGTGGCTGACAGCTCATTAGCTGAGCCAGGTCTTGCAAAAACCAGCCGAGAAAGGGGACTGGTGTCTAGTCCTTCCAGTCCAGAGGACATAGGATGAGGAGACTGTACTTGCCAAGAAAACCACATCCTTTGCTTTCCTGAGCCCCTATTTTTTCTGACAGCTGATTATGTACCTGACACCTCCAGAAAAATAGAAGATGACACTGTAGAGACAGCATGAGCATACGATCCTTAACTCCTACCAACCAAGAGCTTACAGACTGACTGAAAAGAACATCAGGAAATTCTTCAATGTTCCTTTCAAGGGAGGACAGGATAGTACTGAATAATTCTCATGTGTCTCCAAATGTTTCCCAAAGATTTATCCTCACAGGCTCTTGTCACATCAGGAGGCTTCAGCAGTTCCTTTGCACTATTCATATCATCACACTGTAAAGCAGTGGCCCTAAGAAGCTTTTTTCTTCCCCCCTCCCCTCCCCCCCGCCACCTTTTGAGCTATTGCCCTGATTAAACAGATACACTCTGTCAAAGTTTCACCTCCATAAAAGCAATTCAACCACTGTTTTGTGGCAGGAAGCTGGCATTTACCTGACACATTTTTCTTGATGCAGGATTGAATACGAAGCGTCACCCTGAAGTTCTGTTGAACTTGAATGGGATCCAACATGGAACAGCTCAGCTGTATCAGCGTTGGACCATGGTTGGTACAAGCTGAACAGCAGCTCAGGCCAGCTGAGACCTCCGGACCATCATGTGGCCACTAGCCTTGCAGAGCTTATGACCAAGGTATTCATACTATGTGGAGCCAAGTGTGGGACCTCTGACAGTGTTTGCCTTAGCCCTGGCCAACCCAAGGACGAAAAACGAGCACTCAGCCCTGTTCCAAGCACAGATTGTACCAGGTTCTGTCATCCCACAAAGTCCTGGGGTTTGGGTAAAAGCAGCTTTTGAGTACAGACTGGAAACTTTACTGGGTTAAGACCAGCAAATACAGTTTTGGCACCGACTTCCAACTATGGTAGCAACAAGAGTGGTGTTAGTTTTAAACCAAGATGAGGCAGGAGCTGGGTGTGCTGGTACCACTGGTACTGAGCAGGCAGAGCACAGGAAGGTTGAGAGCTGAGGAGCTGGGGGAACAGTTTCACCAAAATTATGATTATTTATGTTACTCTGTGCTCCAAGTGCATTGTTTCATCTCAGTAAACAAAGCTGCAATGAAATTAAAGGGCTCTGACAGCGAATCAAAACTATTTAGTGTGAAGGAAAACAACCAGACCTGGGCAGGGGGCTCGGGCACAGCTGGCCACAGGAGGAGGTGAGTACTGCAGAAACAAGGAGGACATCAGCCAGAGTGGGCTTAGCCATGAAATGGCCAAGGTAAACAAGGCACAATCTGTGCTAGTACCTCAGCAACATGCAATCAGGAAAAGGATCCCTGACAGACATAATTATGTAACTTTGTCATTGCTGAAACACAACAGCACTGATCAGCGACCTTGCTTCCTCATGTCCTGTGTCCTACCAGTGGTGAAGGTGCTCCTGGCCACTGTACACCTAAAGGAATGGGGAGAAATAAATCCATGCAGGAAGAAAACACATTGCTAACTATATTTTGTTTCATTCCCCTGTAATCAATCAAAATCCAAAAGAATGAGGAGTCTCCTTCTCTGGAGATTTTCAAAGCCCACCTGGACACGTTCCTGTGTAACCTGCCCAGGTGAACCTGCTCTGGAAGGGGGACTGGACTAGATCATCTCCAGAGGTCCCTTCCAATCCCTACCATTCTGCAATTCTGTGAAAATACCTCAAACCTGTGCTTAAAAAAATATATATCACATTGTTTTCATTCACACTGATAAATCCTTTCTCATTTTTCCCTCATTGATGTCTATAGCTGGAGTTTTAACATTTTGCTCTGGCTCTGTTTTCAACACCACTGATGATAAATACGTGCCAGCACTGGCTGAAGCACCAGTTGCTGCAGATCCAGTGTCAGAGTGTGACAGGCATGTGGATGGCTGCTGCAGAGGGGGAGGACACCCAGCTGGGGACCCTGTGAGTCCCAGTCACGTGTCACAATGTGATCAAGAAAACCGGCTCAGCCCTTTCCCTCGATCTCTTTCCTCTGCTCCTAAGGAGCTATCAACTTTCCTCTCTCATGCTCAGAGCCATTTGGTTTAGGCTGATACTGGGGATTTACCTCAATTAAATTGAGCCAAGGCAGGAGAAATGTGTGCTGAACACAAGGAAACCACCTGCCAGCAATATCTATGAAGCGAAGGGTGCAGGAAATGCCTCAATGTTCACAACCAGCCACAGCCACTTCATCCCCCCTTTACTCAGCTCTGGAATATCCCAGAGACCTTTGAGGCAGATCTAAAATCTTTAGCCAAGGGCTCTCTCTGACTGCCCAGGAGGGTTTCCTTCCTCTTCACTGAGCAGGGATGCTGGGGAGGGCAAGGGTCCCCTTTCCTGCTGTTTGCAAGCTTTGCTTTACTGATCCCACTCTCTTCAGAGCATCACTCTGCCCAGCTCTTCTCTTCCCCTACCCCTCCTCATCTGTCGATCCCTCCTCCAGCATCCTATGAACAGGACTGAAATTCAGGACAAAGTTTGGAAATAATCATGAATTTGCACTGGCAGAACGCGTGCCTTTCATGACATCAGCAGCAGAGAGGGGACCTTGCTGGGAGCCAGGTGCTGTCCTTGGGGCGGATTTCATTCCCTTGTGAAGATTACAGAGCTGATTTGTGCTGCAAATGCTGACTATGCTACATCCTCCTATAACCCCCTGGGGATTACAGGACTCTACTAACAAACCTTCATTCAGCTCTGCCATATTACCACAGACCAGCTATGCCATCCCAAATTACTGAGCACTTTGCAGACAAAAAGAGACAAAAACCTCACAACAGGGCTCTTCTACAGCAAATTATTAACCACTATATAGATCTTTTCCACGCTGCAGTTTTCTTGTTCTGTGGAGAGAAAGTTACTTGCCAAGAGAACTGCCTTAAAATCTGGCAATGCATTTCCTAGCTCTTAAAAGTGATAATATATTTGCTTAGAACAACGGGCATTTTTAAAGACTATAGCCAACATTTGGTGGTGGAGGCTTTGCCAAAGCAAGATGGAATCATGATTCAGCACAGAGAAATTCTTCTTTGGTAAGTTCCCCAGTCACAGAAATACTTCAAGTGTCAGTTTAATGCAATAAGGTTGTTTATACCTGTAGCACACTGTATATCAATTGATCAAACTGCAACTTCAAAGAGGTCTCAAGTGCTCGGAAGCAGCAGTATGGTTAATTAATAATGTAAAACAAAACCCGACAAAGGCAAGACATCAGGAGGTGACTATAAGGGGCTCTGCAGAAATTAGCTTCCATTAGGCTTAATTGGGGCAGCATCTCTCATTCCCCTGAGAACACAGATACAATTTATCCCTTGAGCTACACACTTGCTTTTGGAGTCAGACCCATTGTATCATTCACATCAAATATGTAGAGCATTATCAGCAAGAAGACATAGAACAAAATAACAACCTGCACGTCTCGGTTTATTAAACCATGATTTATGTGCCCCCAATGGTTAAAAGTTGCTCCTCAAACGGGGCAGAAGCACAAATGAGTCCATTGCCTTCCTTTCCCGAGAGGCCCCAGCGATCCCACCCCTGTTCCTGGGCAGAGACACGTGTTAATTCATGACTTTCCCTGGGCAGCCAGCGCTGGCCGAGCTCCCACTGCGCCAAGCTGGAATGTGAAGCTGCCTCTCCCTGGCAGGCTTCTGGGGTCAGCCTCAGCCATTCACTCAGCTGACCCTGTTTGCACTTCGGTTGCTAATTGGACCCTTCTAACACCATGGAGATGACTCCTGCTCAAACATTTGGCTTCATAAGAGGCCAAGTTGCAGATAATGCGTAAAAAGGAATGTAGCACAGAAATTCATGGGAAAAGCACATGCTTGTCATGATGGTAACACATGGGATGTCTCTAGCCTCTAACGTGGTTAATCATGGCTTTGCTTTTTCTTTTTCTTAAAGACAAGTTTCCTCACACTAGGAAGCTTTCAGATCTGATCTGCTTTCCATCTTCTATATATTTCACCCCACTTGGATAATGAAACAGATTCTCATTTGATCCCTCCTCACTCCAAGTAGCACCTGGGCTTCCCAGTTCTCCCGCAAGTGCCAAGCTGCAGTGCACAGGTCTGCAGGCAGAAACAGGCTGCATTCTACTGAAATGTCACGAAACCTTCTTCCTTACATTAGCATCTGTAAAACATACACATTTCAAAAATAAAGCGTGTGCGCTATTTTAATTTCCCCCTGCTCCAGTCCTACCCCCAGGGGATCTTTACACCTTGCCTCTGATGTAGACCTTATTCTTCCTGGCTGAGGACGCTGGGGCCCATCTCCACTTCTGTGAGGAGGCCTAAAAAGTCTCCCCAGCCATTCTGCTCAAGATGAGGGTGGGTTTTTCTGTGATTTCCAAGCTGAACTGCTGCCCTTGTTCAACACTTCTCAAAAAATATTCCCTCTGGGATTCTCAGGGGGTCATTTATACATTAATAAGCCAGTGCAACTCATTTGGGCTTGAATCCTTAGGCTGTGTGCAGAAGGGAAGACCACTGTTTCCAAGTACTGTAGTTTCTACCAGCCATAAAACCACAGAGTGGCCAAGCTGATCTTGCTCCCAAATACCTCTTTTTGCTCCAGGCATGCTCATATTCCCCTGGCACAAACGCTGCATCTCACACCGAGTAGGGTAGAGCAACACCAACAAAGTTCCCCTTCTAGAACATAAATATAACCCAGCATTTCAGTAGCTGTGCTATTATAAGTGGCCTTGATATGGCCAGAGCAGTTACCAAAACACTGGATTAGACGTACGCGTTTTACAAGCTGATCCAATTTTAACTCATTCATTTATTGGCATCCCAGGCAGCTCAGCTGCCTTGCTGGAGTGTTGCACAACCAAGAACAAGAGCCAATATTTTCACAGTACCATGCCTAGAGCCATGCATGAGAAGCCAACATAAAGAAGGTCTGATAATGAAGTTAACTCCTGGTTTTGATGCTTGATTTTCCATTGACATGTCCCAGGATTAAACAAACAAAATGACACTGTAACTCTACAGCTATTTTAATGCCTATGGTCCTGCTGTAATGAACACAACATTTGCATGTACATATTGTATTCATTAGTAACACTGGTTTCAAATGCTACAAAACATCACCAGCTAAGCCCTCAAAGTACCATGGTATTTAAAACTCTAAATGTCAGGGCTTATATCTACTTTTTCTTCTTTGAGACATTAGTCTTCCCAATATTTCTCTGCACCCAGAAGGGGCTATACAATTCCAAGGAGGAAAAATAAGAAAAGAGCTCTTAGTTTTCTTTTTTTTAAAGAAAGAAAATTAAAGCTTTTATAAAGTATCATGATTCTAGAAGCCAGGGACAATAGAGATTCAATAAATGGCAACAAATTTAGACTTAGCAATTCTGACACATAAATTGCTTTTGATTTCTTTTCTCATTTATACACTAATATGAAAAATAAATATCTCAACTTACTCCTGATTTGTACCTATACAAAGCAAGAATCAGACTTACATTGTACATAACAGGATCATAAAACCACTAAGTATTTATAAGGTAAGATCACAAAAATAATTGATCGCAAATGCCTGTAAATGCTTAATTGAAATAATGGTATAGGTGATATAAAGGAGGGAAATTAAAGAGGATACAGCTCCTCAAGTAAATAAGCTGATTCCTCCAATTCTGATTCCCTTTCTGTGAAGGTTGGAGACATTTCTTACCTACCACACAGTGGTCATTTATCACTTGCTACATGATGCTATGAATGTATATGAGGCCTCTTGAATTTTACACAAAAATTATTGGGGAAAATGTGAAATAGACTGTTACATCATCTTAGCAACACTGGAATACATGCTCCATGTCTTCAGAACTAATGGAACAAGTAGCAATAGGCTAATGTGTTTCATTGTTGTTTGTAAGTGAAGCTGTGTTTCAGGAGAGGGGAAATGGTTTGTGATCGATTCCTCCTTTCATTTCACTCACAAGCAAAAGCCTCAATCTAATTCCCAATAAAAATCAATAGAGAGACTTCCAGTGAACCTTCCCTAGACTCCAAGTAAGCTAGAAACTTATTCTATGTGCCTGCACATGAAGTTCCTGCCTCAGAGTAACTTCTGAAGGAAGTTGTTCATACCTGACTTGCATAGTTCTTTCCACTTTTACTCCCCAATATTTTAAAATTCAAAAGAACTTAAATTACTGTATTAAGGGTTGGTTTTTTTTTTTACTCCTCCTTAAGTATAGTTGGTCTTCTCCATGCACACATTAGGTTTCTATGGCAATGTGTGTTGTTACCCAGGTTATGGCCAGGGATAGTATTTTCATTTGACTGTGACATCTGATTAACTATCAGACTTAGAAGCCAACTTCCAGCTGCCTGTACCTATGTGTATTTGTAGACTTGTACACATGTACCTAAGAAAATTAGGGGAAAAAAAATCATACTTGGATTCTTAGAGCCTAGATTTACAACTATTCCGTGTAAAAACCCAGGCTGGACACCCTTCGGATTTCCTATGAGTAACACTACACTACATCTTAGAAGAGTTAATCTGGGAGACTTCAGTATAAAGCTATGTCCAAGAAAAAGAAGAAATCAAAGCCATTCTCTCTGATGACCTATAAGATGTATTAAATAAACTGAAGCAGAAAGGAAGATTTCATGCCTACTATATTTAAAAAAACAAACCAAACACCACCAGTGGAGATAGAAGCATTTATAAACCGATAATGTGGAGAATGAGAAGACACAATTACAGTCCCACCAGCCAGCACAAGGAATATTGGTGTGTGTTGGAGGAAGAACTATGGAATTCAGCTCCATAAGCTGACAAGAGGAATCCTATAAACAGTGGAAATACTTTTAAATTCATACAATATTTATCTAATTGATTGCTACTACATATAATGGCAGTACTCTAAATCCTGACCACCTAATGCAGAACAGAATGGGGCTGTGGAGGCACCTCACTCACTTCACAGCTGCATTGAGATGTCATTCCATAATTCCTTTGTATTTGATTTTACATGCTCGCAAAACTGCCAAACTTGACCCGATGCCATTTAATTAATTGCAATCACTCCTGCAGCTTGAGACTGAAAACTGAATGCTGTAATGTCTCTTGTTTAAATCAAGATTATTTCAAATGTGGGCAAACATGATGCCTGGTAGGTGTGCCTCTCTAAATATGTCAAAGAATAATCCTTGTGCATGTCTGAATGCCAAACCACGTGGCTTGGCAGCCTTGCTGTAGGGGGAGAAATTTTATGCCATTCAATAACAAAGAAACACCTGGGCTTAAAGCAAGCAGGGTGAAGCACCCTGAGGTTAAACCTCTGATTTTTACATTTCTTGCTCTACACTGAGAGCTTAGCACATACTTTCTTGCCACAGCCAAACCTGCCAGACATGGAGGTGCAAGGTCTCCAAAAAAACCAAACAAATGCAGTTTTGGGAGGGCAGGCCACAGAGAGGATCTGCAAGGGACATTTCTGCCCTCCTGGTTTACAAGTTATGGGGATCTGGACAGAGACTGATAATGTATTCCTAGATCTAAGTGGCTGCCAAAAAACCACACATGGAAATCAAGTAAAGCTGCATGTGAGAGCAGTTGAAGACAAGCTAATGTTTGTCAGACATCCACAGATAACTGCCAGGCTCACGTACTCCAAACAGTACCAAGAATTTAACATTTAGTCACACAAAATGCTGAAACCCAGCCTGCCAGGCTGCCAAACCCTGTATTTTTAACAAGGGTTGAAAAAAAAGCATGTTAAAGTAACTCTGCTGGTTTTAAACAGTGGAGATGTAGGAGGAAAGTACAGTTTGATGCTTTGCAAGCAGGGAAGTAAATTCAGCTCTTGTTACATCTTCTGTGGGAAAAAAAGTGTGACAGCAATCCCAGGCAAATGTGATTCTGGAGTAAGAAAGAGCCGTGTATTTCTGCCCTGAAATCCTCCCTGCTGATTGCCACCCCTGACTCATCCATCCCCATCCCTATATTTCAATATTATCCTCTAGAAAAAGTTCAATTCTGTACTGTCATTAGGACAGAATCTTTGCTCCCTGCCCTGTCTGTATGGCAAGGTTTATGCAAAATAAAATAGAAACTCTTCGAGCTGACAGAAGCAGTTATTGCTATGAATAGCTCTTCAGTGAGTTATTCACATGAGGAAGCATTTACAGTGTTTGAAAAGCCAAGCCCAGAAATTCTACCATAATTTTTTAATACAATGAAAACCTACATTTACTCACAGCATTAGTAGCACATGGACACAGAACAACTTGCTGAAAAACACAATGGGTTGTATCATTAGATGGTGTATACCTGGTCTATCACTAGTAACTTGCATACAGCCACGTTGCTTTAGACTTGTGTGGTTATCAGATAAAACACCATTTCTTGAATACTTCTAAAATACTGTGCTTAACCTGGCATATTATTTGGGTTTAAATCATATAGTAATGGGAAAGCCTAATCACACATATTTCATATACAAAAAAAAAAACAAACCATAGGAGCTTGAAAGCCTACAGGTTTGTGATCCATAGCTCATGTACTTCAGGTTCCCAGCAGTGCTCAAGGATCATATGAGCTTGATTCACATTGAGCCTGCTTTTGGAAGAGTCACACTCAACACATGCTGAAGGAGAACAGGAAATCAGCCCAGAAGCCCCACCTGGAAACCTCTTCTATCAGAAGATGAAAGGCTGAAATGAAGGAAGCTGTACATCAGCTAATGAGCACTGACAGGACCAGTCAAGATTTTTATAGGTGGATTAGATGGTGAGAACTCACCCACGTACCTTCCACAGCCCATTAAATCATTAGTATGAAATACGGGGAAATAGAAAGAAAAAAAACACACCCAAATTTCAAAGTTCCCGCTCCTTTCTTTCCACTTTTGAGAGTCTGATATTTCCTCCTCCTTTTCAGAAAGTTCTCAGAAACCTATTTTCTGGGTGGAAAAAAACCCCGTTCTTGGTTGGGTTTTTTTTTAATGTTTGCTGACACATTGCACTCATGCTACCAACACCTCCTTTCTGGAAGTGTCAGCACACCTTTGACTTTTGGACTCTAGGCTGTGTTCCCTGCCTCTCCCTCAGTGACTGCACTGGTAAAATAGAGTCCATGAGCTCCAGCACAATTGCCTCCCCCTGGGGAAATACCTACAGCAGAGGATGCTGCATTTCCAGACTCATTCCCAGAAGTGCAGGATGATCCAAAACTCACTGGCAATGAAACAAAGACTTATATGGGACAGTAAATACCCACTCCCTTTCCAAAAGCCTTACAGTACATTGACCAACATTTCATATTCATCTCAGATCAATGAATCTTCAAATCATCATCTGGGCTGCCCAGGGAGGTGGTGGAGGCCCCACCCCTGGAGTCATTCAAGGTCAGGCTTGATGGGGCTCTGAGCAGCCTGACCTAGGTAGAGATGTCCCTGCTTGTGTAGGGAGGTTGGACAAGATGACCTCTAGAGGTCCCTTCCAGCCTAAAACATTCTATGATTCTATGATTAATGTGCATCAGATGGCGATAGTTAAGCTAAATTAGGGAAGATTGGTGGTAATGGTGAATACAGCAAGATTCTTCCAAAATGAGGCTCGCTCTCCATATTTAGTGCCCTTACCAAACACAGCCTCTCAATAGAGAGCTCTTACTTGCACGGGTTTTGCCAGCTGGATAAACAGAGAGATTAAGGCAAGAGCTATAAACCTGAGCTAACATCCAAATCCATAGAAGTAATTTAAATAACTGCCCAAGTGCCTTAGCTCAGGCACTGAGCTACTGGATTCTCAGGTTGCTGAGGACACCCTGTACCACTAAAGACTGTTCTGGCATCTCCACAGGTCTTTAGGAAGTGAAACATCAGCACCTGAACTGAAATGAAACATCAGCAAGCTCTGATCAAGGAACAAGATCTAAACACTTCATTTTCTCTCTTGTCCCAAGCAGTATATGCATTAACACCCGATCTGATATGGCAATCCCAGTCATCTGAAATTCAGCACCTTCTTGAGCATCCTTTTAAACCTCCTAATGAAAAAGAAAGCTGAGCAAACAACATGCTGACTGCAATAAAGAGCACGTCTGTACCACAACCAAGGGATATGAAACTTGCAGCCATGCAGCCTGCCAGCACCTTGGGCTGTTTATGCAGGTGGCTGGCTGGAAGCTCCCTGCTACAGGCTCACCTGCTTGAACTCAATTAAAGCTGAGATGGACACACTCACACAGTCCAGGTGCCACCATCACACAGAATTCCTCCAAGTGAGCCACCAAAGTGCATTAGAATGTGCTGGTTTCCTCTCTGTGTGCTCAGCAAGATACACCAGCATTGTGAAATTAAGGATTATTCCATATGTCTGCTTGGTTTTCCCAAAACCAAAATATCATCTCACATTTAAAGGGACACAGTAAGCACAAAAATCCCATTCTGCTTGAATTTCTCTGCTTGCTCTCCGCTCACCCCTCTCCCTTCTGACGCAAGGAAAAGATAGTATAGAGAAATAGGCTTTCCTCACTTCACTTATTCTCGACTTTCTTCCCATTTCCCAAGTATAATTCTGCTATTTTTTCTACTTTGCCTATGTGGACTCAGGAAGAGAAAGAGCTTTAAAGTGGGACATCCCCCTCACCCCCACACAACTGCCCCCCACCCTGAAAAAAACAAACCCCACAACTTGGAAGATTTAAAACTATTACAGAACCAGAAGCAGCTTTTCCGTCCCAAGTATCTAGACTCCAACTTGTCCCTTTAATTGTGAAATAAATACACAAAAATCACTGCACCCATATGTCAAAGATGGGCGACTGCAATGAAATCCCAAGGGGTAGATGGGCTTTCTAACACTTTCTCTCCTAGACACACGTTCCTATGGGAGAGCAGCAGTGGCTGGTCACATTGGGGTGGCCTTTATCAGGATGAAAGAGGCATGAGGTCATCTTGGAGTTTGTGATGTGCTCTCATTTCAAGGGAGGCCTCATTATTTTTTGGCTTTATCTTTCTCACAGATCCTAATTACATGGTTCTTCCACTCTGGTGCTCAAAAGCTCTTCATGAAACAGATGAGCAAAAAGTAAATGCAATTTTCCTAGCTACTATTAAAGAGCTTTTAACAGCAGCAAGGAAAGCTGGTTGAAATCCTGCCTGGCCAAAGGGCTGGTTCTCTCCCTGTGGTCTCACAGGGCAGCTGAAGGAAGGTGTTGTGAGACACCAGAAGCTGTGTAGGGGATAGAATGACCCCAGGACCTTCTCTGAAGTTTCAGATCCTATAGAGAGGCTGCATGTGGGACATTAATTATTAGGCTGCTTGCCCTGGGAAGACATCTGGCTCCCTAGTCCTTCTCACTGAGCTCCTCAGACTGGGGCAAAGACTGGATAAAGCATTAGTACTAAAAATGAGCCCTTATCACTAACAGACTGTGGAGATACCCATACAGCTGAGACCACAACACACAGCAAAGCATTTGGGTCAGCATCTAGAACATCCAGATGTTTCAGTCTTTTCAAAGTTATAAAAAAAAATCCTGAATATCCTGGGTGAAGGTCTCAAGAGACAATTGAGTCAAAGAGCCTAATAATTAGGGACCTAAATGTGAATCCACTGGATGTGAATCTGTAATGGGAGCTGAACGTGCAGAATGTTTTACAATTGAAGTATTACCATGCAACTCAGTTCCACTGTTTATCTCATTCCTCTGCTGAATTCACCCCTATCTTCCAAAGAGCAGCATGGGCAGAAATAGTCACCATTTTCTCAGCTGCTGATGAATGATGAGAAGTTCCTGTACATGTAACTATTTCTGTACACAAGCTGCAGTGTGTGCAGACACACACACACACATACCAGGCATGGCCGTGCCAGACCGCTGGGTTAAGAATATACAGATACAAACAGCCTTGGCCTTGCACAAATTCCTAATGTGTTCAATATTTCCAGAGAAGATCTGCACAGAAATGAAAAACTTCATCTAAATTCAATTCTGGATACCCCCAGTGAATTTGCTGGAGCTATAGGACAGCTGGGTATATATGTTTCTCTTCCGTATGTTTCCATGTTCATCCATGGTGCTGAACAGCTAGGACCAGATCAACAATATGGACATAGTCCCACTGTGGTTAATAGGATCAAATGAGTCAGAGAGTGTGATGTTTTACAAAGCTGAATCCATACAGTGTTGTTGGGAGATAAAAATAATCCAAACAAAGTAAATGAACCAACTAAGATAATCTCCATTTAATGTTACAGTTAGTCATTATTTGAATTAGTGTCCTTTCCACAAATGGGCAAAACTTAAAAGGTTATTTTAAAAAGCACATAATTATGAAAGATTTGGTACATTTAAAAAAAGGTCTTTCTAATTACCAAAATATTACCACTAGTAACTAAATCACTGTTCAGCAGGAAGTCAATGTTTGTCCCTCTGTCCTTCACAGAATGATTTCAATTGGAAAAATGATCAAAGACCTCTGCAAACACCCCTGCCCATGTGAAACATGTGCTGATGGGAGACCTGAATATAGTTACATGGGTAAGATAACTGAGCACTAAACACTGTCTCTGGATATGCAGACAGAAAACTGACACTGATACAGTTTAAGGCATTCTGAAGAAAAATCAGCCCCTGGGTTACTTGCTTTGTAACCCAAGTAGGAGACGTATTTTGTCTGGCCTATTCTCAAAAGTCTTCTCAAGCAAGAAGTAGGGTAAATGAATCACCTGATGTAAACATGCAAAACAAAAAGAGGAAGATCAGCAATGCTAAATTAAATAGGAGCATTTGTTCCACGTAAACTACACTGTCCAAGGTGAGCCAGCCAGCAGACATGTCCCCTTCATCTGAACACAGAAGTGTAATTTGAAACAGAAGGTCTTAAGGTGCTCTCTTTGAAATAAAATTTCAGTTGTGGTTTTAACACTGAGCCCATCCTGGTTAAATTCCTTCATCTCTTTGTGGCTGAGGCTCATCATCTTCTGTAAAAGAGGTGGAATGAAGACTGAAAATGCTATTGCTATCCCAGACCATAGCACATTATGGCAGATAAAGAATATAGATCATAAAGACACTTTAGAATTGCTACAACAAAAACTCCACATTGAAATGTTTAGGCAAAACTTGTTTTGGGTAAGCAACACTAAAAACGTTAGTCTTTTCCAACCACTCCAGTCCTGCTACAGTCCCCCATAACATCCCTTTGTTGCCATCTTACCCTATGGAAAATGGACTATTTGTGCTCCTTGCCCTCTCTCGTAGAAGCTGTCCTCACTGCCACTGTTAGCCAGGATTTACTATATTTGATTTCTTCCCTGTGAATGAGAGCCAAAAAAAAAAAGACCTACTGACTTCAGCACCAGCACCCCTGGGATTTAGCTGCACCCTCCCTGCTACAGTTGGAGTGTCAGCAACAACCCACTCCCTGGCAAGCAAAGCAGCTCAGCTTTAAAGCATCTCTTAATTGAAGTTAGGAACTCCTGTGTGTGAGTAGGAGTCAGCTGGGGTGAAACTCCAGCTACCAGTGCAGGGAAGACAGCTCTGATTTTCATCTGCTGCACTAATTCCTCTTCTTGTAACAACTCATTTTCCTGAGAGGCATCTCATTAAGGGGTTTTAAAATCCCATCAGTCAGATTTCTTTTGTCAAGTCTTTTCTCAAAGTTCAACAGAGGTCTTGGAGACTGAGGGCAAGGAGGGAATCATAGCACTTCCCCGCAAACTATTGCATTTGAATACAATTCAGCTGTTTTGTCCTTACATCCTTCACAATGCCCAGGTAAGCAGCACAGAGCTGAGACTTGTTACTTTTTCAGTGTATTACTACATTTTTCATCTCCTGTTTCTGTTTAAGAAGGCAAACCCTCAGTGTCTTTGATGAAGAAAATTATTGCAAAGAACATAATCAGCTTCCCCTGCATCTTCTTGTCCTGAAATGTTCTTTTTGCTGCTAGATAATGGAATAAATCCAAGACTTCCATGTAAGTTCCTGTTTCCTACCCATCAGCAAACAGTGTGTTCTCGTGTCTTAACTATGTGCTCTTCAAACTGCCCCCTAAACTGCAGGTGTTGGAGCTGCCTTTGTAATTCCTGTTCTTCAAGTAGCCAGCTGAGCTGGGATGAGCTCTGACACCTGCCACTTAAACACAGCATTTAGTACGGACTAAGCAGTGAGTAGGTTTGGTCTGGGATAGTGAGCCTGGATTCTACAAACCAAAAAGGTAACACAGACCTGTCCCATATGCCTTTAGACCTGCATATAGGATTTTTTTCCCCATTTCTCTCTTTCAAGTTGTAGTCCTTAGAACTTAAACATCCAGCTCTCCATGGCAGGAGGGTCTATGCATTGGGTCGTGTAACCCACCATGGGACAGACGTCTGCTCCACTGCAGGTGAGCTTTAGCTATCTGAAACATTAAAACAGGCAGAACTTCTGCCAGCTCAATTTACTGATTAACAGCTTTTGGGAGGAGAGTGGTCTTAATGTATAGAGCAATATCATTTTAAAAATATAGATAATTGCTTTCCCGGAAAGGCTGAAAACTATATACATTAAAGCATAGTTTTGATAAGCTCTGTCTGCCCTCTATGCCAGGACAGCTCTTGTCATAAAAACCTTTCAAGTGAACAAGCTCTACATTTAAAATCTCACCTATTTCTGCCTCATTTTCTTGCCACAGCAGGAAGGGACACTGGTATGGGCAGGGGCTGAACACGGGGAACTGAACTGCCACACACCAGTGGCTCACCCGTGCTCTCCTCCTCCAGGCAGGAAAGGTGTGGTAGCTGTACAGGGCTGAGATTCAATTTAGGATCAGACTTTGCTGAACTTGTCCTACTCATCACTTCTAGCCTTGCTTTTATCTGCTCAGCACTTCACACCTTCCCTCTGCAATGTCAGCCTTTTGCTTTCAATCTCTTCTTATACCTCAATAACCGTGATGCTGATCAGATAAGAGTCAAGGAGGATGTAGACAGAAAAGCCTGAGGCTGGCCAGAAGAACAACTCGGGGACAGGCAGATTACTTACGTAAGGAATCGATAACAATTTAGGACACTGAGGCAATATGAGGATCACAAAGTGAGGCTCCCTCTGTAGTTATTAATTATTTTCACAACATCTTGATGGGATAGATCAATATTATCAGAATAGTACAGATGGGAAAACAGGTTATCTAGTCCCAGTTGCAGTTTCTTCACCCTAAAGCAGAGGGCCTACCTACACATCAGTGATTTTTGCCACAGCATATATACATCTATATGCTTCTATCTGCCCTATGACCTCACATACTCATTGAATATAGCATAGCTGTCACCACCATGCTGGAACAGGTCTGACCAGGCGTGGAGGCACTGCAGCGTGAACTGGCATGCTGTCAGGGAAGTGCTGCTCTGAGTTTGCCCATGGTTATAACATATCAGGAAGAAAAAAAAACCCCAACAACTCATTAACTCATTTGCACATATAAGGTTTTTCTCTCCAGCCAGAGGAATGCAAATACCATGCAGCCTTTACATTGTCTCCAGCGGTTTGGCTGATTATCACATCTCTAATTCCAGTTCACACAATCCACGCAGCACTTTCTTATTATGGATGTGCTGCTGACATGTACAAAGACTGATTAGATAGACACAAGCCAAGGAAATAATAAATACACAACTCCACTTTTCAGAGAATTATTTTACTATAGACTCTTGTGTGCACAGTTGAATTTGTCTTCATAGTTTGATCTCTGCCCTTTCTTAGCAAAAAAAGAAATCCATCTATTGAGTTTAATCTTCCAGACAGATAAATCACATCATATTTCTCAGGTTTATCATTTTCCCATCTGTTACACAGTGAACTATTCTTGACTACCTTTATTACAGCTCTTACAAAACTACCTTCCCAATCCTATCAGTAGGCCAAGAAATGCTTTTCCCCTTATATACAAATCTCACCTTGCAAATGTACCCATTCCTCGTAATCTGTAGAGGAGAAAACCACACCCCAAAGGCCAAGCACACTTCTTGTCAGGTAAGCAGCCACCTGGATGGCCAAGAGATGTCTTCTGATTGCATGCCAGAGGGGTCTGGCTAAGAGGCAATAGTCCGCATAAGTAAATGGATGGGCTGTAAAAATATCCTTCTTGTGGGTCAAGCTCTACCGGTAAGGCCTCAGGGTGACATCAGTGTTGGCCCTGTCCTGTCTAACTGGTGACTTCAGGCAGCTTCACTATACAGAGGTGCAGACTGAGTTGAAGTTATACACAGCAATAGATGACCATGGGTTTCTACTGACCAACCTCAAAGTGGACTAAGTAAAGCTAGAAAAGATGCAGAAAAGGCTGATAAGATTGACTGAAGGTACAGAGTAACTCTTCAGCTTAGGAAAAGATGACTGCAGGGAAAGGATATGACAGAGGCCTCTAAAATCAGGTGTGGGATGGAGATGGCAAACAGGGAAGGGAACATCAGATAAAAGTAGCAGGTGGGAGGCTCGAAACAAATACAAGGAAATCTTCTGATATATCACTTTCTTAAACAGAACAGGTGCCATTGTAGGTACTAGATGTTTGCTTTTGAAATACAATTGGACAAGGTCCTGAAAGAAAAACTCATCAAGGTCTACCAAACATCATCTTTGGCTCAGGATGTGAGCCACAAAATGCTGAAGGCTGGGAGAGTACGATGAGAAACATCCTTATGTTCTTTTCCTCTTGTTATACTACTCCCTGTACCCATGTTAATGGCAATTGGCACAAAAAGAGGCTGATCTGGATGGATAATTGTCCTGATGTGGTACATTTGTTCTCATGTTCTAACTGAAAATGAGTTTCAAAGCAGTAAAAGTAGTCATGTAACCTCACACCTAAGCAGAAGGTGCCTTTATTCCAGTGCCATTCACACTATGATGATGATAAGCTACTTAATTTTCTATAGACTAAACTTTACCATTTATAAAATGATGCTAATGCTGCCCATCTTTTAAAGATACTCCAAGATATAGGGCTGAGCAAGTAGCACACTGACAACACCAGGGTTATTAACCAAAACCTCTCAGCCACCCATGTGTCAATGTGTGCTGGTGCTCAAGTCCAAATAGCCAAGGGTCTGTGACAAGGCCTTAAAACAAGATGCAAAAAGACATCAGGCATTAGATTTGTTTTCAGAAGCACTGTCACCTTTTGAGGTCAAATCCTCCTTTTTGTGTTTATTTTGGAATCTAGAACCAAGGGGGAGGCTTGTGCTGCTGTTTTCAGAAGCGTGAAGACCCAAGTCCACAGCTACGTGGCTTGTTTACGGCTACAAGATGTTGCAACAGCAGTGACAGGATCAAAGCTGGTGGATTCCTGACTCGTATCGGGAATGAGGTTGGGAAGGAAAAAGCAAGCTGGAATTGCACTGCCTGCAATGCAGAGAAAATGTGTCCAAGTCACCTTTAAACACAACGCTTGGATAAGCCATGTCAGCACAGCTGCAAAACTTGCCTGAGAAGCAAGGTAAATGATGAACTCCATTGCAGGGCAGTTAAGAGGCTACTATTCTATTGTGGCTTCTGTAGAGTTATTTTGCACAGCAGGGACTGCAGTAGAGGCACACTCAAGTCTTTGTGGCCACCCAGGGTTGAGGCAGTGCCACCTTGGCAGCTGCAATGAGACTCATGCTATTCCCCATCCCTGCACAGAGAAAAAAACCCCTCTGCTCTTATGTTTTCTTCAGTCTAATTCTTTTCCAGTTTAAGTTGTTTTTTCCCTCCATGTATGTAGCCCCACAGCTCTAATTTTCAGCTGAGAGCAAGCACCAAGCCTATCATTCCAGGTCCTGACCAGCCACCAGCTCCCCCCAACAGAGAAGCAGCATCTCTCAATCTCAGTTTTGTAATTAATTTTCAAAGAGTGCTGCTTGCTCACAGTTTTTGTACTAGGCTTTCATTTCAGTTGGTGGCTCCCACAACATAATCATTTCTCTACAAATCTCCTCAGTTAGGATTACTTTTGTCAGTCTGGAGCTTTACAGTTTGTCTGTGTTAGTCTCCTATGTCTCAAGGTGAGTTTACATTGTTGGGATTTCTTGTAGGGAACTTGCTGCTTCGCTTTGTGCTCTGTATCATACTGGTGTTTACTTGGGGAAAAATTTGTAATGATTTACAATAAGACCCTTGTTTTACAACCCTTCAGTTTTAAGTTCAAATAGACTTCCCATAGTCTCTAGTTTTCCTATTGCTCCTGCCAGGAAGGCTCTCCATAAAGTTTTAAAGAAGGACGTGGCTAACAGAAAAGAAAACTCAAGTATTCTTTTAGGAAGGAATTAAAAAGCCCACATCTGACAGCAAAAGTGCTCAGCTGCGCTGGGGTAAGAAGGGGATTTTTATTGCAGCTCAGTGGAAGCAGCAGCCTCTTTAGAGACAGAACTTCTAATCACCCTGCCAGCTAAGCGAGGTAAAAACCAGTTTACCGTCATGAAAATATTTTATGGGGAGAATACTGGTGCTGGGAACTCTGCTCTTTCCTACAGCAAATTTTGTAACCTCGCCAAAACTGCTGCCAGGCTGAAGCTGGGAGTAAAAGCGCTAGACCTGGGAATTTGCTGGCAGTAACTGCTGCAATCTGGGAGAATTTTTGCCTTTTGGTGAGTATGGCACTATCACCTCCAGTGATGGCAACTAACATCTCCCGAAGACTTGGCTGACTATGAATGCACAAGTCTTTTAATGAGGATATATAGTGAGCAAGGTTCATTTGCTCTCATCCTCTTCTCCTTAATGGGTGTGTACTAGAGATACTCAACCAAACATGCAGGTCGATGAAGTTCTGGCTCCCCAAAATACAGTAACAGAGGGCTGGAGTCATGCCTGGGGTAGGTATATGGGCTCTGCTTCACAGGGCCTTCTCAATGAATGATTTTCTCCTTTAAATAAATTACAGTTCTGCTCTCACACCTCCATGCCTCCTATTTGGGAATGCACTTAGGATTGCTAATTACTTTGCAGTGCAGTTCCTCCACAGCTTCAAAGCTGATTAAAAAGAGCACCTAGTGAAGAGGTGAAGAATATGGGTCAGATCCCCAGATGGTGAAAACCAATGGATCTCAAGTGAGGTAAAAAGATGTAATAAGAACTAATTCTGCTCTTTTTTGCCTTGTAATAAGATGCTTTAAGCTTGAAAAGACTGGTGGGAGTTGAGGGTCGGTGCTATCTCTCACCCTCCCCCTCTGCACAGGTATTCTCCTGAGATGGTGCATGTAACCATTGAAAGCCACTTGTCTTAGTTCTAGGAAGATGAATCAAAAGTAAAAAATACAATTCATCATATGAAATAAAAATAGAAATCAGAATATACAGGGCAGGGGCAGTTAAGTGCCTACACATTTCAGTATCGGCTATGTCTGCAAATTGTCAGCCCAAAAAAGTCATTACAATAATCTGTCCTTTTATCAAGAGCAAACTCTCACTGACTGATACTGCTGAAAACATGATGCTAATTCCAGCCATCTCTGGAAGCTAATTTAACCCTTTTCTGCCTATCATACATACTGCCTGGGATATATGAGCTATCTTCATGCAAATTCAGTTCTTCTTCCATCAAAGGCATTTTCAGTTAATTCTGTAGCTCTTTCAGAAGCTTTTCATCTTCTTGCTCTTTTGTCTTCACACCTCCTGCCCTATCTTCACAAGGATTTATTCTGTTCCCTTCAGATATAAGCACTAGCTGAATTTGTAGGAAAAATAAGATCACGTATCATTTGCACTTCCCTTAGAGAGGACCCTGTTCCTATCAGGTGCCAAAACACTCATCTCCCATTAACTTCAACATGAGATAGCAGTGACTCCACTAACAGCATTCAGCTTTTTTCAGGTTTGGGTCCCCCACAGATCTCTGCAGATATCAGTAATCATTTCATAAACGAGCAGGGATTTTGATAACTTATATACAAGAGCACAGGAGGCTATTAGGTCTAATGACAGAACTGCAGATCAGCTTACTTGGAAGATAAGATCCCTTTCACGTCTTAACCAAGCTAAACAACATCCCACACAGTTTTCAGCATCCCCTGTGTGCTGGGTGATAACAGCAAACACATCCCTCTGATAAAAAATAATGTATGTCCTTTGCTAAAGCTTCAAACCCACTGACAAGGCAGGGTTTCTGGATAAATAGATTCCCCTCAAATATTTGTTTTACATGATAGATCATTTATATGAGGTTTCAAATGCTCCAGCCTTCAGTCAATAGCTGACTCTACAGCTTTCACTATCACTGCCCCTTTTGATTTCCTTTGGTTTTCTTTCCTTGAGATCAAGGTGATCTATTTTTAGTGCAAGGACTGGTTAAGTGAGGAGTTGCTATAGTGACAGATAGCTGATACAAACCCAGTCCCACTGCAATTCCTCCAGCTAGTAAATGAACACAACCCAAAGTGGGGTAGCAACCAGGGGTGCCCAGACACTGCTCAGCTGGGGGGAGCACTGCCCAGGACTCTCAGGGTGACACTTAATGTATATTAAATAGCCAGAAGGCAGCCTGGGTGTTTTTTGTAGGAAATACACATCTTGCTGCCTTTGTTGGCTCAATAAATGAGTCGGTGTTGGTCCTGGGCTTCACAGTGGTCTCCTTTGCTGGTCTGCCAATAAAAATCAGCTGTACGAGTACCCCTTGCTGCCTCCACCCAAAAAGTCACTCTGTTCTTGAATATTCATCAAAACAAGAACAATTTTATGCCAGCATTGAGAACTGGGTGGGAAAAGATGCCCAGTCAGGATATTTGCAACTTCAGCTTTCCTTGCAACTGAACAACCAAGCTTCACACAAATGGTTGGAAAGAATGTCTGGAGGCCTCTTTTCCAGTGCCCACTCAAAGCAGGTCTGGTATCAACCACAACCAGGTCAGCCATGGCTTTGGCTAGCTGAGTCTTGAAAATCTCTAAAGATGGAGGGGCCACAACCTCTCTTGGGTTACCTGTGCCAGTGCCACACCACCCTCTGGAGGGAGTTTTTGCCAACATCCAGTCTGACCCTCCTCAGCCACAAACTCTTATCTTTTATTCCTTTTACCACCTGCCACTGCGAAGAAGACTTTAGCTCAATCACCTTTGAAACTGCCCTTCAGGTAGTTGCAGGCAGCTTTTAAATTGCCTCTTACCTTTCTGCTGGACAAAAAAAGCCCACTTTCCTCAGCCTCTCCTCACAGACCCCAAAACATCTGCTCTAGGTTCCAAAACATCTTGGTAGTCCTTCTGAGAATCCCTCTCCAGTTTCCCAGCATTTCTCTAATGAGGGAACCAGAAATTGGACATCCTATTCTAGGTGCAACTCCACCAGCATCAGACGGAAGGGCATAATAACCTCTCTTGACTGGATTGCTGCATTCCTCCTAACGTAGCCTGAACATATGTGGTTCACCCTATTGATAATGACAGCACATTTTTTTTTATCATTTTCCAGATCATATCCACCACAACCCCCAAGTCCTATTCACTGGGCAGTCAGTCATCAGCGCCCAGCATGTACTGCTGCATAGGGTCACCTCATATCACTCTATACTGATCCCTGGATGTTGATCATCCCTAAATTCAGGTAAATGAAAAAAATGTCAGCATTATTCCAGCTTCTCATCCTTTCAACTCAGCCCCTCTCTCAAGGAGGCTGGTACAACCCTCATCTCTGAACACCCACCTGACTTTCGTTGCCACTATTGCAGCAAGAACCTCTCCATTGCAAACTTTTTGTCTCCCTGAAGTCTCTGGTATACTTTCCATCTCATTTCTCCCTCATCTACATTTCTTAAACTGATTTCTTGCCCTATTCTTGTTTATTATCTCCAATAAACAGCAGCGGAGGTGTCACAAATCATCTGTTCCTCTCCAGAAGCATTGCCTGCCAGGAAAGGAAGGCTCGTCCTAAGAATCCTGTGTATGCTCTGGTAATTCCTGCACTGCCTGAAATAAAACCGCGGGGCCAGATGGGCAGGATCTGTTAAACAATCCGGTGACTGTAGCTCCGAGCGTGTCAAAAGGGTCCTTGTTACCCCACAGAGAACACAGCACCGGGAAGCAGCTGTTTTCCAATGCCTGGAAAAAACTCTGAAGAAACAACAGGATGCTCTTAATTAATGTCAGCTAATCCTAGGGTCCCTCTCCAGTTAAATCGCCCCAACTTAATCAAAGGAGGAGCAGAAAAAGGACAGGATGGGAACTCTTTGGTGCAAGTGTGCAATGCAGCGCTGGGCTCTGCCCTCAAACCAAGTAAGGCTGCGTGACCTTTCCAGCATGGAGAATTCAAGCCTCTAAGCCAAGCCTGCCAGCCACATAATGATATCTTACAGAGCAGCCCTTCATCTCTTGAGACCTAAGCCTTCACGTTTCAATATGACTCTGTCAGGACAATAAAACAGCTAAAACAATTTTGAGGCGTTAAATCCCACTGCTCCAAGCACTTTTACGTCCTTGAGCTGCTTTTAAGTTGGACAGGAATAAAGGTGAAAGGAGAAAACAGCTGAATCCTGGTAATTCCTGGGATTTGCTGATCCAATAAATCTGACAAACAAACTGCCTTAACAACATCTTTGAAATTGCACTCTTGGGTGTTTCACTGAAACTTTGAGCAAGGAGTCAATAGTCCAAAACACTGATTTCTAATTAAATGAAAGCACCCACCAACTTAAACGTTACTGTCAAGTGGAATTTTAGGCTATGGAAACAGATCTGGACTTGAAATTCGCTTTTAAAACCTGGCAATAGTATTTGTAATATAGATGCATGGGAGTATAAATAAATCGTGGTCTAGCTTAGCACGTTCATATCAAGTAGAAAGTCAGCCTAGGATAACAGCTCATACAGATATTCTTCTGAAAGTCAGAGCCCTTGAAAAGTGCAAGTAAAAGGAGGAGGAAAAAAACCCAGCACAATAAGGATGATTGTGCAATTTTGGTCATGCATGGAAATCAGTCATTCCAGTGATCTTTGGCACGTAGGTTGTGACCTGCCAAGAAGACATTCCAAGCTGCATTCTTTAAAATGAGATGTCATGTGTGAAAGTCTTACCTACACTATTTTCTTTTCACCTCACAAATGAATCAGATGATAATTAATTATATCACCAGGTAACCAAGATAGTTTTCCAGCCTTATACACCTGGTACCTAAAAGTGTATAAGGAAATCCTGATAGGTACCTGAAGGTAGAAAAAGGAAATCCTGGCAAATACACAAATATCATCTGCTTTCAGAAACAGGCTGTGTCTGCATCCTCTTTCACATACAGTCAGTGCCTGGCTTCCTTCTGTTTCAGTTTCTCCTTTTCCACCCCAATGACCCCCTCCTCATATTTGCACTTCACAGCTTTACCCAGATTCAATCCAAAGATTGCTTTTGGTTTCTCTCTGTCTTTCAGGAATAACATTCATCCTGCTATTCCAAATGACACTATTTGAACAGCAGCAGAATTAAAGTATCCTTAAGACAGTATAAAACTGAAGTGTCTATGATGCTGCTGTGCCTGGGGGACAAATACCTGCACACACAAGCACCAACAAGGACCATAACCACATGGACACTTCCCAGATGGAAGGTCTTCCTGCCCCAAAGCTGGGCAGTTTGTAAAACAGCTTGCCAAAAGGGAGGCTGGCCTTGTTGGTCTCACCCACCACGTGGTTGACAACAGCACGTCAATGCTGAGTAATTCAGGCATTTATAGGAATATAGATATTTTTGACCAAACTTTGTGACAAGATGCACAGAGCAGGACTGGGAAGAAGTGTCAGTGGGAAGATTCATTTTCAGCACCAATCTGTAAATTTGTGCCTCAAGAGAACATATTTCATGTGTATGAAAATGTATTTTCACGTATATAACCTGCACTTCAGACAAAAATAACTTTCTTCAGAAATGAATGACTTGGAGAATTTGCATCCTTGGACAGCTCATCATGAGGGCAAAGAATCTACATCTTCTTCAAGCCCACAAAGGGCTCTGCAGCAGGGAGGGAGCAAAGGAAGAGTTCAGGGCAAAGCACTCTGCTCAATATACCTCCATTTCCATTTCCACCGCATCACTGGAGTTTTTATGGGGTTTATTGCTATCTGAATTTACTGGTACCTGCTTGAAAATACCTTGCTGATTTTATTGCTTCATGTTCACGGTTCTTTCCCCGCTGTTCAGAATGATTCAAAGCTCTGTACAAAGCTGGGATGTGCCAGAAAGCAGCAGCAAAGTGACTATAAGGAAGCAGAGAATGGTAAAATGAAAAGTCTCAAAACATTTCATCAGGCTCATCACCAGTTTTCTTCTTCCTCACAACCAATCATAGAAATTTCACAGCTTCCAGGTTGCAGAACTCTCTGTAGTACCAGATTAATCAGCACTGATCAGCCAGGGCTGCACATATTCTAAAATCACTGTCAGCTCAACAGAGCATGAAAACCAGTAGAGAAAATCATTAACAAAGCAAAGCGGTCTCAGTTTCTCATGCCCAGTCTCTGATGCTGGTGGTTTTAAGCTGTTTTTCAGGAGCAACAGGATTTTGCTTTTTCTGCTTGTTTACAGCAGCTGCTGGAACGTGCAGCGACCTCCTCACTCTCATTTAATTCTCCAGAATTTTTTTCACCATATTTTTGCCCCTGCTGCCTCACAACAGAAACATCCCACTAGAATGAGAAAATAAATATCTCAGCTCTGCTCCTCCCACAAGCTGCATCACCGGCTTTGGGGCAAAGTGCCAAGTGACCTGCAGTTCCCCAGGCTGGAGGAGCAAGGAGATCAAGTCCTATCTCCTTTTGCAACCACTTCTCTGTCCTCCTCCCACATGTTTTCTCTCTCTGTTCTGAGTGCAACTATCCACAACCTGGCTTGTGCTGATAAAAAGCAATGTGAGACAAACCAAAGCATCCCCTGGGTTTCTATTTGCACTTGGAGAGGTTGTGAACCACCTGCTCTTTGGTTTGCTGTGAGTCCTTGCCCATGGACTGCTGCCTGAGCTGCTTGCATCCTATAGCAGGTTATCTCCACATGGTGATCACCGATGCAGTCACCATATCTTTGCTGTTGGGAAGGAAGAGTATGATTTATATGCTTGACACATGATCCACGCTTACCCCCAGCTCCAGGGGCTTGGGAAGGACCATGGCAAGCTACGGCAGAAGCCCCTTGAATTTCTGACTGAGGGGAAGACATTTCCCCTTGGTCAAGTACTTAAAGATACTTTAAAATACAACACTTTCTAGATCTGCTCTAGAGCCTCAGCATCCCATGGTGGTTAGCAGGCACACAGGATAAAACATGTGCACTGGCTACAGCAAGTTATGGAGTGACTTGGGGGATAAGTCCCTGCCCTTTGCACTGGGACTGCCCAACTTGAGTATGTGGAGGGGGCAAAGCTTGTTTGCACATGTATGTATGGGGATCTGAGTCACTCAGCAGGCTCACTCCTAATTTAGTCCTAATTTGTACCTCATTATAACAGCTATCAGGGAAATTGTCCTCAAGAGTGTTAATTGAGGCAGGACAGGTCAGGGGCTGAGGGACAACACTGAGGTTTGCTTGGAGCCCTTGGACTGGGCTTGTTTGGGCTCAGCTTCAGCCTCTGACAATTAAAATCCCCATCAACAAAACCCTGAAGAGGAGCAGCATGAGTAAGGAGATGCTCCTGGGCCTTTCCATGCAGCTAAAACCCTCTAAAATGAGGGGTTTGAGGCTAAATGTCCAGGGACAAGACAGCACCAGGTCAGGGCAGTCACGTGTGCTGCAGAGCGGCTCCTTCGCTGGGCACTTTTAACATCACACCTTTTGCATGTGTCATTCAATCCTTCATGGAATAGATGGTGTCCTTTAAAGGGCAGAGCAATTAGCCTCGCTGGGGCCAAAACGTTGTCCCCTTCTGAAATGCCACAGAGACTATCTACTTACAACACACTGGGCTGCAGCAAGACCCAGCAGTGGAGAAGCCACCAGCAGCCCTGCACCAGCAAGCAGCAACTGCAATGGGAAGGAAGAAACCCTGAGGTGGTGATCCAGGGGTTGAAGAAATTTTGGATAACCCCAGTCCTCAGCCCTGACAAAATCATATTGCATGAATCAGCCTCCCTGCTGTTTGGTGGATAGCTCAAGCACTAAGGTCTCTCTGTTGGGTCCTCTCCTGGAGCAAACCTGTAGGATCTCTGCCTTCAACCCACAGCTCTCCCTGCCCTCCTTTGCTCCTGGTGCTCATTCATGCTTTTCTCCTTCCCCTCTCTATGTGCTCTCAGTTTCGGTTCGGCCATTCTAAGGTCTCCTTTTGCTGTTCATATGGCATAAAAGGACCGTAAGGCCCCAAAACCAAGGAGCTACAGGTATGCCCATCCTTGGCAATGCAACCCTCCACTTCTCTACTAGAGTGCAACCTCTTCATCAGTGCAGAGGAAGGACAGGGTTTAGCTCAACTGATACACAGAAGAATGTACTTGATAACTTTAGTTGCAGTGGCTGGATGGTCTACCCCTGGGAAGATGAGAACCTGCACTGACCCAATCCTATTTACAACCACCAGAGAACTCTTCCTTAAAACACTTACAGAGATGGCCAAGAAAAATCAGAAATTCCAGATTCAACTGGTCCAGGTGACAGAACACCCCTTTCTGGGGCATCAGGGGATCTTTTCCTCTTCTTTCCTTTTCCACCCCTTTTCTGAATACAACCCAAGCCCATTTAGCAACAGGGAAGCTGCCATGACAACGCAACCACCCCAGGAGAGCAGGGTGGCAAAACTCATGTTGGATTGCTGTCATTCATTTCTCATCCATGATGACAGACAGCAACTAACAGGGATGCACTAGTCTGTGACCAAACCTGATGGGCCACCAAGTCTGGCTGCCACCAATGCTCCTGCATGCCACTAATGCTGACCATAGAACCTGCTGAGTGCTGGCGGTTCCCTTGACAGCTGCTCAGAGAGTGCTTAGTAAGGCGTGATAACTACAAGATACAGATTAAATCTAGCAAATAATCCAAAGCTTTTGTTTTGACATTTCCCTGCAAATAATTAGGGCCACTTGTGGGGATTAAAAAAGCAAAAGCATTTGCAAGTGTTAACCTGTTTCCTGGAAGGAATCCAGACTCCACTGGGATGGCAGAGGCAATCCCTGCAGCAGCACATCCGAGGAAGGCACTAACACAGACACATCCCCTTTGCTTCTTTCTACTCTTGTGACTTAGTAGCTCTCCATTCATGATGGAAATGTGATGCAGGGAGCTGACCTGGTCATGCTCTGCAAGAATGGCACAGGCAAAGTCTGTAATTACTGCACAGAAAACTGTCTAATGCTTGCTGTGTACCACTGGAGTGGGCTACAGAGCTGCATTAATGGGAATGAGGATAAGGAGAAGCACATATTTTGGCATTTCTTTACACTTTCAAGTGCTTTTATAACTCTGTCACAAACATTACAGTCCATATGGCCAATACTCTTGGTGCAGGACAAATTATTTCTCTGTGGAGGAAGATAAGGATGGGGTTTAGAGTTAGATTCTGAGGAAGCAGACTTGCAATGCTATATTTGGTGCTTCCAGCAGCAAATCCTTTTGCAGATGTTGGCTATTCCCATCTCATTAATGAAAACACAAGTGAATTAGTGGCTCAAAGTGCCATTAATCACTCAATCAACAAATCATACGTTTCTGCCTAAGTGAGAATTTAAGGGTTTTAATTAGAAATTTAGGAATAGATTTTACATCTGGGCAATCTGTAATTTAAATTTTCCCCTCTTCTTACGTAAACTCTGTTACCTGTCTTTGTGCATCTTGCTGACACTATGAAACTTGAAAGACCTGGGTCATATCTCATTCACATCACCTTGATCTCACTACCACTCCAGAGAAACCCTCAGACAGGTTTAGGGGAATGCAGAACAAGGCACAGTACCTTAAATTTAAAAGCACTTAACTGTACAAAACAGGAACAAAAGGAGAAGCATTTGCAAGAAGGACACCTTAAACACAACACAACTGACCACTAAGTAAATTGTAAAACATTAAATAATAGAAAAACAAGCTCTCTGGGCAGCCACCTATCCCTCAGTTGCAAGTCCTCATCGCTAAATCCGTATGCACCTCTCCACACTGTCCATATGCCCAACACTACTCATATCTTCATCATTCTGCTGGATTTAACACAGCAACTCCTGACCATTAGAGACTAAAAAAGAGCCTTGCCTACCCTTTGCACTAGTCAGCCCCTCCAAACTGTGCCTTAGCTGGCTGATTTTGTGTAACATCAGTGTCAAAACTCTTACAGCACAGAATCTCTCAGCAGCACTCATGGTCTTCAGGGAATCACAGAGTTGTGAAACAGCTGCCATTTGTCCATCTAGGAAATGCATTAAACATTGTATTTCTCTACTATTCTTAAGAAAAAAAGCCAGATCCTGCTGGAAACCCCCTTGTCTTCTGGACAGCTGACTCCTATGTGAAGTGTACTCTCCAACACACACAACTCAGCACCTGTACTGGAGTTAATACTCAGTGGCTGGGAAAAGCTTTTGATTAACAGAGAATGGTCCCTAATTGCAATGCAAACACAATTATATGGGTAATTGCAGTATCAGAAAGATATGTTTTAAAATGTATTACTTATCAGATCAATACACAATTTTTCTCTACTTAAAATTCATCTTTCAATGTACAGTGTTAGCCCTAACTTAGCATTTAGTCACTGTTCTTCAATTAAAGTAACATTAGTCAACAGCCCCTTTGGGATGTGTTTCACAGCATCTACTGTAAAGCCTCCTGTACCATCACTCTTTTCCTAAAGGTTTCATCTGATGTATGTTACAGGTGTCAGCTCAGATGTCCATCTCCAGTGCAAACCAACATAGAAATAACATCCATACAACAACTGCACAGTTCAGTCAATGAAATTGGGAACCACAGAAATTGGGAACCACAGCATTGTTCCTCAATTATTCACTATCCCCCACCCACTGCCCTCTCCCAAGGACCAACATCCCTCTTTTTTGGATGGATAATGCAGAGGGTTCCTACCGAACAGGCCACGAGGATCGGACTGGCGTCTCTCTGAGCTTTTGCATTGCTCCTTTCTCCTCCTGCTCCCTCTAAAGCTGCCAAAGCGCTTCATGAGCTGCAACATGCACTCGTGTGGCAGCGCTGTCGGTCATGCCCAGGACTGAAGAAAAAGCAGCAGCATGAGAGGCAAGCCAAAGTGTCGCATACACCAACCACCCAGGTACCAGAAAATAAAGCTCCAGAAGGGCCGTGTGTCTGTAGAAGTCCACCTCACAGGCAGTTCAGCTCTGGGGCACTTGGTTGTGGTCTTCGTGGAGAGCCGCTCCTCAGCAGGCTGCCAAACCTCGCACGCCAGGCACTTCCAGCCTTAATCCCAGCGTACAGTAACTCGCCTGCAAGTATCTGGGGACGCGGGGAGAAGTTCAAAGTCTGCCCAGCTTGAAGCCACGGAGCTCTTATCCGCCAGCCATCAGAAGTCTCGGAGACCAAAGCAATGTTCCCCGGTGGATCAGCTCATGCGGAAAAGGTCAGGAACAGCCTGATAAGCTCCCTCGTTTGAAAAATACTAACTATTCAAAGGAGCCACAAGCCCTCTTGAGGGGAATTGTCATGTGCAGCTTGGCATGATGACTCTTTAAAAAGGCTGTAAAAGGAAACCACCCCTGGACAGACAATTCCTGGCAGCGAGCGTCCCGGGCACACTCTCACCATGTCATGACATCACCCAACTATTTTGATTCATGTGTGCTGGGTCTTCAGAGTGACAGCATCGCCCAGCTGCCTGCCCACGAGCTCCAAACACCCAGCCCTCCACAACTAATGACTAACGGATTAATGGGAACGAGCTTCTGCCAATTCATGGAAAGAAGGCTGATACTTTCTGGAAGCTGGAGCGATGGGTTGGACTTTCTCTAGCGATGTGCCCTCCCCATGCTGGGCACCTCTATATGCTCTGCAGAGATTGCTCCATTCAAATTTGCTGTCTGCAAAGCAAAAGGCACCCGGGGCAGCTGTTTGTAACACAATGGAAATCCACCTCGTGGGCTTTTCAATGAGACAAACATTCACAGGGCTGTTGCTCATCCCCAATGCCAGGGTGGATTGTGTTAGCTCCGAGTCTGTATGTTTAGGGCTGTCTATTTTAGGAAAGGGTTGATCAGTGTGGGGTAGATCTTGAGCAGCTGGAAAGGGGCACAAGCAAGAACTGAGACATGGTCAAACTATCATAGCCAACCCTCCTAAGATTACAGTAAATGCTCTGTTAAATTACAAGCTCTTTTTTGAAAGTCACAGAGCAGCAGCCTTTCCTCTGGTTGTCACTGGAACCTGAGGCTCAGATCATACCCTGTATGAGTAATGAGAGTCTTATCTTTCTAATCCCTAGAAGCAGTTAAAGGTCATATCACCTTTTTGCTCTACAAAGAAGCATGCCTTTTGCTTTGTGCCCATGATTGCTCCTGGGATTTCATATCAGAAAACAAAAAACAGCCATGAATGCTGCAGAAAATACTTTTATCACCACAGGTTCCTTGAAAGCTCTGGTCTTTCAGAAAGTTGGCTCTCTCCAAGGCATCAGTACAAGCACGTTCCAGGATTTCAAGGACCCCTAGAGAAGGTGCAGAGACAACAGCAGGTTCCTCTGACATCTCCAGCTACCAGGGATTTCCCTCAGTCTGCCCTATGAATGTGGAAGAAGACAACGCAGAGGGCACCTTTGCTCTTCCACCTAATGACCAAAACAATCAAATTATTGCTAACACACTTAATCACCTTCCAGACAAGGCTCTTGCTGATATCCAAGTGGGAACCCCAATAATTAATTTAAGGCTGTTCCCAGCCTTTCCTCTCCTGACTTCTCCTTCTTTCACCCCATCTTTGTGGCCCTGTTTCAGCTCTGCAAGTGAAGATCCCAGTGCTTTTCACCAAATAACAATCTTTTGCATAAAATAGCCTGTCAGCACAGTGCTTTTGGAGAGCATCTTCTCCTGCCCCTGCCTTGAGGCTCACTGTTCACCCAGTGCAGAGGAGAAGCAAGTCAAGCAACGAGAAGCATTGAGAGACTGTCAGGGGAAAATGTCACTGTTGCTTAAATATTTGTTTTAATGTAGTTGTGGGAAGTGTCAAGCTCTTCACACCTCATCTGGCCTTGTGTGAGCACCACATTTACCTCTGCAAGCTTCATCTTCACTGTCCCTTCCCTTCATTCTGCCATGCCCATGACACCATGACTGAGACAATAGCCAGAGTGGGACAAGCTCTGGCCTTCCCCATAAGAGCATCTCATTGGCCACCTCTCAACCTACTTCCATGAAAGCAATGACCTTCACAAACCTTCCCATTTGAAAACTAGCTCCCCAATAGCAAAACTGAATCTTCCTTGCTGCAGTTTAAGCCTGCTGCTTCTTGTCTTATTCACCATGTACACGGAGAACAGATTGTTCCCTTCTGCTCTGGAGCAGCTCTTGACATAACTGAACACAGTTATCCACTTCCATTTCCAGTCTTTACTTGGCCAAAGACACAAGAAGCTCTGCCTGCAACACCAATGCAATCTGGACCTCGAGTTTTCCCTCCTGAGAAAAGCATTCCTCATCCTTCAGAGGCCAAAGGACTGCTGAGAATGACTTAATGTCATCAGAAACAAAAAAATTTAAATCCTTTTTTAATGAGATAAGAATTGGTATTGCTTCATTATGGAAACAGCCCCCTTTTTAATAGATGCCAAGGATAAATAGTCATTGATGACCTTTTCAAGCAGGGCCAGTGCACCAGGAGGGCTCATTTCCCCTTATTAAGGAAAGCAGCAAGACCCTAATGTTTTTGCACAGAGCTCCCAGAAAATGAAACAATGCCGTTTAACAACTGACTTTCACAGCAATTTGTTAAGAAAAGCACTAAGTGCTTTGAGTATGATCATTTTATCTCCCACAGCTAATGGTCTAACAGATACTAGCACATTTACACCAGATACTACATCTTCTTAATGATTCCAGTGGAAGGATCTTATAAAACTACTAATAAAAAGCTCAGCTTCAAAGAGCTCCTTTGGGGCCATCTATGTTCTGGGGATTTAAAATACAAATCCCTTCCAAACAACCATGAAATGGACTCTTGTCAAGCTACTTCAACATTTCCCTTATTAGTTATAGCATATTATGCTTCTTGAGCTACATAAGGATAACACTGTCCCCTTCCAAAATCCATATGTTGGCTCATGCTGAGAGGTACCAAGCACTGGACAGATTAATGAAACTATTTGGGATGAAGGAGCAAACAAACACTTGTGTATGTGTACGAAATGCTTCCCTAGTCCTGCTGTATCTGCTAAGCTGGCCAAACCTGAGCCATTTCATGGCCTTAGTGCAGCCTTTATGCTGACAACCCACCAACCTGCCTCCAGCCCCACCACCTTCTTGCCCCAATTCATCTACTTCTCCAACAGTTTTGCTTTGATAACCTAGTGTCAAGTCCCCAAAAGTGCCTAAAAAAGGCTCTAGAGCTAAAAAAAGACCCACATCTCCTGGACATCTCCCTCACACCAATTCTTGTCTTTATCCACTGGCCACCTGCATGCCCAACTCACCCAGCAATGTCCTCCCCTGCTCATCCCAGCCCTCCATCCCCTTGAACCACCTGGTTTTTTGAAAAAAGGAGGTTGGAGAACACAAAGTAGAAAACATAATCTCCTTCTGCTATATTTTTCACTAATTAATGGGGCCACATAAGAAGAGGAGTCTTATGGCAGGAGTCGCCTCCAATCCAACCTGAAAAAGCCCCATCCATGACCAGGCTCCCTCTTCTTGACGCATCTTGCTTTTCAGTTCTCCAACTCTCGGGATAAAACCACCTTTTGTACCTCCCCCCCAGGGATTTAACGTGACTCTTCAGGCACAAACAATCTTCCTTTCTCTGGCTGCAATGTGAAGATTCATTCTGAGGTAGAATTGGGGGTTGAATGTTCAGATGTGGTCACCAGATAGGAAATACAGAAATGCCATCACACCACGCTGACCCAGATGTCACACACACTAACTGATCCATCTGTCTCATGGAGATGTAAATTCTGTGAAAATACTTTAAATGCTGATATTTTGAACCATTTCCTCACTTGCCTTTTTAATAGGAGCTTTAACCTGCTATACAAATGTAGCAGCAGAGTGCAGGGGAGGTGACAGGGACCAGTTAGTCCTATCACAGTTTATTCTGGTGTGAAAATGGAAAAACCAGTACTTTTCTCATTGAAATTGAAGAGCTTATTTGGCACCAAACAGGAAGGCTAAAAAGAATATGTATCCCCTTAGTGACAACGCTTCAACTGGCTTCTGACTGCAAATCAGCAAAACCAAATATTCCCTTTCCTTGTTGCTGAGAATTTCCTTGTTCAAAATTCCCTCTGCTTTTGTCATTACTGAAAGAAACAAAGTTCAGATCCACCCCTAGAAAAGTAAAGCACAAATCACATTTGCATTGCTACATGGATCACATTTCTCTGCCTTGTTCTTAAAAATTTCCCCAAATTGGCATTTTTCTGATCTTCTCTTTTAAATTCAGTCTGTAGATTGATGTTGGCAAAATGAAACATTTTCTATGGTTGTCAATGGTGCCAGGACATGCTTACAAGCCTCACAACACCAGACTGATTTTAACTGCAACCGTATTTCACATAATGAGGAAACTTGGAAAACATTTCAAAATAACATGCAAATAAGTATGTAAAAGTGGTCTTTGCTCTAAAAAAAAAAACACTGAAGACTTCAAGTGATGCAATGCACAGTAATAAAAAGCCTGTTTTGCCTGAACACTATTTGCAGGCTGGTGGAACAGAGAATGCAGCTTACATTTTCAAAGGGAAATACAAACTACCACTTTCTCCATCTGTTCCAAGTCCAGCTCACACCCCATAAAAGAACTGCAAGTTTATGACTCGAAGCTGGGCTCAATTACTTGCCATAATCAGAACCAAGTGTTTTACTGTAATGAGTTTTTGTCTTTACCCCTCTTTTTTAATACTACTTCACGCTGCTTTCACTGTGCATTTAGAAAGATTTCAATCACTGAAGTTGTCAGGCTGGCACTAAATTGGTTTTGAAAAATCTAAGAAGTTTAATTTTACCTCTTTTTAGCAGTCCCAAAGGTGCATACTAGATTCCCCAGAACTCTTGGGAAGTTACTTATAAATTACACCTTGGCATCTTTGTGATGTTTTTCTATCCTACCTTTCCAGGGCTTATAATATGAACCAGCAGGAGTAGAAGTAACAGTGATGGTGGTGTTGGCATTTGGTGACTTCTAGCAAGAAAAACACATCTCAGGGTCAGTGCACCTGCCCCAAAAGACCAATAGCCTGGGACTGATGATGGTGATTCTATCCAAATGATAATTTTATAATTTCCTCACACCCTACTAATAAACTGTGGTGCATCTGCTCCCAGCACTCACTTCTTTAGCAATTTTTAGTTCGGCATGTGAAAAATGGAGCCGTTCTTATACACGCTGCAATCTGGCTGTGCTCAAACCAGCAAAACAGTATTTGATCCAGCAAGCACAGGATGTTTGGTGTGACAACACCACTCCTAAAATTTAACGAGTTCTCAGCTAAAGGAAAACTTCCCTGCAGTAACTTTAGAAAAAAACCCAACAAAACAGCAGAGGCAATAAAGTTCCTTAGAATAATTTTTCCACTTGTGTTTTTCTCATCTCTTCTTGCTTCTCTTCTTGCCTTTCTTAGGTCTTTCAACCATATCCATTCACAAAACCTTGAGAAGGAGACAAGATTCACTGGAACATCACAAATCTCTTTTTTGTCCTCTTCTTGTTCTTTCTTTCCCGCTTCCTCACTTCTCACACAGGATTGGAACAAATTACATCATGCTAAATTTAAAACAGGTATTGTAGGGCTGAACAAAATACCTCCTTCAGTTTAAACTGAAGAAAAAGTCTTTGACCAACGTTGAATGGGCTGCAAAATGAATGGCAGACAATCAATAAAGCCAGAAATTACTCCAAGAAAATTATACATTATGGACAGCCAGTACCTGAAGAGTTAATTTCATTACCACTATCCCATGGTGAACACACCAAAGCACAAGAGACTAAAAATCAGGGCACCACAACTCCACAGAAATACAGTCACTGATTCTGCCTTAGGAGATTTATTTGGAGAGAAGAGGAAAACTCACTGAATTAGCAGTGGTTTGCACCAATCCTCAGCTGTCCTCAGATGTCAACCCCATACAAACCCAGCGAGCACCCTCCATTGCATATCCATACATTTGCAATTCATAAGCTAGTAGGAGCATTAGGAGTAAAACAGCTTCCCACACTTCTACTGCAGTTCTAAAATTCACCCTGGCACAGTTACAACCTTAGTGACAAACATGCACATTGGAAGCAATGCCCTCGTCCTAAAATCTAGGTGGGATGATGAGATTCCAAAGCAATTTCAAGTTCTGTATCCCTCTGCTCCCCACAATAAGCAGATGAACCTGACAGCAAAAGCCAAGAAATTTGCTTACACATAAAATAAGACAAGAAGCAGCCTCTTCTCCTGGGTTGGTATTATTATTATCTGCTATTTTGGGTTGAAAGTAACCTTAAGTTTTCCCTAACAATAAAAAAATGCCAATAGTGCAATGCTGGGGTCGAGAGTCATCCCACAAATGACTCATTCCTATACCATAGTGGATATAGTAAAGACATACATGCTATATATATTATACACATAAAATCAGAGACAGTGGTCAGCAGTATCCTATTTGACATGTGGGACAACACAGAAATGCTGACTGGAGAGAAAATTGAACTACACCTTGAAAAGCTAAGTGCTTAGCTAACTCTTGAGAAGCCTTTCTCATTCCTGGCTCCAGCAACTTCACTGTCGACTATCCTGTTCTTCAGTGATGAAAGAGGGACCTCCTTTGGTTCAGCTGCAAGACAGCAGCAACTTCCAGAGGAAGGAACCATTCTTTGTGAAGTCCTAATCTAAAGGGTGAAGGAGTTTGCATCTGTGTGCCTCTCCTGCTTTTAGCTGCTGTGATGGTGCAGGTTGCCCGAACCCATGTTCAGGTTACCTGTAGAGGTATCTAATCAAGTGTTTACACAGAATGGGCATTTTGCATGGACTGTTGCAAATGTTGTTTTGTTGACAGTAAAAGTAAGGTCTTGTAGCATTAGACCAGAAGTGAGCTGAATTGCTCACACTGAACCCAAACCCAAAGCTTGCAAAACCCCAATGACCAGCCAGGGTAACCATAGGAAGGGCTTTAACTACTTATTAAATAGCCACCAGGACTATGTTTACATGAATGACTAAGAACATTGCAGAGGACTAGATCCCAATCCGATGAACTAAACACAGGCCTAATGCCAAGAGGGGAAATTCCTAAAGGATCACCCAACACTGCATTGTCATTTTAAGTAGGGTTGCTGGAGCAAGGGGATTATAATAGAAAGGGAGGAATCCATTGTGCACAGACAGGGACTGCACTCAAATCCAGCCCCCTGCACAGCCTCTTTGCATTGCAGCCAGCTCCCTTGGTCTTTGTCCAAGCCACCCTAGCAAATACAGCAGACCTTCATCGGTGGTGAAGAAACAATACAAAGGATTTAAAAAAAAAAAAAGTAAAAAACCCCCAAGGTCTATCTTCATTTTCTACCCTTACTTTTCCTGCAAATTAATTACTCTGAAGCATCATTATTTGTAAGCAAACAATAAACTCAAGCACTTTGCATACTTTAATGTCATAATCATTGAACAACTGGCAAACCAGTTGTGTTAACTTCCCAAACTAAACATCTCAGGAACTGCCACCAGCTAGATCTCATACAGCATCTTTCATCTCCAGCAGAAGGGAGGTGAGCACCGTGGTTTGTAGCTTCTCTGCACAGGGAGAAGTGACTTTCCCGAAGTCCCCGTGCAGCAGGCTGGCACGGGGCTGGTGGGGAACAGAACAAGAAGGAAATCTCAGCAGCTCCACTCCTTCCTCTGCAAGAACATGACATATTGTTCACACCACGCTAAACCACTGTGTGTGAGGTGGCTGCCTCACATGCCACAGCTCCAAAGAGATTACGAGTGTTAGTTGCCCAGACTACGGAAGATCTGCCAGAGCAGATGGGAGTGTAGAGGAGGAAACATTCGTTTTCACATACGTGAGGTCTGGAAGAGAAATAATTCAAAATCTTTCTGGTTTCTCTTTCCAGTTGAGTTTCAGGTTTTGGGGCTTTTTATTTTGAGATTTTTTGCACCCAGATCAAACAGCAGCTTTGTTAGCAACAGAAACTTCAGTGACTTTTTAAGAGATGAAAGACAGACCCTGCAGTTTGCTGAGATCATACCAGAGGTCCCTTAGCAATCTTTCAGGGTATAGGAGATAAAAAGCCCGAGACAGTGGACATATAAGGGAGAACTGGTCATTGTCTACAATGAGCTAAAAACCATCTTAGCCCAAATATTTTCCATTTCCTGATAATCCCACCAATCCATGTAACTGGCATAAAACTTGGATAAAAGCATCCAACATATCTGTGGTATCCAGCTGGGAAGCTGCTGTGACTGCCAGAGCTATAAGCCGGTGAAGGGAGTGAATCAAGGGACCATGTGGGATGGTTTGAGTGGTGAAAAGTTCCCTGTTCATTCACTGCACAAGTAAAAACATCAAGCACTGCAAAGTTCAGAGTTGTTATATTTAGGATTGTGTGAAAAATCTCAGCAGGTGGGCTGGGACCAATGTAGACATGAACAAGAGAAAGCTTTTTGAGTCTCTACACCTAGACAACAAAAGGACTGGAAACCTGGGAGCTACAAGGCAGTAAGAATATTCCTGGAAAAGCCAACCCTGACAATCTAGACACACAATACCTGGCAGAAGAAAGAACAATCTGAAATCTTTTCACAACAGCTAATGATAAAGGAAGAGACTGAAAAGGCTGTCAGCTGTGTCTTTGGGGGGACGGCTCGAAAGCCAGAGACAGAGTGGGGAAGAGGCAACCCCACAGTAACTCCTTCAGCAACACTTCCTTGGTTATTTAGATTTTAGGATGCCCTTGTGAATCAGAGGGCAGGTACCAGAGCTCAGGCACACCCCAGCTCAACACAATTCTCAGGCTGACAATTTGCAGCCAGCATCTTTCCCTGTTCACTTCCTTAAAATACATTAAGCCTCAAATTGAGGAGAGACTTCTGGAACCATGAAATCCCTTTTACTGGTGACTTAGCTTAGCAATGCTTTGGGCCAATCACAGTACTAGGTGACCTTGTAAAATAATTTGAAAATTATCTAAATCAGTATCACAGATGACCAGAATTTGTTGTACAGTGCCACCAGATTCCCAAATCTTGTCAAAGGTCAGCATCTTGCAGTGGTTTCAGTGTTTAAAGTAGAAAGCACTCTACGAAGTCTCTCTAATGTCTTTAATAAGTTTAAATTCCACATCAGTAATCAAAGCAAAAACCCCAGTGTTATGGTTACAGAGCTCTGAATACATCCAACAGCACAAAGCCCAAGTCTTGAATTTCTTGGTGTGGCCCAAAAGCATCCTGCATCCTTAGCCCTTCATTCAGGTGTTTCTGTTTTCAGGGGCATGTTTCTAACACAGTCCTGTGAACTTTCCATAACTCAGCCTGGTGAAATTCTGGCTCTCAAAGTCAAGGTTGCCTGAAACAGCCTGTAAAAAACAGTGTTACAGATGGAATGCTTTTGTTGTTATTACATAATACCTATTTGCAGAAAAAAATACTCCATCATCACCTTGGCAGCTGGTATAAGGCCTGGCATAAGACCAGCAGGCTGGCCTGACAGTCACCTTATTTGCAAGTGTGTCACTGGAGCAAAAAATATTAAAACCTCTATGCTAACAGGCACAAATGGAAATTATCACTCCAGGCTACATATTCCTGTAAACCAGGTAGGTCCTTCCCAGTCACAAAATACCAATGGGGCAGAGGAGAGGAGGATGGAACACTGAAATGGGGCTGAGCATGGTGTTAATAGACTTTGGTTTTATGCTCAGCTCTGCTATGGGGCCACTGCACAACCAGGGACAACTCACATCATCATATGAAAGTTTCACATGAAAAGCTGGCATCAGATGCTGTGTGTTACTGCACTGCAAGGGTTTCATGCTTAGATCAATCCCTTTCCTACCCCCTATGAACCAGAAATATAATTTAAAATCTTAAAGAAAACAAAGACCTACAGCAGGTGAAGTAGATTATTTACAGTGACCACAGCTTTCTGGCGTTCCCTCCTGCTTATTTGCTGCCTATATCCATTACAAGCCCCTGTGTCCAAAGGCAAATAACAAAATCCCTGTGTCCTCAGGAACTGCTCAGAGTGGGGCAATGCAAGTGCAGGGCAGAGAGCACCAACCCTCAGCCCAAGAGACCAAACTCCCACCAGCCTCAGTGCTCCTGGCACTGGTCCACAGCAAAGAACCAGTCTGGCTCCTCAACACAGTTTTAACTTCCTAGCTTCAAGAAAAGCTCCCGCTTTGCTGTGTTAACACTTCCAGTACAAAAATACTTGCACTCCAGTAAGTGGACACAGCAAACCAGTGTCCTCCCTCTTACCTACCCTGTAGCATGGTCCCTACAGCCTTGTGGTACTGAGCCCATCGGGCTGTACATATTCTGCACCCATAGGTCCCACCTTACTCCTCTAAGACTACAAATGCAAGGGCTTCTTCCCTTCATATATTAACATTATTCCCATATTAATGAATTTCCTACCCTCATTTAGCCACTTGGCTTTTGCACCATGCAAAAAGAAGTAGGAAAGAAGAGGTGGAGGCTCCTAGCACAGCAAAGGGCTCCTTTAATCCTGCAACCTATACTGCAGCAGCAGAAGTTGCTTATTAACGGCTTAATCAAATAAGATCCATTCCCTAATGCACAGCAAGACTCTGTGGCCAAGAGAGAGATAAGAAACCTTTGGGGTAAAGGAAGTACCAGGCTGAGGATGAAACAAGCAGCTACACACCTTCCTAGCTGTGAACTCATCAAAGGCTTTTTCCCTTGGAATTTTTGCAAGATGTGCATGTGCCATGTGCTGCTGAGCCTTGCATCTGCTGCATGGAGGAGAAATGAATTTCTAAGAATTTCAGTGACATCAGGCATTTTCTTTTTTTAATGTGGCCATAAAGTGGCAAAAGCTGTCAGTGGGGCTGGCAGTAGCTTAACATAAAATGTTGACGTTGCCTGGATACTGAGTCCTACTCCAGTCTAGGATTTGCCTGTGTGTCTGTATTTGACAGCAGTAACTCCTCAGGATTTTAGTTTTTCTTTAATATTCTGAGAGCTGTGCAAATATCTCTCCCTATTCAGATCCTCCCCCCTCTCTCCTCCCCCACTTTTTGGCTTTGTAAAATGCAAACTAATTCTTCAACCGTAGTAAAGCCATAAATAAGAAGCCGTAAAAATTTTTTTTCTAGCCTTCTTTTTCCAAGGTTAATCTTTTCAGTTACATAAGCACTTTATAAAATAGCATGGGGGAAGTATATGAGAATCTGTTTATGTGATTAAGACTTGGCTCCTTCTTTACCATGGCCCAATGACAGTATCCGATGCTTTGCATTTGCCACTGCCAAGGTTTGCTCAGCTGTCTCCGTGACCTCCAAAGCAGAAGGCTGCAAGATTTAACATTCTTTTGATGCAGTGCTTACAGTAAATCATTACTGGTGGGTATCCACGGAGCCTTGGGAAAAAAGAGCATTATTAAGTACCTGCTAATTTTTCCTTACAGTGAGTGGATTCCAGGTTTTCACCGATGGCAAAAAATCCAGCTACTCCAAAGGGAAGAGAATTTTCCCCAGTCTTTCCCCTTTCTGCTGACCTGCTCCTAATCTGACTTGTGCCTTAGCGTTTGAAGCAACAGTTCTGGATGCCATTTAGTGAAGTGCTCTAGTGTTTTATTATCTTTTTATGGTAAAGAATTTGGAAGGACTTGAGAGCGAGCTTCAGGCAGAAACAGAAACAGGACCAAAGTGCATATAGAGAATGCAGCCCTAAACTCCTCTTCCTGGCAGCTGGATGACAGAGAAGTGAAAAAAATCCATTGCAGATCATTTTTCCAGTCTGGTCCCTGTTATGGTTCCTCAGTGAGGAATGGTGCACAGTTATCCCGATGCTCTGCAGCAGCAGATTTCAGCACCCTGCGGGGTTATTTTCCAAAGGAAATGACGTGATGTTCCAATACTTTCTTTAGCACCACTGGTTTTATTTATTTCATGTCACAGGCTTTGAACACGCAGGCAACCAACTCTCAACAATCCCATCCCAAACATCAGTGCCCCATTCCTGCAGAGCCCATCTGCACTGTCTACCATAACATCCTCATAGGTAAGCTCAGGAAGTGTGGGTTAGATGAGTGGACGGGGAGGTGGATTGAGAAGTAGCTGAACAACAGAGCTCAGAGGGTTGTGATCAGCAGCGCAGTGTGGTTGGAGGCCTGGAGATAGTGGTGTTCCCCAGAGGTCGGCACTGTGTCCAGTCTTGTTCAATATATTCATCAATGACCTGGATGGAGGGATGGAGCGTACCCTCAGTAAGTTTGCTGATGATACAAAACTGGGAGGAGTGGCTGATACACCAGAATGCTGCCATCCAGTGTGACCTGGACAGGCTGGAGAGTTGTGCAGAAATCTAATGAAGTTCAACAAGGGCAAGTGTAGAGTCCTGCACCTTAGGAGGAATAACCCTATGCACTGGTATAGGTTAGGGATTGGCCTGCTGGAGAGCAACTCCATGGAGAAGGACCTGGGAGTCCTGGTGGACAACAAGTAAACCATAAGCCAGAAGTGTACTCTTGTGGTCAAGAAGGCCAATGACATCTTGGGGTGCATTAAGAAGAGTGTGATCAGCAGGTTGCTGGAGGTTCTCCTCTCCCGGTAGAGCCACATCTGGAGTATTGTGTCCAGTTTTGTGCTCCCCAGTTCAAGAGAGACAGAGAACTACTGGAGAGAGTCCAGCGGAGGGCTACATAGATGATGAGGGGACTGGAGCATCTCTCTTATGAGAAAATACTGAGAGACCTGGATCTGTTTATCCTGGAGAAGCGAATACTGAGATGGGATCTTATCAATGCTTATCAACATCTAAAGGGCAAGTGTCAAGAGGAAGGGGTCAGACTCATTCAAGTGGTGCCCAGCGACAGAACAAGGGGCAATGGGCACAAATTGGAACATGGGAAGTTCTGTCTGAACGTGAGGAAAAACGTCTTTCCTGTGAGGGTGACGGAGCCCTGGCCCAGGCTGCCCAGAGAGGCTGTGGAGTCTCCCTCTCTAGAGACTTTGAAACCCGCCTGGATGTGATCCTGGGCAACCTGATCTAGGCAAACCTGCTTTAGCAGGGTGGTTGGACTAGACGATCTCCAGAGGTTCCTTCCAACCCCTACCAGACTGTAACTCTGACTCTGTGATTCTGCACTAGGGAATGACTTGGTTTAGCCATGCTGGAGCAAAGGACATACTCTCCTGCTCCTTGCAATTGCTCCTCCAAAGAAGTCCATGTATTGTAACACCAGGCATCATGACAGCATCACCTCAAGAGAGTAAATAAAGCCTGAATGCAACAAGAACACGTACCACAACCTTGTAACTCCTTCCAACTGATGCCAACTATAAAGCAGTGTAATTCTCTTTCCCCTCTCATCACAGAGGTCGTGGGCATGAGATTTTGGACACTGTGCTGGTCTCAACAGCTCTGCAGGGAGAAGACACAACTTGTCTGTTTCTGATTCTCCCATCCTGCAATTTAACCGCTGGTAAAAAATTTACATGGAAAAACCATAGATGCTGTCAAAAAACAGATGGAGAGCTTGAAGCCCTTAAAAATATCACATCTCTTCTTTTCAATGTTAAAACTGGAATGGACAAAGTGATCAGCAGTGTAAAGAAAGGTGGAGATGACTCAACAGGCTTATTTTGTGGTGATGCCTTTTGCTGTTGCCTTCCCCAAGCCTCTTGTGTCTGGGAACCGTAAGAGCACTTGGATGGTTTGAAGATGCAAAAGCTGGTGTGGTGGATGGAGGCAGTGCCAGGAAGCTCACGCTGAACACACACAAGTGCATGAGAAGAAATCACCTCCCCCCAGTTGCACACCTCTTCTTAAATACAAAATATAATAAAAGAGTGAAAATGATGGTGTGAATCCTGAGAATCATGCTCTCCAAATTTCACTTCCAAGCACAGGCAAGACCCCCAGCCCAGGGCAGCTGAAAACTCTCTTGGTTAAACTAGAGCCAAACGATGGTTAAAGGTGCAGCAGAGCTGGTGCAGGTCCATGCTCTGTCGATGTTCCCACTCCCTGGGTTTGTAGCTGGGCTCCCCATGGAAGCAGCTGCCTGCAGCAGATTTAAATTTCCCATTCTGCAGCACAGTCATCTGCTTTGTGAGCTCCTCCACTGACAACATTCACTTTCTCTGCATTCTGGCTTTCCAGAGAGGTTAGGGAGGCTTCCTTTGATTGTTGTGGTGGCTTCCACCTACTCCAAACAAAGCTTCAGACACTCTAGCTCAAAGTTCATCCCAAACTGATGGGTCAGTTTAACAGCAGCGTGACTGCTCACCAGCACCCATTGGCAGCTCGTTTGACTTTAATGCGATTTAATTGTAGTGACTTGTCTTTAATAACACAGCCCATGCCAAGAAACTGCAGTTGGAAAAAGAGCTGACCTAAGGCCAGTTTCCCAAGGATTTTCACTCTCCCTTCCTCTAACTTGTGGACTCCTGGTGCCACACAAGCACTCCTGGGTCACCGAGGTCACTGCAGCCACCCAGAGCTTCTCCAGCCCCTGCCACAGCCGCACACAAAGAGGTGCCTTACCCCAAATTTCACCCTCTGTAATGCCTACATGCTCCTCCAGCACCATCCTCTGAGCTTTGAGAACATCCCAAAATCACCACCATCCCTGAGTCTCCACCAGGGCTTACTCCCTTAAAAAAATCCTGAGATTTCACCTCCCTTCATTACCCCTAAACTCTGTGGTTAAAGAAAAAAAGCAAAACATCACCATGGGGCAGAAACCTCCCTGATGACATCTCCCTTGCAGAGAGGCTCAGCACCACCACCACCACCCCAAAGTCCAGGAGGCTCTTGCCTTTCAGGATTTATCTGAGTTCACAGACTTCTGCTACTATTGATACATGGAAAAGTTCCACATAACATGCAGAAATAAGACAGGCTAATCTTTTTTTTTTTTTTGATTTTCATACTCCTAATATGTTTTACACATTCTTTGCCCCAATGTCTGGGTAATACCAGAGCAGAGGTCCACTTTGGTTAAAGAAACTTGGAGCAATCATGGCCTGTTTCCCCATTGCTGTGGCTTTCACCATTTCTCTAAATTGAGAACATCTCTCCCTGCCTCTCTACTCCTACTACCAGTAAGAATTTGCTGATAATCCACATATTTTCCTGCAGACTGGGCTTCTGATTCAACAAAATCTGGACAGCTGTACAAACTGGTTTGCACTAATCCCCACCATTTGCTTGAAAGATTTCTGTGAACGCCAGTGAACTTACAAGATGTCAGACTGGCAATAATCCCCATTAGTTACCATTTACCTTTTTGAGGAGGGAAGGGTCACAATTAGGCTTTGGTCAATGAGAGTGCCTTTGATGGCACTGGAAGTTAAGGGCTTTCCTCTGGCTTTGAAGGACAAAATCCAACACAGTAAAACTTGGGAAACTATTCCTAATTGTTCACCACATTCATAGGGGTAAGGAGCAAATATTGCTGAAGATAGCCAAAATATTAAAATATTTCCTTTTTTCTTTTTCCTTTTTTTTTCTCAGCAAGGGTTTATACTATTAACTTCAGGCATCCAAGTCTGGAAATTGTTCCACTGTGTTCAGAGCCCAGTGGTCAAACCTTCCCCTATGTCACTCTGAGAAAGTCAGATGGAGCACATCAGATGTGTTTAAATACATAAATAGCAGAATTTGATCTTCGCAAGGGTAGAAGCCACATTTTTTAATAAGCTTCACTGACAGAAGCAATACTTTCCTCTAAAAGATGAAGAAACTAAGCTAACCGCTCATCTCAATGTTCACACTGATACATTTTTGAGGTTCACTCTCCTGAACAAGTTCAGGCCAGTGCTGCCTTGCTGAGGACTCCTCTGCCCAAAGCCCATTTTTATTATCTGGGAAGAGGTTTCAGCCACCATTTGTGCTTCTTGTCTTTCAGAAATTCCTCCAGGTCTACCTACCACGGCCAAGCTCACTCCTTTTCTAGCAAACACAAAAGAGGCAGGTATTTAATAAAGATACTAAACACAGAATAAATAACATGGGCACTATTTGCCACCTGTAGCTACTCTCGCTCCAGTATTAAGCTCATGTGCAATTCTTTCACTCTCTCTCCAGAAAGTCTTGACCTTTGCAGCGTTCAGATGTGGATTTTTATTTTGCATGGACTGAAGCCAGTTTTGGCCTCTGGCTGCTCAGTGCTATGGGGGGCACATTGGTGTGTGAGAAGAATTGGAGCAACCACATAACTGCAAACAGCATCATCCTATTGGTGTTACAGCTCAGGTTGCCAAGTGCAGTTTTCTCACCATTAAACAACTCTGTGGAAAGACCATGAACATGAAGAGCTACGGAAACCTTATACTGAGGTTAAGCAAAGAAATCTGGCACCAGACCTTCTGTCCAGCTCAGGCAGGTGATGAAGCAGATACATTCACGGTGACCCTGAAGTGAAACGTTCAGGATTCCCAAATAATGGCATTTGTTGAAGAATATATGATTAATGGCTTAACCTCACACACCTTCCTTAGACAAAAATTAATGGCATTGGGGTCTGTGCATTTGTCAACACAATTAAATGTCTATCTTGATATTGAGGCTGCCCAGAGAGGTTGTTGAATCTCCTCCTCTGGAGATATTCAAACCCTGCCTGGATGTGATCCTGGGCAACCTACTCTGGGTGAATCTGTTTTAGCAGAGTGGTTGGACCAGATGATCTCCAGAGATCCCTTCCAACCCCTACCATTGTGTGTTTTAGTGAGGGCCATATCCTGACCTGAGGGCAATGATAAACCCCACTGTGACATGGAGAGGAGAAGCTGGTTTCCTGAACAACTGCTGAAATGATTGCTGTTACACAGGTTGGAGGGAGGGATGCTTTTAGCCCCTGCTGTTTGAACGGGTTTAGAAGCAATAAAAAAAGCCAAATAAACCAGAAAGCATCCTTCTCAAGACCTAAACCAAAGCATCTCCACACAGGCAAGGCAATCCCAGCCTCTCCACACAGCTAGGAGGAGCAGTGGGATGCCCACAGGAGGGCACCGATGTTTCGCAGCACAGAGGAGCTCCCAGGGAGATGCAGTTTGGGCTTGCACAGCGTCTGGCGTGGATAGCCACACGCCCTTGTCACCGTGCTCCTGTGTCACACACCTACACAGGGCTTTCAAAGCTGCACTTACACTGCGGGCTCTGAGAGCTGTAAGCAGCAGGAGGTGCTGCAAGAAGCAAACTACAAAGGAACCCCGTTGCAAACCACCGCAGCTGCCTAGAAATGCAGTGTGCTTATAGGAACCTCGAGGCAAGCTTAAAATGATTTAACTAAGAAATGGAGGTGTTTTGATGGCTGATCATCAAACACTCTGAGAACTTGTTTTGCATATCAAGTACACACAGATTAATATTTTCCATAATCTAAGACAAGAATTTTTTAAAGATAGAGCAGAGTCTTCAAATACTGGGTGAACTGTGACAGAAAAGCCTGTAAGAAAAGATGATTTCTTTTTTTAAAAAAAATCCCAAACAACAGAAATCCCAAACAATCCATAACCCACTTTTTTTTTTAAAGCTGAAATAAGAAAATTTAGATTTCATTAAACACTTAATGCCCAGTGCTAGAACCAACTATCACCAGTGGGAGGGGAGGGCAGTTAAGTCTATTGATCCATCCTAGAGACCCCAGGCACAGGGACCTTTGTAAACTCACTGCTGGCTTTAGGTTTGTCATTTCTCAGCCATCACTGATGTCATAAATGAGCCAGTTCCTGACATGTGGACCTTTCCACCAATGCTCTGTAGATGAGCTGGTTTAGCTATTTAGCTGGATAACAAATTCTAACATCCAGAAAGTGGACCAAAGAGAAAGAAATCTAGGGAGAACACCAGTCACGGATTATTGCTAGTAGTGTACAGGTGACTCTACCAACTAAAATCTTCCCTTCAGAAAGGTCTCGGGTTCAGGAGGTTTTGGGTAAACATAAGGAAAAACTTTTTCACAGTGAGGGTGACAGAACACTGGAACAGGCTGCCCAGAGAGGTTGTGGAGTCTCCTTCTCTGGAGACATTCAAAACCCACTTGGACGTGTTCCTGTGTGACCTGCTCTAGGTGATCCTGCTCTGGCAGGGGGGTTGGACTAGGTGATCTTTTGAGGACCCTTTCAATCCCTAACATTCTGTGATTCTGTGTCTCTATTCAGGGCATTACTCTCAAAACTACATTCACTACAATATTTTTGCTTACCACAGCTTCGCACTGTACCCACCATAAATCCTCATCTCTCTGCCCCATCCTTTGCACTTGACTTTGCAGAGCATCCACACATGCTCACTTAGCAACACAAACCTTTTCATACACCATCCAGCACAGCACAGGCACAGGGCTCATGAGAATTGTACAACCCCTTTGCTGCTAGCTCTCTCCTTCTGCAGGCCAGCACTGAACTCAACAACATCCCCTCAGCACCCCTTCATCTTCACAAGAGCCAAGGTGGAACACACCACTGAGAGAGAGCTCAGCAAACTACCACCAGTCCCAACAGGAACTCTATTCAACAAGAACTCTCTCCAAACTGACCAGTTCCTGGCTGATATAGTCCTGGCCTTGCTCTTCACCCCAACCATGATCACTTGGGGAAGACAGGGCCTCACACAAGTGGGTCAGGTTCTGCCTCGGGGGCCTGAAACCACTTGGGGAACAAAACACGCTGCTGGGTTGGGACTCATCCATAGGTCAGCTCCAACTTGGGGCCCACAGCCCAGGCCTCAGCACTTCACCCCTATCCTGCAAATCCAAAAATGGTGCAAACTTTGAGGAGTATTGACCTCTGGCTAACATGCATATGTGTGCCTGTGAGTAATAAAATGCTTTTATGAACCTGAATTGGTCATTTGCATGGTGTCCTTCATTCACAATGTCCCACAGTGTGCCAGGGAAGCTTGTAGGAAGTTCTGGATCACCAAAGCACCTGCAATAACAGTTAGTGGCTCCCAATACACGTATTATCAAATTTCTTTGAGGGTTATGACGGATGGGAACACAGGTCAGTGTCCAAAAATTAGACTCAAGACCCATTTTCTGACACAAGTAGAAGACCTTGCCTGATGTCTTTTTATTTTAAACTAAGAAGATAACTTCAAGCCTCCTCCAGCTGATATGTTCATTACTTTAAGCACAATAAAACCCAAATCAATTAACTCACTAGGGTAGAAAATCCTAAACCAATTTATTTCAAAATGTGGCATCTTTGTTCTCCTTTGCTTTGACAAAGGAAACGTGAGCTTACTTTATAATAAATAGAGAGAAGCGTGGAAAGACTTAGCTCCACTACACAGATTCAGGAGNCAGCTTTCCTGTAGGCCCACTTTAAGTACTGTAAGGTCTCCCTGGAGCCTTTTCTTCTCCTGGCTAAACAACCCCAACTATCTCAGCCCATCCTCATATGGAGGTGCTTCAGTACTCCTCCTTCATGGCCCTCCTCTGGACCCACTTGACCAGGTCCATGTGTTTCTCACACTGGGAGATCCAGAGCTGTATGCAGTACTTCAGGTGGGCTCTCACCAGAGTGGAGTAGATGGGCAGAAGCACCTCCCTTGACCTGCTGGCCACTGCTTTTGGTGCAGCCCAGGCTGTGACTGGTTTTCTGGGCTGTGAGCACACATTGCCAGCTCATGCCCAGCTTTTCATCCACCAACACTCCCAAGTCCTTCTCTGCAAAGCCGCTCTCAGAAGCATGTTATCTCAGTTGGCTTTACGGTCAATGGGAAAACAAAATATACAAATGAAACCAGGGAACAAATCTGTCAAATAGCAGAGTCTGTGTGAAGTCTTTAAAACCCTCTCAATCTAATCCCTGGTTACCACCCAGGCTCCCCTTCAAGATGCTTTCACAGTCCCAAAGGCTCATTTCCACAAAGCCCATAAAGAACATAAAAGCGATCAACACCTCATCCTACTGACTCCCACAATGCACAGTAATTTACCATCATTATTATGGTTTTAATTTTCTTTTTAAAATGACTCTTTTCATTCAGTCCAAGCTCGGTCAAAACTCACACTGACCCAACAAGGAACTACAGGCTGCTGGACCGAGCCTGGGATTTAACTGTACTTTACTTGCTGTCCACATACCATCTTCCCCAAACCATGTATTTTTCTTCTTTATGATCAGTTTTTTCATTCCATATTTTTCCAGACCAGAAAACGGACTGATTCAACATTTATCACATTTTTTCAGCCCATTTTTGAGTCATTTTCCATGGACTTTATTTAAGAAGCTAAGAACCCATGATATCTGTAAAGCTGGGGTCTGATACCTTAAGTGATTAATAATACTTCAGGCTCTAATGACATATCAGAAGAGTGTGGATGCACAATGCATGGGATTGTGACAAGCATTCACCAAGATTCAGATAAAGCAGCACATTTAATATTAAATGTGTGAACAAACCTACTAAAATAAACAAGATTTCTCCTACACTTATAACCAAATACTTGCTTAGGGGCTGAATTCTGAAATGATTAATATAAATGGAAAACAGACACATAAATATGTTTGAAAATCTGCTCCTACATGTATTCCTGGATTTTAAAACTACAGATAGTTTAAAAAACACCCAAACCACAACCACAAAAAAATCCATCCCCCAATTTATTTCCAAATGAATTCCTGTGATTAGACAGCTTAAGACTTCAAAACTCTCTCTTTAGCCTCACTGTTGCTCACATTACTACCTGGGTGGGAATCAAGTCACTTGCACATGAGCACTGCCCTGCAGATTGCTCTTATCAAGGGGCACAAAGAAGACCAGCAGTGAAAGGCCACCAGGGTTCATCAAGCTTTGGAGATCTTCAAACCATAGTTTCTATTTCCCCTGCATGCCAGCAGCAGTCTCTAAAAGAGCAAATATAAAACTAAGATTTTGTCTATACAACACAAGAAAGAATAACTTGGTTGTTACTTAAAATTCTGATCATTTATAGCATGTTCCATAGTTTAAGCCTCAGGAAAGAGAGAGAGGATGGTAATGAACCTGGTTGGAAGTCTGTTCCACACCCTACGGATGAAAATTAGAGACTGAAAAACTTCCTCTTTTTTAACGATTGCATCTAAATCATTAACAATTTGAAGACAGTCTGAAAAATCCTTCTTGCCTAGAAAAGGGTGGTAAAGAATATAAAAGCATGCTGGATATACTCCACCTATGCAGACAACACTGACCATGGGAAACTAAGGTGAAATGGGAAGTGCATTGAAAGAAACTCTAAATAAACTAACACCAATTACCAATAGGCACATTTTAACCAGAAGAATCATCTGCTGCTGACAACAGATGTCAGGAAGGGGCAGGAGAAAAGGTGCCGAACGAAACTGGTCTCTGGCCACGCAAAGCTGCAGACCTGCTGAGACATGTTGTCTGCAAAAAGTAATTTTTCTACTGTAGACAAGACTAAAATGAACAGTGTCAGTCCCCCTGTCTGCCCCTGCAGGCAAAGCAAGCTTTAAAAATTACAATTAGATGGTTTTGCACAGTAATACTGGAAAATAAAGCAAGACAAACAGCTCTGGTCTTTTCCTAGGTTTTATGGGATGATAGTGGAAGAGTTTATTCCACATTCTCAAGGTGAACTTAGACCAAGCAGCCTCATCCTCCTCCTGCTGCTCCTCTCATCCTTCATGGTGAGAGAGGCCACAGCCAGAAATCAAAGCTGCCTCATGGCCTTTGCCTCTGGCATCCCACCTGCCTGCCCATGCAGAAGACAGGACTGTGAACATGGATGAAAAACTGAAGATGGAAGTGGCCTTGGCTATTCAGTGTCCCAGTGCAGGTTATAACTGATGGTTCTCTACAGTTGTGGTCTGAAGGCTGGGAGGGTTCAAGACTATGGGATGAACTTATGGATTTAGCAAAGAAAAATCCAAATATATACTCCAGCAGCTGGCAGGGTGGACATCCCATTGCACGGCATCAAGTGTCATGGGAAGGTATTCCTAAAGAGTAACACTGGGAAATAGCTTGAGTCAACAGCTCATGAAACGCCTGCACCCAGCTGCTGACCCTCCACGACAGCCAGTCTCAGACTAAACTCCACTTTGCTGCAAGTTGCTGGAGTAAAATTAATTTCAGTTTAAAGCTTGAAGAAAAGTTTTAGCACAGATCAGCCACAGTCTGGAGGCCTTCAAGGTAGCAGAGGTGAGTGGCAGCAAGTAACCCTGCAGGGTTTTCCCCATTCCTTCCCCTGGCTGTTGCAAATGAGAGCTACTTGCTCCATCTATGGGTAAAAATTAGTACAGTCATAAGTTATTCTTAGAGAGAGCAGAGTCTAACCACAAGATGTTCTCCAAGAAAATAAATTATTAGAATGAATAAAAGAGATGCCAACCTTTCTGTATTACATCTCACAGTCTTCTGAAAAAAATACTGTCTGGTCCTTTACTGTTGGAGCACCAGGAACTCTCCTTATGGACTATTTTAGGCACCACAGTTAAAAGCCTTGAATTTCAGGAGGAGAAAAATTACTAAGAGAAGACAGAAAATGAAAACACTATATTAAAAACCATTTTCTTCCTCAAATACAGTGCAAATTCACCGTGCTTCAAATCTGACCACCAGTTTTAAGGTGTTTGAAAGCTGCATAATTTTTGACTCAAAGTTCTGCAAACAACCTTTAATTCTGAGACAGATCCCATCCACCACAGCCCAAAGCTTTAGGTCAATGGAAACCTTTTAATTGATTTCCTTTGCTGATAAAACTGGCAGCACCATCAATGTGTCATGAGTATTGCTGCTACTTGAACTGATGGTTTTGGAAGGAGAAGCAGGACTGGAAAATGCCCGGCTGTCCTTCAATGGGGCATTAGGCTCCATGGAAAAAGCCACTCTTTGACAACTTAAATTTCATACAACCATCTACTTTTAATAAATTATTGAGGGTACTTGATTTTAGCCTACCTGCAGGGGTAGCTCCTTAATTTCCACTCAGTAAAATAAAGCTCTCTTTGTATATTTGTGTATCTATTGGCTCTGAAGGGGGAGCTCACACAAGAGAAGTGTAACCTGAATTGTGGTTTCCCCCAGTACAGATTGTCCTCCTGCGTTTCCTTTGGGTCACCTCAGCTCGCTCTCTTGAGAGTAAATTTGTGCCACTTCTTCTTTCCCTTGGCGTTTTACCTGCTCACATAAATGTGTACACCAGAGAACTGCCCTCCCTTCACAGACAAGACTCCATAACATCTCAGGGCATCAGGTCCTGAGCTGTTCCTCCTGAGTTCATGCAGTTTTGACCAAACCTAAGACAACTGGAAAGTGGTTCCACAAGACCAATTTTGAAGTAAGTTTTCACAATACCTCAAACTTCAACTTGCAGCTCTTCACTCATACTTTGTTCCTGCTGCCCCTGAAAAACATCTAGGAAATCAGTGTGAGCTCTGTGGAAGCCTCCTGCCAGCTACAGGTCACAAGCGCTATTCTAAAATTAGACAACTCCAATTTACTCATTCTATGTATCCAATCATCTACAAATAATTAAAATGTAATTGCTTAATGTTCCACAGTTGCTTGCACACCCACACTGACGGGTAAAACCCAGGTCCTGAGCTCTACATCTCATAGAGCCAAGTCTCTGCTTGCAGAGACTTTGGGAGGTGTAAGGTGGGCAGTGCTGGGTGGGACTGCATCTACTAAGCTTCATAGTGTTGGGGAGCAGCAATAGCAAGTCATCTGCATCACCTCAAAGCCACTCTTGATTAATCTCAAATCCATATTCAATTTTCAATAGTCGGTCTAACAGTGGTGTTGCAAAGAATTCTCAAGACAAAAAAGAAATTAAAAGGCCAAGAATTAAGTTTCAAAGCACTTGTACAGAAAGCCATACACAAAGAGCTGCCTTGGGTTTTTCTGTGGTGAACTTCCCAAACCAAAGGGGCTGCATCAGTGGCCATACACACACCTCCTCCAAAAAGGCCCCTGTAGAACTTCTTCGAGGGGGGACCAAGGTGGATTTATTGTGTTTAGAAAGGTGGGATGCTGAACGTGAAGCCCCAATCAGCAGTTTATTGTTTGGAAGCTGAATACCTGAAGTGGCTGGCAGCCAAGTACATGTTGTAAGAAGATATTTTTCCTTTCAAGGCAAGTCTTTTGTTAGATCAGGGCTGTGGGGTTATGACCAGATGCTGAACTGGGGTAACCAAAGGGAGAAGACACAAAGACAAGCTTTTGGCTACTGCCAAAACAAATGATGCAATATTAAAGACGAGCAAAAGCTTTTAACTCCCAGCCTTAAGTGGAAAAAGCTTTAAGCCTCATGTCTGCAAATCACTTTCTGTTTTAATATCATCCTACCATAACCATTAATGCTCTTCCTAAACTGCATGTATTCAATAGGCAAAATAACTGAGCTGGGAAAAGAGCAACGACATGGGAAAGAAAGCGCTGTGAATAGCACACATAGCCTTTAGAATGAAAACAAGCTAGGAAGAAGTTGCTTCCAAGAAAAACAAGGAATATGCAGAGTAACAGGTTAGTCTGTGTTTTGAACAAGGCGTGGGAGGAGGAAGTGGAGGGAAGATGGGGTATGGTATTTAAAACAAACACTGCTTATACTTCCCCACACACTGCTCCGTGATGATAGGGAAAGGAGTGCAGCAAAACCTCATTTCAGATTAAGTGGGGGACAAAATTTCCCCAAGCCCCTTTTATCTAGTGCTTTTTTCTAAATTGCAGATTGCCTGGATAAAAGACAGGTTTGCTATAAAGCCAAAGGGAAGGCTCCAGTGCAGAGTTTCCCAGAAGAGCCATGGCTGGGAGGGACCTCAGGAGGTCTCTGGTCCAACCCCTGCTCAAAGCAGGGCCTTAACTTTGAATTGGGGTGCTCAGAGCCTTGTCCAGTTGACTTATTAAATTCTGCAAGGGCAGCAATTTCACAGCCCCTCCAGACCCCTGCTCTGACACTGTACCACTCCCATCAAGAATGTTTTTCTTAAATCTGCCTGAAGTTTCCCTCACTGCCTCCTGTCCTTTCACTGGGCATCCCTGAGATGCCCAGCACTGCCTTTTCCACAACTCCATTAGGTAACTGTGGATAGCAGAAAGGTTTTCTCCTTCTTCTTCTCCCTACATCACGTGTCCCAGCCCCTGACCAGTGAAGTGGCCCTTTGCAGTATATCCCTGTCTCTCTTGTACTGGGGAGATCAGAACTGGACCCAGCACTGCAGATGTGTCCCACCAGTGCTGAGCAGACAGGGAGGATGACTTCCCTTGGCCTGCTGGTGATGCTCCTCCTCATGCAGCCCGGCGAAATAGTATTAATTTTCATTGTAATACAATTAGCCCAGCACCAGCAGGGCTGTAAAGGCAGTCAAGCCCAGCAAGTCCATCTGATTTCAATGCACTCACAAGTTTCAGAACTGATAAAGCAACCTAAGTCCCATTCACTTTTAACACAGGTATCCCAAGCTGCTTGTGAGAATAGGATTTTAATCACAGAGGCTGTGGTAATTTTGAGCAGTGAAGCGTTTATGAAATGTGGAGGCAGGTGCTGGTTTTAGCTCTTCTCAGGGCTCTTCAGCACAGCGTCTGTGCAAAGGTCTGAGATATCTGGTCTGAGAAGCTTCTGTGAAGTCTTTTCACTCAGGAAATGCTGTTCAAGCCGCAGAGCCTTTGTTTTGAGTGGGATGTAACCAATTAACTCAGTGTTTTGTAATAGATAGGGTTATTCTTTATTTGCGGTAGCAGAATGCAAAAGTTTTGCTTGTGAGAAGTTACATAATACAACAGAAATGCTAACCCGCACATTTCCTGAAGTCCTGAAAAGGTTTTGTTACACCAAATTCAATAAAATCTAATTAAATAAAATAAACCCTAAAAGTGTAATTCACTGCTGACCTGTTTAGCACATTCTGAATAAAATCCATTTTAAGGCAGCAGTGAAGGGTATGTATCTGCATGAGTCTCTCCCTAAGAGAGCTAAACAATATGAATGCACGTGGGAAGAAATGTTCTGTTTTGCAAAAAGCTGCAGAATGGGAAGAGTTATCAATTTAAACCCCAATTTTAATCATCACACCCTTTCCAAGAGGCTGCCCCTCCTGCTTTAAGAACAAAAGCCCATGAACACCAAAGCCCAGTGCGATTCCCGCAACTCCCTCCGGAGCAGCAGGGTCATGGGTGGCTTCTGTTAGCTCCAAAATAGCACGGCCACGTTCCAAGCCTGCTCCTGCAACAGTGATGTGACCTTATCAAAAGGATTTTGCTGACTACTGGAAGACTCCCTTATTTAATATTCTGTTGTATATAGCTAGGAATTAAAGCAGTGCTGTTTGCTTGGATACATTGACAAAAAATCCCAAGGTGCAGTGTATACTGCTGCTACTCGTGCAGCAGCCAGCCCTTCTCTGGGTACTCAAGCAGCAGCATATTGCCTATGCAATATTTAAACCTATGTGGACTAGCAAAAAGAGCTTAAACGGACTTAAATTACTGTGAGGCTTGAAAAAGAGGGGAGTATAAAAAGCATACTTGAACTTCAAGCAGAGAAGAACAAATGTCCTCAAACAGAAATGATTCTTGGAGTTGGAATCTTTCAGAAACACTGACTCCTACTTTGAATCTCCTGAAGGTGTTTTAGAGAGAAGCACGGACTGGAAAAGATGCCATTTCAGTTAAGCTGCTGCAGAACTTCTGATAAACATAAAGAAAAAACCTACATGGGTTTTGAATAGCTGTGTTGTTGTGCACAAACATGAAATTACTTCTAATTAAAACCAACATTTCTAAGGGAAATTTTGATGAAGAGAAAGAAGAGGCTCCCTCTTAAAAGTCACTGAAAGCTCTCAGTACCTTTCAGGAAACACAAACAAAAGCATACACAGCACTAATTCTGTACCTACATTGTCACAGATTTGCCAACAATTTATCATTCAGTTATTTCTTCCATTCACAGAAGGAAAACTCACTGTGGTCTGACAATCCAGCACTCTCAGTGGCAAGATACTATTCCTCTCCTTCCACTTTAACTCTGTTCCCTTCCTACAGCCACTAACCCCTGATTAGACCAGGTTTGGTTTATAGACCAGTACTGGGAACATTATTCAGCAAGAAAGATTTAAAATCAAAGCCTGTTCTCAATTCTGCTCATTTCTGAGTCTTAATGGTGTGTTAGCCCATGGGCTGCTGAAGAGATAAAATTTGTGCCCGATATAAAGCAGGCAAGCGCTCTGAACCATGGAGGTCTATGATGCTTTTCATATTCTAGCAGAGAAGCTCAAACTCTCCCTTAATGGTCATTTGACTAGAACCACACATCGTTTATTTCTATCCAGTAAAAGTCTCTTTCCCCTCCTACAACAGGGCAAAGAAATATCAATTTAAAAAGGAGCAGAAATTCTCTATAGAGGCTACAAAAGCAAGTCTCTCTTAGTTCCCAAGATGATGTCCTTTCTGTGCCCACCTCCACCACAAATCCCATGAATATCTCCAGCTGTTCTTGGGCCCTGGCACTGACATCCAACCAGCCTTGGTGAAACCATCCAGAAAACTCACGCTAGCGGGGATGCAGGATTTCTAAGTAAAGTTTTGAAGTGTGATTTCCCTCCTCAGCCCTACATAGGTGTCCACGGCCCTGCAGAAGTCATACCCTGTGATGGCCAGCATGTCAGAAACCCCAAACATATGGTCAGTGAAAGATAACGAACAATTAGCACATGCCTCATCTGCACTTACTTCACTACCGCAGGTAAAGAATGGGCCAAGCCCAGAGGTACCGTGTATCTTCCTGAAATAACATGAGCAATTTCTTACTTTTTCTTGATCTGGAGAAAAACTTGATGCCCCCAGGAGAGGTAGACGGGTTAGAATTGGGGGAGGACTCTTTGGAGGAGGACCTGAAGATCCCACTGAAGCTCATTCGGCGTGGGGAGCGTGGGGGAGACTCCTGGTAGGGGAAGGGGAACACTGTTTTGGGTGAGCCAGGGCTATGTTTGGATCTCACAGGGGCAGAAACGGGGCTGGAAGGTCGGTTCTGGAGCCCTTTTGAGAAAAGGCCTTTTGAAGGGCTGCCGGCAGAGTAGCCGTCTTCCACCTGAGGAGGAAACAAAAGGAAGAAAAAAGAAAAAACACCATTAATTCAGTTCAGATCGGGCCATCAGGGTCTCTGAACTTGTCTCAACACAGTCAACTCCTGCTTATTTGGGTGGTGGATTAGCCAGACCTCACCTTCCTCAGTGCCTGCACTGACACACAGATGTGTGAGTGCCGCCTCTCTGGGCTCTGTGCTGCCCCTTGCTCTTCAAGATGCCCTGAATTTCACAAAACACTTCAACATGTGTGCGTACATTTTATTATTACACATATAACGCAGGATTTTCTTTACTGCTTTATTTGTCACACATTCCTCTTCCTTCCCTGGACAGCTGAGAGGTGACTGGCATGAATTTATTTAAGGCAATGAATGATCACTATTAAGGAAACATAGTGTCCTGAAGTCTTCTTCCCAAATTTAAGGACCCATCTACAGTACTTAAATCTCCATCACATGATGTGACACAGCACAGTGCACAAGTTCCCAATGACCTGACAGGTCTCTAAGACACCAACCATAGCCACAACTGTGGGATTGAAGCTCCAGTCCCAAAATAGAGGAACCATTTTAGAGCAGTGACGTTCCTGCTAATTATCCCAGCCTCGAGCTTGGGTCTGACCTTTCCAACAGCTGTATCTCTTCTGGGACCTGTGCTGGCCCGAGTATCTGTGCACACACAGCACTGCACTGTGCGGGCTCACCCAGCAAGGGAGGATAAAAATCTAGAAAAACAACCAAACAAAAAGAAGCAAAGATGAAATTATCCCCACATACAATTAACAGAAGCTGACCCAAAACCTCTGTGGGATTTGACTCTGCCTGGGCTATACTCAGAGTTTATTTCCCTCTGGATGCACAAAGTACTTCTGTGGCTGCTTTTTCAGCTGGGGGTATTTCCCATGAATTAAGGGCTCTGTTTCTGGCAAAACCAGCAACGTGTTTCAGGTCTCCAGGGAACCTGCAAGCAAAGGCCACGGCGTATGTGCCCATGACCACGCTGTGCCACTGAGTTCCAAGCCCTCTGCAGGTCTGCTCCTCTCCTCCCCATGACACAACACAAACCAGGAGGCACGGAGCAGGCAGCGACTTCTACCTGCAAAGATGCTGCTTGATGCGTGTCAGTCTAGTTAGATATGGGCGTTGCTGCCATCAAAGTCATTGCAGGGAAAAGCTGTATATTTATTAGGATGACTTAGATGAAAGGAGATGAAAGGAAGCCTCATGGGTATGTATGCCCCACTTTGGGTCAGGGAAGGGCTGGTATATATGAAACCAGTTAAAAATTGTAAGCTGGGTTTAAAACACAAATGTAATCAACTCCCTTTTTAAAATAATGCTTAGCCACAGCTCCAAAACACTTGTAGAAATATGTACAAGCAGCATGATGGCCAAATAGCTGCTCCCTCTGCAACACAGGATTCCACTTCTCCTAATCCTTTCTGTCTCCTGAACACGCACTTTGGACTAGCTCCTCTTTCCACTTGTGATGGGACAGAACTGGAATGGGTCCTGCTCCATGGGAGTTGCAGAAGGGTCTGCAGGAATGTGGTCTCCCATTTGGAAAGGTTTCTAACCTAAAAGGTGAGTGGCACTTGGTCTGGGAGACAGACACAAATAACATGGGTCTCTAGGAGGGACATGGAGACAGGCCAGCACAGCCCTGCACAGATGATGAATTCTTCACCGTGCATCTCTGCACAGCACAGAGGTGTCTGTCGGGACACACAACTGCTTTTTGTACCTGCTTACTTATTTTTGACAGCATAGACAAAAATATCTCAAAAATATACTTGTCCTTTTTCAGAAGTATTAGAGGAGCAGTTGCCTTCAAGGGAAAACTTTTGGAAAGGATAAATCAATTCTAACTGAAGCACTGGATACCAAACACTCTGACAGTATCCATTAGAGAAGAAATAAACAGGGTTTCAAGCTTAATTCAGTGGCCTGAGCCTCAGGTTGCCTCCCAGCTCTATCATGGATTCTGTGTGTAGTGTTGAAAACTAATTCCATATCACACATCTATTCTGCCATGGGGATGGTATCTCCTGTACTCCCACTCTAGATTGTCTGGCACACAGGCTGTCTCCTGGTGAGTATTTATCAAGAATAACAGGGCACAATCCCTCGACCGAGACCTGGAATAATAACCACACTATAAGTAAATTAATAAACAAATTGCACTTTTGTCATGGGTAAATAGTCCCAAAGTGATAGCTTTCTCATAAAAGCTCATTAACTTTACTAAAATATCACCTGTAAATCATCTGAGACTACTCACACATTGTTCTCCTCACAACTACATAGTCCAGGAAACAACCAACCAGTGCAGCGACACCTTTTGCATTGCAATTTAAATAGGTCTGTTACCAAATCTACTGCCTGGAAGTGGGGAGTAAGAGTATTCTCAAACTCATTTTAATCATAATACAAATCTGCCACTACTACTGTAATTTAGGAGAGCTTCCAGGATGGTAATTTCGTTATAATTTTCCCTAAAGTGACAAGCCATGACATTCATAAAGCTAAGAGAAGGACATCATTCTGGTGCTACCCTTAACATTTCATGTTAACTTTTCTGCATGCTTGTTTGACTGCAATGACACACTGATAGGAGGCACTTTAAAAGACTATGGTGTCTTCACATGCTAAAGCAACTCTGGAAATGAAAAAAGTCAGTATTCCCTTGTACAGACAAGTCAGACACAATGGAAATCCTTCTCAAATTCCGAGCAGAAGCAGCACGATGTTTTTATTTATTGCAATCACAACCAGTTGCTTTCTCTCCACTGTGCCAAGCAGATGAATTAGCTAATTGTCAGAGCACCAGGGGCATGCTGTTAAATACACATGTGCAAGCTACTAAATTAAAGGAAATTACTACATCGAATTCTTCCCCAGCCGCTCCACATGTTAATTACACACAGGTTACACCCATCATCAAAGCAGATAAATACCTGTGATTTTGCTTTGGGAATTACAACAGGATTGCTTTCTTAGAATGTTATTTGATGCTAATGGATTGCAAGTTTTAAGAGATGATTAGGTGCTTCTGTGAGTAAAATGAGCAGCAACAACAGTTATCACAGCGTATACAAAAGTCACCAGGCAATGTTAATTTTTGTGCTTCAGCTGGGAATCCAGAAGAAGCTCTACTATGGAATAAACCCCATCATGCTATGCAGACGTGGTGTGATGACTCCAGCAGTGGTGCCACAGGCAGGTTACACAGCTAGATGGATCATCAGCTTGTTCCTCATGCTTTTTGGACTCATTTCGTGAAGCTATTCCAGGCAAGTGGGCAGAAAACTCCCACATGTGCTTTGGAGAAACAACTATTTCCCCAGCTGAGCTGTAGCAGCAAGAAAAAAAGCACTGCACCCTGGCTTCTTGCATTAATAACCCTTGTACATCCAGTTTGTGTTGGTCCAGGAGAAGCAGTAAAGTGAGAATGTGCAGAAATATGAAACACACCTTATAAAAGCACATGGTGATATGGCTCATTTGACCCTGCCCGGATAATTGGCCTTCTGCAGATAAGGAACTCAAACACAACACAAGTAGAATACAAATGAATGCACAAATAAGGTCTAATCAAACAAACTGAAAAATTCCTCTAAGTATGAAGACTGTTCACCTAATTAAAAAAACAACCAACCAACCAACCACAAAACATTCCCTGTGCTGTCTTTGTGCAGAGCATATATGGGATTTTTGAGCTCTATGCCTAATCTTGGACTTCTTAAACCTTAATACTGGTTGTATTGGAGAGAAATGTCAGCCCCTGACCATATGTCTGCAGAGAACAGCGTAGTGAGAATAGGGCTAAATCAGCTGCTCAGTAACAGTGCCAGTGCAGCCCTACCCTCAGCCTATGGCACTGTGCTCCCTGGTGAGGTTAAACAACTGAGCAGAGCCCCATGCTGCATCAGATGTGCTGTCTCTAGTGACTTTGCTTGTTCAAGGCTAAACCTGTTACCTTACATAGCACTGAGTACATATACCCTAAAATGCTGCAAGATACTATCAGTTTTCACGCTTCAGAGCACAAAAGGATCCTCAGCTGGGGACCAGGGAGAGACTTTGCTCTGTTGTATACACCAAATGATCTTAGGAAGTTATGGTTACAGCCATAACTGGCCACTGTTGAAAATAAAGCAACAAAATGAGTCATGTCTTACGGTGTTTGGCATCTAGCAGACTTAAGGTTCAATTTTTTGAATGAAATATAAAGTGATAGTGTGGGACTTGCCCCAGGCTGGGCAGTTTTGGAAGATTTCAATGCAAGAAATAGCATCCTGAGAGCTGCCTCTGTCATTTCACCTGGATGAGTGAAACTTACTCTCTAATCACTTTTACTTTTCTCCTTGCTATGCACATTAATGGCTCAGGAGTCATCCTGTGATGCACCAGTAGACCCACACCTTCATTTTCAACAGATAAACTCTAGATGACAAATTCCCACCATAAACCACTACTAGTCTCAGACTATCCCATATCAGCGAATGAAACAGCTGGACAGAGGCTCAAACCATTGAGCAGTTGCCCATGTGGCTTCCCTGCTCATTCACCACCTGATGGGGGTTTAGTCTGTGCTATAAACACTCCTCAGGTGCTGCCTGTGCTTGGAGAGAGCACAAGTCAGGGACAGTCCCAGGTTGCATGTGGCCACTCTGCTCTAGTGGGTGCAGGAGTTTGGCTCTGCAACAGGAATGTGCCAAAGCCCTTCCTCTCCATGCCAAGAGAACACCCCATGACCTCTTTTATTTATTGCTCCTGTTGACATATCCCAAGTGAACAACCTTGTATCTTGTGCTGTTAAGAATTATTTATCCTGAAGGTCATCCAGGTCCTTCCCTATGATGAAAAAACCACCTCTCTTTGCATCATCAACAAATCTGGCTAGTATGCTTCTATTTCAGCCTTACTAGCAAAGACCAATTATAAGACTGAGCTTGAGTAAACCTCATGAGTACTGTCCCTCCACCCAACAGTTGTCTTTTCAATACCAGCCCTTCATCTTTCCCTTCATCTATTTTCTTACCTGATTCACAATTCTTCTTCTTATTTTACAGGAAAGACTGAAGTGCGCCACATTTAATCACAACCATATGATAACCCCCAACACAATGTGCCAAGAGACCAAACTATTCCTACTGCACCACAAATTAGTCTCTCTTCTTTCACACACTATCCATCCCAGTCCTGCTTCTTCTTACTCACAGGCAGAAATTTTCCCAACATTGTTATTTTCTTTCCCATGCTTTTATTGAAAATCTGATTCTTCCATTTTACCAAATAAAGTCCTCTCTAAGAAGCCATTTCTGCTCCTAACCTAGAATTTAAGGACCACTTAACTGCAGGGAAGAAAAGTGTCCTGCCAAAGAGACATGCCCAGAAAAATGAACAAGCTCTGATGAGAAGATCCCAACCATGCACAGGCAGAGGCTGTGTCAGAGCTGGGGAAACCCAGGCACTGCCTGTGTCCCCACCACAGCACCTCCTTGTAGCCATCTCCTCTGCCCTCCTGCCCAGGTGCTCCAGCAACAGGTCCTTGCCTGGGCACACAATCTTCTTCAGAGGATTCCCTCCCTGAAGAGTCTGTGGTTTGGGTTCAGTTTCTGGTGAATTAAGATTCATTTTTCAGAACAGGCTGAAAAACAAAACATCTATTTGGAATAGGAATGGACTCAAACTGAACAGCTTTTCAAAATGCTTCTGAATTTAAATTAAAGTTATTAAACACCCCTGAGCTCCATTTCTTTTGTCTCCAACTCTGAATAGTGAGAACATCCATGGAGCATTTGGGTTCTGTTTGCTTTTACAACAGTGAGTTATTTGACCTTTATTTTGACTCTTCTCTCAAAATTTTTTTTGAAAGGCAACTAACAGAAAAGGAATCACTTCCCACCATCCTTGACAGGGACAGTAAACACAACTGGAGATGATACACTAGATAGACATCCACACTTGTTTCCTGCCCTTTCACTGAATTTCAATTAAAAAGCCCTTTGATAAAGATAATTGGATGATTCTCTCATTCTGCTGGAATAAAGGAGCTCGCAGAAACACAAAGGCTGACTTCATTAGGCTGAAAGGTAATGAAGGACTTGCTCTCCCAGGCACCATGTGGTCGCATTCACCAGCACTGGTTCCCTTGGTTCTGCATGAGCAGTAACAATTGAGATGATAATGTATTTTATGGGATCAGAGATGTCACTTCCCAAAACTAAAGTACAATGACACTTTCCCAAATTACAATACAATAGGATGTGGCTGGCTGCCCTGGCAGGCTCTGAGAGCTCTGTATGGATGGTCAGAGCAAGGCTTCCAGCAGCTAGCAGGGCTGCTCAAAGGCAGAAGCAGGCTTGAGGAAAGGTGAAAGCAGGGCTGGCTCCCTGTCCACTTCCTAACCCTTAACTGCATTTATTTCAAAGCAGTGGATGGGAAGGAGCCATGCACATTACAGTGCAGTGATTGTCCTACCTGCCTTTGCCCTGAGGCTCACCACATCCACTGTAGGTGCCCCATGCCAAGGCTACAGCACCATCCAGGACATGTATCTCCATCCCCACTGCTCATAAAGAAATGGATAACTAAAAGACTGGGGGGGAAAAAAAAAACAACCAACCAAAGGGAGATTTATTATCCAGTGCAAGGGGGGCTAAAAATGACATATTTTTGCTTCTCCTCCCTGTTCCAGGGGTTGTTCGTGCAGTTCCCATGAGTCACTGGACAAAACAAAAACAATGGTGGGACCAGAAGCACAACCAAGCACTCCTTGAATTCCTTCAATATTGGAGTCACTCCTCAGATGTTTTCTGACCCTAGTTCATTAACTTTCCTGCATTACTGAAGGCAGATCAGTGCCAAACGCCGTCATAACAAAACCTCTACTTTTCACCCTATTCCTTTGTTCTAGGTCCCAAACCCCCTGATCCTTTAACCACGGTGCCATATTCAGAATCCATGCACAGTTCAACATGTACAGCTATTCTTGAAATCTAATCTAATCAAGGCTTTGTGAAAGCCTTCCCAAAAATAAAGCCTGCTTTGTTTGCTCCTAGGTGTAACCAATCACAACCTGGCCAAATCGAGTTGGGCTGTTTGTTTGCAATGCGTGTCTGAAGTGATTCAGGTCATTCTGTGCTGGAGAGTTTCCTGCTCAGAATTTACAACTCTCTTCCCCCTCATTTTTGTATGAACCACAAATTTTATCAGTAACGAGTCTGTCTGTCTTTCAAGGCACTGATAAAGTATGATATAGTACAGCAACAGAATGTTTTGTCTGCCTAGAAACAAAATGTTGATGAGTCTCAATTTATTTTATCAGCCAGGTTTTCGTTCATTTAACAGACTCCATGTTTATTCAATATCATTCCCATTTCTTAAATCAAAATGTCTTGTGCTACCTTTTTATATCCATGGCACTGACACTATGAAATTTTCCAACCAAATTTATAATTCATTTAAAACTCCACATTCATTCAGTAACAACTGTTTACCATTAATTCCAATCCAAGTGAGTCTATTATAATGGTATCATTAACTATTCAATTTTAGATATTTCATTGTTTTCCCCAGGACTAACGTTAGACTGTCAAACCTGTAAATTATCCTAATTGCAAACATTGTAAATATTAACAGAGTAATTGCTTTTTTCGCAGTCTTTTGGAACTTCATCTCTGCTCTAAGATGTATTCAAAATCAGCAGTAGTCAGAGAAAGCTCTGCCAATTCATTACCTCAATGTTTGGGTTTAATTTTAAAATGTCTAGCTTGAGCATCTTCTGCTTTAAATACACTCAAGTCATTAATAGGACAGAGTCACCATTGCCATCTAAGGTAAACATCTCATCAGCTTTTCCCCTATATAGAGAAAAGAATTATTAACATGCACCTCTTTTCCAAGCTTTCATCTGTATTTTTATAACAATACCATTATTTCCATAAAGGAATGGATCAGTATTATCCTTCCAACGTATTTCTTTCCTCCTCTTCCTTCCTCTATCTATAATTTGCTAGAGCTGCTTCCTCATGGACAATTTTCTTCTTGTGTAATTTCTTCTCTCGAATCACTCACAATATTGGGCTTTCAGCTGAAAGTAACAGCTACCAGTTTCCTGTAATTTCCCCACCTTATCCTTTAACTTGCACTTTAGATGAAAGATCTATAAGGTGCTAAAACCTCTAAAATTGATAGAGCCATTAGGGTGCAGAGGGGCACTCACCCCTGACTGCTGCCCTGCCACACCAGAACAATTTTCTGAATAATGCTTCACATCACTCATCATTTTCCAGACCTCTAAACTGCCCCTTTTCCACTGTCTCTTCCCAGACTGAGGAAATCCAGTAAATCTAATTGCTTCTCAGGTCCCAGTTGTCCCTGTCTATACTGCTCTATCTAATGATCCTCGTAGGTCTCTCTGCAAGAAAGCTTCAAGCCATTTCTGGAGAGTCCTAGATTTGAGCATGGGGCAACCAGCAACACCAGTAGTTTAATACAAAGATACCAGCACAAGTATGAAGGCATTTTAGCAGGCAGTAAGAAGGGCCAGAATACCTGCCACAGGCACAAGATCTACCTTATTACACCACGCCAAGAAATCCTACACAAGAGCCTTCACAGTATTATGGTGTCCATCTTCAACAGAGGAAGGTGAAAACTATCCTTATCCTTTTTCTGCTATTGGTCATAAAGGAAAGTAAAATACATCATTTATAATAGCAGCTACGTTAATGAGCAGTGATTAAGGCTAAACTGAGGAAATAAGTGTCACACTCCCACTGCTGCCAAAAATTTCCTATGTGAACATGAACAAATAATTCTGCACTAGGGTTTCCTAGCTGGGTAATGAGGGTTGTTGTCACAGGATAATGATTGAGAGACACTTGCACAGTAAAGTGCTGAGGATCTCGGTGAAAAATGTTAATTCGGTTTCTAAAAGCCTTTCACAAAGAACAGGAGAATTAAATTAATGGCACATTGAAAAGTGAGGTTGTGAACTACTCTTCTCTACCTTGATCTATAGCCCAGGCAACAGAAGAGTTACGTGCAGTAAGAGAGACACCCCTGATGAATTGCCTGTCTCCAACATGATGAGTGAATGGAAAAGCCACACTACTGATGAAATACTGACTTTTAATATACAAAAGTTACACACCATACTGAAAAATCATCCCACTTGAAAGTGAAGAGTAACTTGGGGACTTCTTTATGTAGCACCAGTAGGGACTGGCAAACTCTTAGTTAGAATTAAATACTGCAGTCTGATGCTACCCATCATTCACTAGCAGCAAATATCTTATCCTTCACATTGAGGAAAATGATATTCAGGATGAGCTGTGTGGCAACAGATCTTATTAGATGATCTGCTTCTATCAGAAGTTGGGCACTGCCAGCTTGCTTCTTTATCAGTCTGCGTTAAATGGACATCCAAGTATCACGTTAGGAAAAACTCTGGGTCTTATATACTCAGTCAAAGAATGCAACTTCAGATGTTAAGCTCCCGTTGCATGGTTATACCAAAGTTAACTGCACTTCCATAAGCAGAACTTGACCCAAGTCTGGGGGAAAAAACCCAGCATTTACTGAAGCTGTAAAAAGGGACAACTACTGAAAGATTCTTCCAGTTCTCCCAAGGCAAGCACTCATCAAGAGTCCCAAGATCAGTAAGAGGAAAAACAGGGGATTCATAAATGGTAAAATGGGAGTCACTAAACAATATCACATAATACTACACATACAAGATTACCTTTGGTATACTCTTTTCTTCATGACTGAGATTCATGCAGCTTTCTCACCTTTCTTTGGGAAAAGGAAGTGACAAATGGAAAAAAAAAAGTTTTAGCTAGAAACCCTTTCCTTCTTCCAGCATGAAAATCCCTTCAGAAAACATCACATTGTTCACTTGATTCAAACCCACCAAACAAGCACCTTTTGGTAACACTGTATATTTTAGCTTCCTTGGCATCTACAAGAGTTCCTCTGCGCCAGTGACTCCTACGTCAGCCTTTAAAGGTCCAATGCAGAAAAGAACAAGGCCAATGTTACAAACATATTCAATTACTGATGGATTGCAGTAATTTTTTTGAACAACTGTCCTTTGCTGTGAGGTGCAAAGGAATAGAAACTTGTGCTGTCAACAGAGCTAAGTTATTATTGTTCTAGATGCAGATTAGCTACACTAAGGAGATATTTATTGCTTCACCTGCCTTGAACTATAACTGCAGACTCTTTGACAAATGGCTTGTAGCAGATTTAATCTTCACAGAGGTCCATAACCTTGTAAATACTGTGATAAGTGAAATTGGTCTGCTGCGCAGCTATAGATCAGGTTTTGGAGTTCCCTACTGCTCAGAGGAGTATCGCTCTTCACCAAGCTTGTTACTTGGCTGGTAGGAGGCTTGCATTTAGCAGATCAGCTTGTACTTCCATGCTTTGTGAAAACGATGAGGCCAGGACCTGAAGATGTCAGATCCCACCCACAATTTTTATTGCTTTGAAGATTGTGTAGGCGCTGTATAACCATCCCTGATATCATCCATTGAATATGCTCGTCTGATCTTTTTAAAGCAGGCAAACTCTGTGCTTGGCAAACTCTTGGGTTAATTCAATAGCAGGCCATCAGAAAATCAAATCATAGCACTGCCTCCAGAAGGATAACCTTGAGTTAATCCCACATCAAGGAGGAAATTTTCCACCTTGTTTATGAGAAGACTCTACCACTATGATTTTGCCAGTGCCAAGGACAGACAGACCAAGGACACTGAATAGTTAAAACCTCCACAGTCAGGGAGCAATCACTAGGAGACAACTCCAGGAAAACACACCAACAGCCACTGACACCTATTTGGACACTGTATTTCTGTAGCAACACCACAAATTTCGTTAGCTAACTATATTCCTGAGAATGCAGTTATTCAATATAACTTCATTGAATTACACACAACATCTGCAGTATTTAAAGCAATGCCCCCAGAGGTTAGCATTGTTTACAGGTTATACTGCATGGTAAGGTCTGCAAAAGTCACTATATTTGCCTTAGTGCATCACTCTCAACAGGTTAATGGTATGACAGGAAAGAATAAAACCTCAGGCTTTTTTAAGCCTAATAAATTGTGCTTACCACCAAGGGACTCAACCACAACAACGAAGGGGAAGCTCTGGAAATATCCTACCTTGCGAGAAGCATTTTTGTCTGTGGTCTCCACATCACCGTCCAAGAATGGCATGGCAAACGAGCTGAGATCCTGCCAGGACAGAGAAGAAAAATTGATGTCCTGTATTAACATTTTTTTCTTTGCATCAGAGCATCCTGTAATTGTAGCCTGTGCTTTTATTCCCAAAGCACCCACCACTTTCTCCATAGCAATTCTGGTAAGCAATAACACAGATTCTGATCGTTCTCCTTGGCTGTGAAACCAAGGACAGATGTAAGTAACAAGGGAATAGGAAGCTCTTGGCAGAACTTGCACTACATCACCATGAAAAAGCACCTGCACATCCAAAGTCAAAAGTCCTGTGCTAAAACTTTTAAGAGGAGGTACCCAAATTCCACAGAAAAATTCATAGGAAATTCAGTTTAAATACAGCCACTTGCTCAGCAAATGCCCTATCTTGCCTTTAGTGGGGTATGTCATCTTCGTTTAAAGAATATTTATGGCAATAAACAAAACCTGAATGAGAATAGGTCAATGTTCTGAAAAATATGTAACCTATACAACAAAGAGGGAGAAAACTGCGACACGGTGCCCAGGGAGGAAAGGACAAATTCACTTGCACAAATGAGAGAGGAGCACCCAGTTCTGCATGACTGGAGACAATAAAGCCCTAAGAAAAGCATACATGCTCATCTTTAACTACCAAAAACAAACTGCAATTATATTCTACCTCCCGCCGTCTGTTCTGTTTATGCTACTTCGTGTTCCAGCCACGGGGGTTTTTACAGCTCCTTTCTATGTGCATAAGAAAATTACGTTAGTGTCAAGTTTAGCATCTGTTTGAACAGAAAAGTAGATAATGAGCAATTCTGTGACCAAAAGCACGAGGTTGCCTAATGCTGTGTGCTGAAGATCTGAGTCTTGGATCCCAAACCTTGATCCAAATGTCAGGAATACCTCCCCAGCACAGAACCTCCCAGATGCAAGGCATCACCCTTTCCATGGAATGATTCGGCACTTCTCTGCCACCACATCTGCATCCCATTTAAAATAGTTCAAAATATAAACAAATAGCAATTTCACATAGACTCAATTTGAGATTAAATAGAGCTTTAATTAAGCACTATTAGCACTGGCCGGGAAGTCTGTGAGGCTCGGTTGCCTTCAGAATTCAGAGCAGCCACTGGTCTAATCACATCACATTGTGTAATCATACTAAATCCAAAATATGCTCAAAAATGTGTATAACTCGGGCATGATCCTTACAAGTGTTTGAAAATATTCTGGTTACATAACGAACAACAAAAATAAGGAACAAAATATTGAATTACTGGAACTGAAGCACATGGGACTAATTCATGCCAAGTTGGAAAGGAAAAAAAAAAAAGCAGCTACAGCCAGGCCTGGCCAAGCTGGCTCCAAATCATTAGGCCACAAACCAAAGTATTCATGACAAATTAGTGTGCTCCCTGCTCTATCTATGCAAACTCAATGGAACCATCTACAAAGGCCCAACCTATAATGCACCAACCCAACTACGTAACTTCACCCTCCTCACCGTGCTCTGACGTCTGTGCTTCACATCACCTTCATTTGCAAATGAAAACGTAAGCAAATTCTCAAAACTAAAACAAGAGACAATTTGTTTGGTTTAGATTTTCACTATTATCAAGATTTGATGGAGGCTGAACCAGGCACTGCAGGACCTTAAAGAAAGCTTCTGTAGTAATTAGTTAAGACCAAAATTATTTACATGCGCCACATAAAAAATATTCAGCCATAATAGGAATTTATAAACACTGTCAATAAATGGGATTATTTTTATCGCTATTATTTGTGCTTCATATGTTACTGCAAGACTTAAGTGAAGAATCTGTGTAAGGAAGTTCAAGAGCCTAATGGAAAGTTACACAGAAACATATCCCCTTGTGTTTCCTTTAATTTAGCCAAAGGATTTACCAACATTTTCCTCTACCCATCTTCAGTAGGGCAGAAGCTGGAACCTGATGTGTGCTAAGCCATTTTCCATGGAACAAATCAAGGAAATAAACTCTTTTGAGCTACACATATTAGTGTCCCTATATTACTACTTGTTGTAATCCTCACGAAGAAAACCTGCTGTTTAGGAAGGCTGGAGACTGGATGGAAGAAACTGGGTTTAAGGGGACATATATCTAGTAATGAAGGTTGAAAAGCTGTTCAGAAAGCCTAGAAAAACTAGGAACGAAACCATAACTTAGTTATTTCTTTCCTTTTTTTTTTTTTTTTCCACAAAAACAGGAGGAGGTAGGTAGGTGCAACTATTTTTCTAGGAGCTAAATTTGAGTTCTCCTCAAAAATTCCAAGCTTAAATATATGTATATATCAAATTCTAAAGTCTAAATGTATCATAAAACCCAGCTGATGACTCTTTTAACTTGCAACTCTCAGATATCATGGAGATATGCTTAATTCATCTGCCTTTAAGGGCAGAACAGGAGATCTCTACCTGTAAACAGAAATAACTGGAGCTATATCTCTTGAACAGCACGAGACCTTTCTTTGTTATTACAGCACCGGAGGACATGTCAAACAACATAATAAGTGTACTTTTAGACCTGTGATAAAGTATGTAATTGTAGATGCTACCTAACAATTTTTTAATCTTTCACTTCTTCAAGGGATTTTTTATGTGAAGGCATCCATTTATAGAAGGAAAAAATACATATATCACCTGCCAGGCTATAAATACTGTTCTCAATTCCAATTGACAGGCCAGTGATGTAGCCACAGAGCTGACTGCTCTGATCTTATGCCAACAGATACATATTGAGTCTGGTTCTGCCATTAACCTGGGATGGAAACCATTCTTAGATAGCTTTCCTGGGTACCAGCTCTGCTTTACTATGCTTGGAATAAGTGCTCTGGAAAATCACATGGTTCTGAAGAGACATGTCAAAAACTTCCACCAAAGGTGTACAGTGATGTCTTGGTACAAGGAAAAATTCTTTGTCATTTGAGAGTGCAGAGACCTGGCTGAATAATGAACAGCAACACTCCCTGTATCCACCAGGCCTGCACTATATCCTCAGATAGACAACTTCTGGAGAGACCACAGTCTGTCATTACCCCTGTAAGGAACAGAGGCCACCAGAGATTGCAGCTCCTAGTGCTGCTCACCTGGAACGAAGAGCATGGCAAGTCCAGTTTCCAAACTCTTACCAGCTTTCCTGCTGTGCTCCTGTTGCTCAGTGAGTCCTTCACATTGCTCAGCGCTGTCTGACAGACAGACATCACTCCTGGCATCCCCAATTAGATAAAAAATGACCTCTTGAGCAGTTTAGGTTTACTTTACAGCCACAAACCCACTTCAGATTTATTTTGTTTTCAATCTTCTTTTATTTACAAGAGGTTGTCATGGCAGTTCCTGTTATATTCACCAAAGAATATGACCCCAGGGATATCAAAGCTTCTTCTGGAGGACAGCAGAGCTGTGACACAGCAGAGCCACAGATTGGTGCTCCTGCTACCAGCCTGGCTCCCTCCTGGGGAGGGCAATCTCCCACAACACCTACTCAACAGGTGATTTTCCAGGACTTTTCTTATTGAGAGCACAGGAGGTTAACAGATCTAAAAAACAAAACTAAATTGACTTCATAACAGGCTTGTCCACTGCTGTAGTTTTTTGCAGGGTATAAGTCAGGATAATTCTGCCTGCATGTGCACTCACCTTCTCTAGCACTTCTTTCCCTATTTCCTCAGGGGGAAAACAGAAATCTGGAAGGTTGCAGATACTTCACACTGACTTCTCCTCCAAAGGCAAGACTAACTCTAAGGTGATTCTTGTCTGGGTTACCCCTACATCTAGAGGGTGATCCTCCCTAATTCCAGTTCTTTTTCCTTTGAGAACCCTTATATCACAATACTTTGGATACACAAAAAAAAAAGAAGAATACAATTTTTATTCTTTTATGGCTTGGGAAAACAAAGAACCTTTTCTCAGAACTGTTTTGGAAACCCACATTTTAGGATACAGAAAGCAAATACACTGGTTGGCACAGCATAGCCAAATAGCAACAGAAGCAAGATCTGGCTAGCCAAGCCATTTTTCACCTTTTTCAGCCAGTTTCACTGTTCCTTTCCTTACTGAGGAGAATTCCTGCCAAAAAGGCTTGCCCAGACATGCTGGTCTGGATGCTGCTGCAGTTGGAGACCTTGGTGTCAGAAGAAGGTTTCCAGCAATTTTATTGCAGAGGCTGCAAGCTTAAACAACAGACCACTAAAGCCTTGAATCCAGTAAACAACACAGAATAAACAGGATTCTTTCTTTTATTATTGTTTTGTTTCAAGGCTACTTTGGCAGCCAGGCTGACAGAGCTTCTCTGCTTGCTGAAGCCAAGGAGCCAGCAAGGCATGCTGTGACTGATGGGTCAAAGACCAATTTCCAAGGTATTCTGGGTGGAAGTAGGACCTTTTTATGGCCCTGCTCAATATTGGTCTAGAATTTCAGCACTGAATATTTCACAAGCAGCTCTCTGCTGTTGTCCTTTGCAACTGTCCCTTCAAACACAAGTCATGGCCATGAACAACACGGTCATCTAAAATCTATGCCCATGGTGGTGGGTCTATGCCCCATGAACACGGTCAACTCTGGCCATGTTTCAGAGATGACTCATGTCAGAACAGCTTCATGGTAGCCTCATGGTCCATCTTTGCTGAAAGGCTGGGTTCCTCAGCTAGAAGCAACTTCAGAGTCCTAGCGTAGGTAGCATCATACAGTCCTGACTACCGATGGTATCACCTATGAGACGTTATTTTTCTGCTTCACGAAGTTCTATATATGTGCTAGGACTGCACCAAATTTAGGGATGTGAAATGCCTGCCAGACATTACAGTTTCTTTTTACAACATAACTCAAGCAGGAGGTGACACTTTACTAAGACAGCTTTTCAATATGAGGAGACAGCTCCTTTAATAAAATAAACAAAGAAAACAAGATACAGAGAACTTAAGCTGAGGGCTGCCAAGAGCCCTGATCTCACAAAAAATTGCTAAAAGCTGCACTCCTCAGCATCACACCTCAACAGGGTTCTCAGGGGCTCCTCCTCTGCTAATGTTACTGAGCTATGAGCACTTCAACTGTCCTACCAAGGACAAAGTCAAGATTTTTACTAACATTAGCTGTGAATGGTTTCTTACAGCTCAGTCTGAGCACCAGCAGATTTTTTTTAGATCAGCCTTAGATTCATACCTATTACAAGCCTATATAAAACTCTGCAAATACACTAAATATGCTAATAGCCTGTGAGCAGAATCCAAAGTTTGAACTCTGTGGAATAGAGGGCACAGCTTGGCAGCTCTGATTGAACAGAAAATTTCCTTTTTTTCTGAGAACAATCCTATCCAGACTCCTTTGAGGATTTATATCAAATCACTCAATTACTGCACAAGGAAAGATTCAACACTGACATATGCAGGAATTTATCTCCTTTTGGTTTTGTTGTTCTGATACACTAGTCATAGTATAGTATAATAAGACGTGCTACATTGCTTTATTCCTTTGGGAGTAGGTTGCTCATTGCTCTGCTTTTCTCCCTCCCCCATGGCATCTAGACTGCAGCATGTGTTTTGGAGCACATATATAAGTCGTACTGTGAGACTGAAGATGCTGGTGACTAAGTCTCGGTATGACTCAATGGGAGTGGGCAGGAACAGATGTACAAAGCTGGTTAGACTTGTGCAAGCCAGCTTTGTACTTCACAAGGCTATTCCAATTTATTTGTTTGCTATTGCTGTTGAGGCTATTTGTGTTTAAAAAGAACAATTGAGTGGGTCTGGAGAGTTTGAGATGGTAGAAATGAGATTGAGAGAGACTTGATTTTGTCTGCAGCATGAAGATGCCAGAGGCAGCGTGGTCCAGAAGTCATCTGGGTGACTGTGCAGGAGCAGCTGTGTGCACTGCAATGTCAAGGTGGAAACAAACAGCATCAGATTTGAAATAATAGCAGGTAGATCATCCTAAATGATATGCCTGGAATAAATGGGAAATATTCAGTCCCAAATAGGCATAATCTGAAAGGTTAGGGAGTAATGGCTGGCTGAAATGTAACCCAGATCTTGGTATGTGAAAATCCCTATCCATCTGGTGATTATTCAAAGTCCTATATGAAAAAAACTCGCATACAACAACTTCACATAAGGAAACCTGCCTAAACGTAATTTAAAGGCATTTCTTTCAGCTGCAACAAGAAACAGGCAAAGTACTAAAGAACTACTGAAGCCACTTCTACCCTGTTCTCACCTGGCTTGGATTGCTACCATTTGGTCAGAAAGAGCTGCTAAAACTAAGAATTTCAAGGAAGGGGATAAAGAGAGCCATGAAACCAATAAGTCCTTCCAAGCTGCTCTTCCTGAGTTATTCTGATCACAGGATACCATCAGCCTCCAGCACACCCCTCTTCATTCTTAAACCTCTTGGCTGATCCTGACAGGCATTAATCTCCAGCCGTGCACAGCAAATTTCACCTTTTTTTCTTCCGAGGCTGTACACAGGGTTTATCACAAAAACTGCCAAAAGACTGTGGATTGGTTTTTGGTTTGTTCTCCGTCTCAGACTTAAATCACTAGAACAGATTCCTACACTGTTCACAGAAAAAATGAAGTTTTATTTCAAGCCTTGTGCCCTCCTGCCAGGGAACACCACCATATTTGCTTGGTGATTCAGCCTTTGCAGATGAGCTGAGCACAGATAGCCTGGGGTGGGATGCAATCAGCTCTGCCTGGAGCCTCCTAATGTTTATAATGTCCAGAGAGCTCAGGACTGTATGGAAATGCTGTGATGAAGGGACTGCTCTCCACCTCATCAGTAGATCCCAGACCCGCATTGTGGGCTCTCTGACAAAGTCTGCACACGATCCCCCATGCACACGACAGGCTGGTTTGTCAGCTCCTTCACACCACACACCCCACAGCACGGTGACTGGCAGCATGTTTATTACAACGGCAGATGGACAACCTAGCAAACGTGTAAATAACAAAATGTCATTTAAAAAAAAAAAAAGAGAGAGAGAGAAAGTGAGAGAACAGCAGAGAAAGCAAGTCAGGGAGGAAAACAAAATTCTCAGTATTCCCTGTGACACCACAATCCACACACAAACCTGTTATTAGGTGCTATTCCTGGGTGCTCAGTCCAAGACAGCTCTGGTGAGACATTTCCTCCAAGAAGCCCCCAGAGTTAAGAGACACAAGGTGAAAGCAGAAGATAACACACCTCAGACCTGGAAAATGTGGTCAGATGAGTGATGAGAGAATTAAGAAACCACAGAGACACGACTATAGGGAAGGACTGCAGGAGACTGGAAATGTTACCCTTCAGATGGCACATACCGGGTGCCAACAGAGCTGCTTTCCAATACCAACATAGTTGTCTTACATAAACGAGACACAGGATCCCAATGCATGTGCAGAGAAAAACACTCATCTGCTACAAAACATAACTCCAGCCACAGTGAAATTGCAGAACCACAGGAAACAAAAGATGATTTTGCCACAATGTAATGAAAACACTTGAGATGCTGCAGCACGGGGGCAATCTGAAGGGGATTCAAAGCAACAATCATCATGAGGCTTTCTAAATCATCTCTACACTTCAGCTATTCTAAAAGTCACTGTGTTCTGTATTTTTTATGTTTTTCCCCACTCTCTATAGGCCAAATCTCTTCAAAAACCATTTAAACAAGGAAGAGTAAAACAAAACAAAATCAGAACTGAAAACCTCCAGCTGATGGCCTTATCTGAGAAGGACTTGCAGAGTTCTCCCTTGCATATGTATGACTAAAAGAGGTGACATTCACACCAGGCAGAAAATTTCTGCCACAAATACTCGAACTGCAACTATTTTTTTCAGTTCACTGCATTTAGGAAGACAGCTGCCTGTTGCCTCCTCTTTACATTCTTGTCAGTTAATAACCGTGAATAATCTTAAAAATTAGAAGACAGCTTATAACTAGAAAGCCAGGCAAGAGAGGGACCTGCCCTGATCAAGTAGTCCCTCAATTTAAAAAAAAAAAAAAAAGTAGAAGCAAATTAGAAATTAGGCAAGGAAAGGAAGAACAGGATGGCTCTGTGCTTGGTGTGCTGAAGACCTGAACAAGAGGTCAAAAGGGACAATACTTGGAGTCCACAATGAGGAAAGATTCCCCTCTTGATGCTTTCCTGACACATTTTCCTACATCACTCTGCAGCTGCAGAGAACAATTTCATGCCTACAGAGATTACAGTCACTTTGCTATAGTTTTTCTTACAGTTTTAGCATGACATGTAAAAAAAAAAAAAAGACCAATATATACAATATATTTTATTTCATAGGCTAAACTATTTCTTTTCTTTCCCAGAAGACTGGATGTCTTCATCCTTCATCCTCTGAACTCCTTATTTAAAAGATGCATTTTCCTGAATTTCGAAACATAAAAATTCTTTAAGGACCAAAGAAAGCTCAAAATCCCAGAGATAATCTAGAAAATATTATCACATTCATAATACAGTACTCTGCTGTAAATCCAGCTTTTATGTCCTTCAGGTCCCACCCCAGCTTTGATCTGAGAGATGCTGAGATTTGGTACCATGATTATTTTTTCCAGTTAGCAATGCCATGAAGTACTAACAAATTATATTAAATCTTTCATCCTGTGAGAATCCAAACTGCTTTATGAACTGCATATCCAGTCCAGAGTAGCTTCAAGGATGGACTTGAGTGAGGAGACTTTCATTGCCTGCTCTGAATTTCTGGTTTACTTACGGGAAGGCACCAAGGACAGGATATCTGTGACCTAACTTCAGCCATCCAAACTCTAGTCATCTACCCTACACTTTTTGTCCAGCCTAGAGAGCAGGGAAAAGCAGCATCTCCAATGGGCAATTAGCTCCCATTCCCCTGGAATGGGAGAGGCTGCACAACTTGATTAAACTTTGGGTGATTCAACAGGAAAAATGAACCCTGCCTCTTACCCTTCCCTTTTTACTACCAAAAAGGTGGTGATAAAATAACTTTGTTTAGAAAGCAAGCTGTTCAGACAAGGGACTGCATCTTACTACAGGCACGTCTACCCGGCAGTCACAAGCGTGGTTTACACCAGCCGACTCTCCCTGGCTCCACACAGCAGCGACAAGGTGTAGCCATGACAACACACGGGTTAGCATCGGCTGCAAACCCCGCGGGAGGCTCAGTAAATACTCCAGCAATTCAGCTCACCCCGAGCTCCCCAGTCCTGCCGCTGTCTGGGCTCAGCCAGGCTGGTTTCAGCCCAGCTTCAATCACTTGCAGTCTAGACACACTACAGGCATCCATGTCATGGGTACCACAGCGAGGTTCTCAGCTCTGTTGGCATTTCTAAGTGTTACTAAGAAGTACATTTTCTTCACACGCCTTTGGCTGCTGTCTAGAAGATGGGGTTAACTCTTTGATGGGGTGAGCACCCACTGGAGTGAAAATGAAGGACCCACTGTGTCCAGCTGAAACAACTAGAATTTAAATTTTAAGAAAACAGGCTAGCTATAGAACCTCTGAGAAAAGCAGGTTTGTTAAGAGTATTGGCATGATGCAGGGGAAATGTCCAAGGGACAGTACATCTCACACCTCCAGCCCACCTCACACCAAGCCCTGGTCACTCGTTAAGGCTGTCTCAAGGGATGTGCTTCAAAAAGCATCACAGCTCTGCTTGGAAAAAGGTGTTAGAGGGCACCAATGATCATCTCTGGAAGAAAGATGGATAAAATATTTACCCATCTGGAAAATCTTGTGAACAATGAGACAAATGGAAGAACACAACAAAGGGATTACTCACTCTTACTTGAAATAGCCATCACTGAAAATAAGGTTTCACAGTGGGTCCACTTTGGAAATAATCCTCATATGGAAAGGGAAGGACAGAAATAATGCACACTGAGGGGTTTTTTTAAATTATTCTACAGGGAACACTAAAATTTTAAGGCAGATATTTCCTCAAATAAAATGTTAGGTTCTTTCAAGGGCTATGGCTTTCATTGGTATTTTTCTTTCAGAAATTCTTCCCAGTTTAGATCCAGTGTGGGGAAAATAACCTTACAAATGAGCCATAATCACTTCTGGTGTCTTCTGATTTTAACCATCTTATTCTTCACATGCTCATTTAAGCATCACAAAGACAACAGATATATCTGAATGTGCTGTGGAGAAAAGAAAAGCCAACACACATGCAGGTAAATCCAATTGAAACCTTAAGCTGGATATCTACATATACATGTTGCCAAAAGTCATTTCCGCCCTACGTGATGGTTTCAAAACCCAGCAGACACTGGTGAGCTGAAACAGGCAAATCTGCACTTGATCTGGTGGGCAGTTTGTGCATCAAAATGTGTCAAGAAGCATCTGATGTTGCTCAGAGAGTGTGGGAAACATTTCCAAGTTCGCAAGAGACCCCGGGCCCAGTGACAGATGGGCAGGGTCTGAGCCTGGCGCGGGAGAGGCCATTTTATGACTGGCTGTTGCTCCAAGCCATGTGGCAGACAGTCCAAACCCATTTGTCACAAAAACATAAAGCTCCCGCTGGAATTACCCAAGAAAGGCTCAGGGAGAGCCTCTGCCTGCAGCTCACCCCGTACAGACACTTGCCTTGCCAAGGAATGGCACCAAAAACCTCCCACAAAACAAACAAGCACACAAAACTAAACCAAAGACAACCAAACCCATTATTTTCTTTTTCTCAAGGTGAATTGAATCCACCAGCAGGAAATTTTGATTCAGAATAACATATTTTTCTTCTTGCTTTGCTTTTTATTTTTATTTGCATGGAAAAATACTGATTTTTTCCTCACTACCAAGAATTAAGTTCATGCAGTAACATGGCCCTAAAAAATATTAGCTATTTTTTTCTCAACAAGAATGTTAATTTCTATCTAATGAACAGCTGTACAACTATTAGTATGCATTTAAATCCAAGTTTTATTAACATTTACTTTGAGCTCTATTAGGAATGGAAATTGGACTTACAACTGCAATCAGGCACTAGAAGTCATTAAATACCTGTCAGAAAAGTGTCTCTTACATCAGAGCAAGAGGATAAGCCTATCAAAATACATATCAGTTCTAAAAGCAAAAGTGTTAACACCTACAGTGAGAAACAGAAACAGACTTCACTGGTGACTATGTCCTCCCAGATGTAGATGTGCTACAGCTCATCTCACAGGGCATCATTTTCTTTACACACATATAAAACATGCTCTCATATAGGAGAATGTATATGGCAAACACATATAATCATATAATGTGTGTATACAGACACTATAACAAGCTCTTACAGGTTTTTAAGTGCCATTTCTTTTAAATTTAAGATGATTAAATATTTCTTGGCTCCAAATCAGCTTGCCACTGGACCTACTGGGTGGCCAAACATGCTGAAATGACACAGGGAATTTCTCCTCCTGATAGAAAACCAGTGGCTGTTTGCTGCCTGGAGCAAACTCTGGCTACAGGTGATTTCCACCAGCTCTGCAGTTTGCCTTTAAAGGATTGAACAATACTGGTTTTAATTCTTCTAATTTCTTCTTGATGAGTGTCAGGCATCCTAGTGCAGATTGATGGAGTTAGGTTTCGGGGAGTGTATTTTTATTTTGAACTGTGGAATTTTTCAAATATATTTTCAAGTATCTTTTTATTCCATTCCCAGTAGTAAAAATGAACTAAACTGAAGCATCACAGAGTCCTCTTTTGCCGGGTTTCCCTGCCTCCTTTTGGATCAAAGGCTGGCCCCATGTCAGCAGGATCCATTTCATCCTCCTACCCGTTGTTCCCTCTTCTGACAGATGCTCCTGTCCCCCAGGCTCCCAATTTCAGCAACTTCAGGTTTCTCTCATCTCCCAAGGCTGCTCAAAGTCAGTGCAGCCTCTGCTTTACAGCCTCTTCTACACTCCCAACTCTTCAGCCCATACCAAGGAAATCTCTTCCCCAAAGGCAGATACTCTAACCTCTCCTGTGCCCTATAACAGCAGCTAAAACACAGGGACCAACAAGCAAAACACACAAGATGCTGGCAAAATACCCTGCATCTTACACTAGAATAAATTTCAGTTGCTATTCACCAAACCCCTCCCGTATCACCCCACTAATCAAGCACCTTTAAAACCCTTCAGGCTTCAGATCTGATCCCAGGACAGAGCCAGCCTCATCATTATCAGACCATTAATTGCCGCACAAATTGCATATACTCAGCATTAATTCTGGTAGCAGAAGGGGGAAAATGCAAGAGGAACTCATGAAGCCTGTAATACGCCTCTTTATCCTGACAAATCTCATCAAATATCAAATTAAAATCAATAAGTAAAACAGGAGTTCCCCAAAGCCTGCAGTTTGGGGTTTGCAATGACTAGCCACGGTAATTAGTAGCCCAGCAGCTCAGGCTGCTCTGAGATGAGCAGTATGAGAAACTAGGCGTTGCAGGATGCAGAGACCAGATGGTTTTAGGCTGAAATTAAATAAACACCCCCCAAAAGATAATCTCCCTTTCCAAAACACCAAGGAAAAGTTATGCAAAGGGAACAAAAAAACCCCTCAAACCCAAGCTACATTCTTTAACTAGATAAAAGAACATTTTGTTCAGCCTTGGAGTATCTATTGCAATTAAATGCTCTATAAACAGGACAACAGCCCTGTGCCAGCCAGGCATACAAAAGAGACAAAACACGATGAAAAAAACCCCAAATACCCGAGAACCATGCATTTCTTACACAGCCTGAAGAATGCCTGCCTCCCGGCAGAGTCCTGCAGTGCACTCGGGCGTCCACCTAAATGAATGCAAAACCTATTCCCCCTGCTAAGATAGACCTATTTTTTCAAGAAAATAAAAAAATAATCAAATGCAAAGAAACCTCACAGACAACCCAGCCCCGCTCTGACTTACAGCTCTGAAAAATCCTGCAGTCTGGCTGGAAACGTCCATTGAAGAGCTGCATTCACAGCTTTTCCCTAAAGGCAGGCGCATTTAAACATCTCGGGCTGTGCTAGCGAAGCCGACGCTGCAACAGATGGGGACCAGGGCTGGGTGTGTTCCTCCTTCCCATCAGGGCGCTGCGAGAGGCTGGCAGGAGCGGTGGGGAAGGCAGGAGAAGGCAGGCGATGGTCTGCTCCCCGGCTGCGGGCTCCCTGCCAGAAATGCCTGGGGCAGGGCAGGATTTGGTTACAGACCTGTCACGATAACTCTGCCGGGGGCCGGCGACGCGCACGGGCGGTACGAGCAGGTAAGGAAGGGCTGCGCTGGGTGCATTAGCTCAGTGCTGTGGGTACACCAGGGAAGTTGGCAGGTCAAATAACCGCAGACGATTTTAATGTGATCAGGAGAAAAAAAAGATCCTGTTTTCAGTAGCAGAAGTTTCAGATAACTGAGGCTGCGTCAATATCGAACACTTGAGGGAAGGCAGCACAGAGCAGCAGATGCATTTTCAGCTGCCGGAGTATCTGGTGCACCATAACAGCCCTATTCCCTGCTCAGCCACAACCCATTTGTAGCTGTACAAATGGCATATCATTTCTCCAGGCTTAACTTTTCCCATTTGCAGCATGAGCCGGGGAAAACTTAATTGACTTTGTAATCTATTATAAAGACCTCACTGGGAAAATACAGCGTCCAGGCACAAAGTGTAACATCACCGCTAAAAATAAAGACAAGAGCAGAGGTTTTGAAAGGGTATCACATGAGCAAGTGCTACCAGAGCAATGCAAACTCTCCCAGTAGGAGCTGAGGGGTGGTGGGGATCTGAGTGTTCTTCTTCATCAAGACTTATTTGACAAATTCCTTTTTATAATCACATTCAGCTTTGATTACTCCACCAACCAATCTCACAGTGTCCTTTACTGGCAAAGAAATCACCCCTGAGACCACAGGTCCATACCCTTGGCCAAGACACTATCAAAGGCTGCCACAAATGAGGTCACCTCTGGTAGAACAAAGCTAACATGAAGGCAAAAGGCAGAAAGATCATGTCTGCAGCTTCCAATATTTTAACAAAAGGCATCAAAATACTCGTGCGATGAACTGACACCTCTCTGCAGAAGCAGGTGGCCAGATCCTGAGCCATGACACATTGCCAATCCTTTCTTGGCCATTTCAAAATAACATTTGTGATGATGAATTGAAATACTCTTTAACGTGGAGAGTTTGCTTTAATTAATGGCTACCGGTTGTCTAAATCATTAGAGTGAAGTGGGCTTGGCTTACACATCACTCTTGCTCTATTTATCCCATTCATTGCAGGACCCTGCACCCTTTTGCAATGGGGTGCAACCAACACTGCCCTTAATTCTGTCTAAATCAAATAATAAATATCACTGAAGCCAGGCAGGAGTTTTGCTTCATCAGCAAAAGAGGTGAGGTCCAGCTGATGCCCCTCATGTGCCAGGCAGAGAGCATGTCCTAGGAAACGGCCACTGCCCTCCTTTCCTCGGTGTGCTAAGTGCACCTGGTAAAATAAGTCCCTTTGAGGCAAAAAAGCCAAGAATGGTACACAATGTTCAGTCACAAATGGCAGCCATTACTCACAAGCTCAGTGGCAGCCCTTTTAAATAGAAAAATGAACAAATATTTAGCATTTAGAAGGGTTTTCCCCAGCTAAGTGAATATTTTATGCATGCAGAATATACAAATAGTTCAGGAAAATAAACAAGCTTCCTCTTCAATTCTGTTTCAGGGGTACCAGAGAAACCAGTCAACCAGCTGGAGCAAAAGAAACAGATTTGTGTATCTCCCACATGAGTTGTAGGAGAAGGGAAAGCATCTGTGGCTGACCTGAACAGGGCAAAAGGGAAGATTGGATTCATCTTGGAACAAAAAAGGTTGTCCTACAAGTCAGACTGCCAGGCAAGGTTCAGCTCAAATTCTTCCCTGTATAGCTAACTTAAAAGGATGATTCAGATTAGAGATCAGATCAAGTAAGAGGTATTAACAGCCAGGAAAATGTCCTATATCCCCTAAATCATCTTTTCAAATCACTCACCGGGCTCAGATTGATGTAGCCAATTTCAAGAATCAGCCAGAGCTATTAAGGTGGTTGGCTTTTAAAAAAAATTAATCTTCAAAAGTGGTTCTTGGTCTCAAAGTCTGATTTACCACAAATTCTTCCTCGAAAACATGCCTTTTCCTCCCCCACCTTTGGATAAGCAGGAGAAACAGATTGCACAAGTACATCTCAGATAAGCAGAACAGTTTATGGTTTAGATACCATTTCATAAATATTTGCTGAACTAGCTTTTGGTTCCTGTCCAGTTTCTGACATCCATGAAAAACATTGAATAATGTGCCATTTTCGTTCATCCCGGTATGAAAAATAGAGGTTTTATTGTTATCATTTCTTACCATTATTTAATGACCCACATATATGTTGATATGTCCTGCCAAAGAAGCCCAAGCTACTCCTGAATCTACAGGCCTGAGGTGTTGAAATCACATTAATGTAAATATTTATGTATTCTTTATTAATTAATGAAACCCTCTTTTGTGACTGAAATATTCCCACTTCAAATACATGTGCTCAGATGTGGCTGGCTAGGCAACTAGTGAAGATCCAAGAAAAAACAATTTTTGATTTCTGAATAGATACTTGGTTTCAAGCTGGGATTTCAAGTGCATGTGCTCTGGTCAGAGATGCTGAGGCTCAGGACTCAAATGCAGCTGCCCCAGTGACAAAATGCAGCTGTGAGTACAGCATCTTGCACAAGATGCTGCAACATGAGAAATCATCCAAATAAAGCCATTAAATTCTATTTTTAACCACAGCTTATTGCAAGTTCTAGGAGTCTGTATGAATCCAAAATCCCAACTGTTTCTTCATGTGTTAAGGGCAATGCATAAGCTTGCAGAAAACGCTTTATATAATCAACATTCCATGCAAATAAATTTTTCAGATTTTTTTTTTTTTTCAAATTCTTAAGTCTTTGTATTTCAAGCTCAGAAGTCATTAGTCATGTTATAAATTCATGTCTTTAAAAAAGGCTTAATTTTCAAGCACTTCTAGATCACTCACATATTTGGACTGACCATACAATTTTCACACTTCATAAGGTAATGCTGGGGGAGAAAAATCACCAAAAACCCCTTGTGCCTTTGACAGTGAATCCAACACTCACTTATGGTCCAAAGACCAAACTATGAGGAAAGCAGACTCAAAACTATCACATTTTCACCAGTGTAAAGCTATAAAACTACTTGCCCAACTGAAACAGAGTCAATGTTGTACCAGTTGTATCTTGTTTTTCCATTTGAGGAGTCTAACAATCCTAGTTTGCAAAAATTCAGGGCCAGACCCTCAATCAGCTTCAGATCCTGTTGCACACAATTCCTGCACAATTCCCTCAAGCTGTTCCAAAACACCAACTCTATTTCATCTTTTTGGTCCAAGTACAAGCCTAAAGTATCATAAATTTCAAACTGGCAGCAGAGCAACCTTACACAATTTCCCAGAGGAGACTGAAAATGCCTGGCTATTAGTTGGTGATATTTATATTCTATAATTTTCCACAAAGATCTGGTGGTTTTGTAAGTACTACATAAATTAGATGAGTTCATAGGGCCTGCTTCCATTATAGTTTCCTTGTTCTTACCAGGCAACTAGTCCCTTGAAATCGATGGAGCTACTGTCTGTGAAGATACCACTTAAAAACATGGCAGTGTATAGCAATTACTGAAGCACACAGTGAGTCAAAGCTCTGCCTGGCAGAACAGGGCATTTGTTAGTACATAATTAAGACAGATTGTTCATGTTTTTACAAGGAACACAGTCATCATATTCATGGTTGCCCCATCCCTGCTTCTGCTGAGCACAGGAAGCAGCAACCAAAAGTGACATGCAATCCAGATGTGCACCACAGCAGTCAACAGCCAAGAAGCCAACACATGTTGGGGATGTTCAGGTGAGAGAAACAATTCGTTGAAGGGCAGAAAAAGCCTCAGTAGCACTTGGGAGACCAGCAGAACCCAAGGGAAAGATGAAACAGAGAGAAAATTCATGAACTGCACCATAAACTACATCAGCTCTTAGTAAGACACCCAAAGGGATCTCTCAGGAGTTGATGTTTGGCAAAGGGCAGCAGTGATTTGCAAGGGCTGGAAAAGGGAGTACAAGAAAAAAAAGCATTAAGACCCAAGAATAAGAGGTAGGGATGAATTGTGGAGTCCATCCCCCCAAATCAGGGAAAACTGGAAATCAAGGTGGTGAAGACAGTACAAAATGGAAAGGGGTGGGGGGGGAGAAAAATATCCCGTGCAGAATGAAATCCACAGTTTATTCCTTTATTCATCTCGAACAGTCACAGTTTTTTCTCTGCAATTTTTCAGCATGATCTACCAAGCAATGAACCGAAGAGCTGGGATTTCTGACTCACTCTTGACAAGCCAGAAGGAGAGCATCCATGTGAGAAACACCAAACCCCAGTGAGTAAGCAACCATCTCTCCCGGGGGAGGGAGCACCCCACAAGTCTGCAGTGAAGGTGGATCACACTGCGCCGGAGATGCCTCAGCCAGCTCGGGTACCAGAACCAGGCTGGCTGCATGCTCCATTTAATACATCTAGTTCTTCAGGGGGACTAAAGCATCTCTATTTACATATATACCCAAATGCAAATGATATTGAAATGATTAGGTGTTCATACAATGACAGTATTGGAGGCTGCACAATAGCTGCCTTGTGTCCTGCTCTGCACAGACCCTTCCCACCACCTTGTCCCCCTGTCTAAAGCTACACAGACAGACAGATGTAGCCTCTTTCCTGTATCATGGTGGGGAGGAGGAGGCTGGAGGCACATCTGGAGAGGTGCTGGAGCAGAGCTGTGCTGTGTCTGGGGTCAGCAGAGGTCTCTGAGCAACAGGGGAAAATTATGAGGGTTGGGCTAGAACACTGTGTTCAATAACTCATGGAGTGAAGGACTAATACTTTGGACTTTAATTCTCTATGATGTGGGGAGAAGTCCCTCAGAGATTTCCTGATCTCTGAGGATGAATAAATCAGAAGGCAAAATGAATATCAGAGACTCGGTGGTGACTTGGTGGTCCCTCATTCAGCCTTGCCCAAGGCACACAGAAGGGCTGCAACACTGGTATCAGTGATGCTGTGGGAGGTTTTGAATCAGAATTGTGCAAAGCTCAAGGGTAATGATTGGAGACTCTGTATGACCCGAAATACAGCCTGTGGGCCAGCTCCGAGAGCCAGCGCTTTCCTTCTCTAACAAAGGCACTGAATTTTAAAAGTCCTGAAAACCAGGAGACAGGTCTTGCCCTGTTTCCAGTGTACCCCTTGAGGGTTTGGCTGAGAAACACCATTTGTGGGACAGAAATAGTCCCACAAGACAACAGAAGAAGGAAGATACTGCAGTATCTGGAAATAGGAGAAAACCTCATGGTAGTAGGAATTGGTGGGTTAAGAGTAAGAGCCCCAGCCATGGGCTTCAGCATAATATCCTTGTGTACCTGTGAACATACCTAAGACTCTTTATTGGGATCTATGAGGACATGTGCTCTGCAATATGACTTTTCAGCTTCACTAGTCCCAGAGTGGACCTCTAAGGACCAGCACTTCTGTGAGGACACAGCAACAGCAGCATGGATGAATGGAGATACCTCTGCTCTGCTGCTGCCTCCTCAATCCCTCTGCCTTGGGGCTGCTTCATGCTTCCTCCCTCAGCAACATGCTCTTGGGGGCTGTGGCAGCAGTGGGGAGGGGAGAGTCAGTGCCAAAAACCTGGGGAATGGGGTGGAACAGTGAGGTAGCAAGGACAAAAAGGTGACAGTAATGGGCTCCACATAAAACCAGCCACACCTGAACTGTCCATAATATTTTAAGCCTGGCTTAGAGTTTGTGGCTGAGTGCATATAATGCTACAGTACATCTGCAGCCCTCTGGAAAGCACTAATTATTTACCCAAAAGAAAACATCCCACTGCAATAACATCACAGCACAACTATGCAGGAATTAACATACTCTTGCACACTGCACAGCATGTTTTATTTTCTTTGAACCTTATGACTATTTGTCACTCATCTTAGGAGTCTGTCGTGCTGGACGTTGAGTTATTTCATCTACGTTGTCCCCATGACTCCTGGGCACAGGTAAATTACCCACGTACTCACTCATTTGCACAGCCTGGCTAGGGACAGTGTGTTCTTCACGTTGGGGATTCTGGGTTTTCTAAGGCACTATGAGCACGTAGCAACTTCACTGCACGCAGGTTTAAAGTATGCAATAAATAGTAACCATTAACTCTAAATTGAAGCGAGAGCCCACCTAGGAAAGGATAAAGTGGCTGCCTACATACAGTAATGAGCAGCTAAAATGTCATCAAAGGTTTAGAAGCTGAAGTACAAAGATCTCTGCTAGTATCAACTGGCTGCTGAAAAAAAAATTAAAAATGAGGTAACAGCACCCCACAGCATTTAAAGTAGGTCAGCATTGCCAGCAAAGAAATTCTTTGAAATAAATATATTGCGATGCAGAAACCTGATGCAGAGTCACAAATTCACCATAAAGAATGCAGTAAACATATTTGTCAGCTTAATGAAAATAAACTAGTTTATCCCTTCATTTTCGTTTAGAGACGTGCAGTGGTTGGGGGCTGAATGTCATGGGTATGAGCAACATGGACGTTTGTAGGCTGGCATGAATGCTTTAGGAATAGTGACATCCAGTCAGGTTTTCAGACTGTAACTACAGAGAATCTCAGGGATTTTTAGACTAGAGATGGACCATTTACATGAGATCCAGGCTGTTTCATCTGTTGCCACAACACCTGCAGGTAGCCCAGCTCTGGGGGAAGGATGCTCCAGCATGGGCTGGGGCTGCCAGCAGAGCAGCCACACGAGAAAGGGCCAGTGGTCGGGGCACCTGCCTCCCCTCTGCTGATGCTGGAGCTCAGGGACCTCTCATCAGGGCCACGTTCCTTCCCCAAAAGGATGCAAGAAGCTGGGAGTCCAGATCCCACTGTTATATTGTGGCATCCACTAGCACAGTGGAAGCTGTGTTGTAATGAGCTCTGAAATAGATGCCATTTATGATAAAAATTCAGTGTTTGTTTAGTGGGCAGAAGGTTGCAAATAGCAGTTCTGGATAGAGGATGCACCTGGTGAGAGTGCAGTTATTTTAAGATTAGATGTTTGATTTCTACCACAGGGACTTATTTACCAAAAAAATAAAACAAAATAATAATAACAATAATAAAATAAGAGCACACACAGAGTTTAGGTTTTACTTCCTGATTTTGCCATGTCAATAATAATTAAAAATAATCTACCTGCAGCAGAAAGAAAAGTGCACTCTCAAAGTCTCTAAGCACAGGCAGCAGCACTTTAAATACAGAAACAAAATTTGCCTAAAGAAAAGATTTTAAAGAACCCAAAAAACAACCAACAGAATTTAAAAAATCAAATACAAGTACAAATGATCACTGCAGAAATAATGCTTATGCCCATTTCTTTAGTATTGTGGTTTTGTTTGGGGTTTTTTTTGTTTGGTTTTGCTTTAGTTTGTTTTTTTTTAAGGCAAGACAGCATTGCACACAAAGCAGTCACTATGGCATATATACAAAAAAGAAGAGGTTTTTTCACTTTAAAGGGTCACGGAACAATTTAAAAGGGGAAGTCTTTTAAAGGCTGTAACCTTTACACCCTCAAAATAAAAGGGTGTAAACTGTCACTGGATCCATCCTACTCATACCCTGATCCTGATCAACAGGAGTGATAACGCGTGTAAATATACCTCACTGAAAATATACACACATACAGACACATATATATAAAAACTACTGCTGCATGTGAGTATTCTTAGAGCTTCCCACCTCTCATGGTCTATACTCTTTGTTACATCTATATTTTAAGTGACAGAAGATGGCTTTTTGGTTGAGGCTGGCAGGACATCCACGTTCTATTCCCACTGCTTGGATAAATTCCGGTGAGCCCCAAAGGCTGGAGCCTGCAGAATGCTGATGGGTCTCTCTTCTCAATCAGATCTTGGCTAGATTTGTTTAAGAATTCAGTTTTATTGAACCACAAGCCCCAAGTCTGTCTTGTTTAATAAACTGGCCAAACACATCATAAACATCACTGAGCTCCTCTGCTGGTTCTAACCCAGTCCCCCAATCTAGGGAAGGGAACACCATGATATTAATAACTGTACTTTCAGTGTCTTCTTGGGGAGCTGAGCCTATGTGTGAAGAAAACATGACAGTAAAACCTTTCAAATTATCAGAGGCACCAGCAGCATTTCTGATCAGTGGTCAAGTTGTGAGTTTTCCCTCTGGAATTCCTTTTTGACATTCTTTTTCATTATTTATCTATCATTTCTTGTTTACTGCATCAAATTCAGGACATTTCTACCAGTTTATGTGAACTGGCAAATAATCTACCAACGTTACCAAGTCATCTTGCTCTTTCATTTTCTTCTCACAAAGACTTCTTTATTCCAAGCTTCACCATTTTATATTTCCTACTCAGCAGCTACTGCTCATTACCTACAGGCATAATCCAGTCAACCTACCTGATTATTTTATGGGCATCCTCCTGGCACTTAGTTTCATTATCCCAGCATAGCGTTTGTGATTACAAGGTGTGCTAACATTAAAATCCCATTAAGATTATTTTCAATGTCATTATTAGGTTGTAGACACTCACGATGCATTTCCAGCTGCACCTCACTTTAGCAAAATCAAGCAGTACAGCTTAAGAACCAGCCCTGAAGAAAACCAGAAGTTTGCAGAGGTGTCCCACTTTCATGGCTCTCGTGATATCTAACCAAAAACCATAATTATGCCACAAAAATACTGAAGGTTGCAATCAGAATACTAAATGATGTTCTATCAGTTTAAAAGATTAACCAATTTGATCCAACTTTCCCCAAATCATAGAATAGGCCAAGTTGGAAGGGACGTTGAAAGATCATCTGGTTCAACTTTTCACAGGAAGGGGAGCCTAGATGAGACGATCTAGCACCCTGTGCAACTGCATCTTGAAAACCTCCTAGCAAGACCATTTCCATGCCTCAAAATACTACTTTGTTCTATTGTTTCTGGTTTAAGAACTATGTTACAGTGCTGTGTTGGATAATGTTTGTCTAAAAGCTTGCTGAGCTTACAGAAATCACCCTGCAAGTGCCAAACTACTTCCCTCCAGCTGTCAACACTAGATTAGCTTCTGAACAGGAACAAGTCCCATAAACAGCAGGATCATCTGTTTTGAAGGTTCGGGACTGAAATCTTGTTTCTTGAGCAACATCCAGTAATTTAAAGCATATTCTTATGTGTCTGACAAAATGTCTTTTCCATCCTTTTCTAGTATTTATGTGTCTATATAGATTTTCCAACAGCAGCTGGTGGTGGACATGAGTCCCAGTTCCAATCTCTAAGCTGACTCCCCTGAGCAAAAGTGTGCTTCAGTCGACAGGTCTTATTTACTTCTGCTGATTTATCAGCTAGAATCACTTTTCCACATGAGGCTGTGCAACCACTTTTGCAAAATGCAGGAGTATCAGTGTAGAAGGAGAAGGCATGACCACAACTAAATTGTATTTATCATGAAAAGGAAAAACTATTAATGGCTGTTCTCATCACATTTCTGTATATGGGATCTTTTCCTTCACTTCCCTTGTTTCTCCCCTTCTGGTTGTTCTTTGATGTTTCTTTAGACAATATTCTATTCAGACGTGCTGCTTTTTTACAGAACATTGAACAATAACAAGTACTGTTTAGTGTGATTATGATATAAAGATAATATGGCATTAAATATGCGGCACCAGAAAACCTAAGGGGGCATTTGGCCAGGACTCCAGAAGTATGACAAACAGCACCTTTGGATCTTGATCAACAAACAGCTCATGGTTGAGGGCTATGCAAAACCACTCCAGAAAGTCTTTCAACCTTGCCCTTGCTGTTGGATAACTCTGCAGTGCTCCTGCCAAAGATAATCTTCCCCTACAGTTCATTAACATATTCTGAAGAATGACTTGTATTTACTTTAGAATATCTTAATTACAATACGCATGTATTATTAGCAGCATTTTTTTCAAGAATGCACAAGGTGTCAGCTATTTTGGAAGAAAAAAAACAAAAAAAGGAGGAATCACAGCTACTAAATACCCCTGGATTGCCCCCTCCTATAATGTTCTGACATGGAATAAACATTTCCATCCACGAACAGCTTGAGATATTTGTTTCTCCAGGACCACTGCCTCTCTTCTTGACTGCAAAGAAGCTTTTGAAAAACAAATTTCCCAATCCCTCAGCCTTCCATTCTAATGCTCCTGAAATACCCATGTTTAACAAGTTGCAGGAGGTCCTTGGGGACCTCCTGTTGAAACTCTGACAGATGCAGGCATTTGAAATAAACTGTCTTCTACCTCAGCCTTTTTTACGTGAGGTTTTTCTCTACAGAATTCATTCCTTGGTGTTAGAGCCTTGGTGTCAGAGCCTGATTACCTCTCTTAGGACTGTCAGCAGACACTATTTCTGGGAAAGGAATAAGAAAAATATGTCTAACTTGAACTTTGCAACATAATCTTTCATTGCTTTTGGAAGCTAGGCTGTGAAGTCAGGTTTTTGTGTAACGCAGTGACATCTCAGGCATCAGTAGATACGGAGCTATTTTGGTTTATTTTCTCTAGGGCAGGAGAAAGGGAAGCAGAAAGAAGCTGGGAGAAGAAAATTAAACTCCTATAAACTGCCTGGAAAACACCATTTCCAATGCTAGATTTCAAGGTCGTGGAAGGAAGTGACCACTGACTGGCACTATATTTAAATGTAATATGAATCTTAATACTGTGCTTATTTTTAGGCAAGAATAATAACTATTCCCCTTCTTCTGCACAAATTTCTTCCTAACAAGCAGCCTGTCCAAAGAGCAATCCAGGAGACTTCTGACATCAACAGGAGCATGGTCCAGTGCTACATGGCCCTCTACAGCAACATCGAGATCTGTTAATTTTCCCTACCACCACAGAGGTATTAGCAGAGCATTTCCAAGGTGGAACTTCCATCTTCAAGGCCAAGTCCAACAACTCCTCCAGTCAGTGATGACTCAAGTACTGTGTCAGACTCTAGACTACATCCCAACTGAAAGCCAGCCCAGGCAGTATCCCCAGAAATCTCTTAACCTTTACTTAATCTGTCTGTGACAATTTTAGCTGTGGTCTTCCCAGCCACGGCTTGCCCAGACAAGTGATTCAGAGCCATCCAGGGAAAACTGAACACCAGCAACATCCACTGATTTATTGCATGGCTAACCTTCATCCTGAATCCATTTCTCACTTCAATTTTACAAAAATAAATAGGTTTTTCTAACTCAGTGCTAGAGTTTGAGGTCCATGTACTGAAAGGACAAATGTTATGTTCCTGCATGGACTGAATATTGGATCACTGGGAGAAGAGGAGGTGATTCACATGCTGAAGGTTAAAACAAATTGAGAGGTTTGGGACAGGAGGGATTTCCTCTTCTTCCTTCCTTCCTGCCCCAATGTGAAAGTGTTTTGTTTGTTTTTCTTTTATGTGTGGTCCCTTTCCAGGGCCACCTGGGAAATTTATCTAACAAATTCTTCCTGCCGGGAAGTAAATTCCAAAGTAAAAAGCTGGTAGCACTTTTGACTGCTCTAGTCCCCTTCCTGTAGCCCATTATGTTGCTGGGTTTTGGTTTTCTTGACAGCTCTAAGACTTGCTATGGGAAGCTGTGAAATATGCTGTTGACTGTTGTGTGCCTCTGTGTATAGGGTGTAATAAATGCTCTGTAGATCCTTTTAGCATGATGGCTTTGGAGACGGCCCATACCAATGCTGACAGATGAACACCTCTTAGAAAGAACTGGAGTCAATCACACTGAACAAAAAGCAAGCACAGCACTTCAGGGATGTAGGTTCAAGTTTCCATCTCTCACACCCATATACACACACCCGCAACAATATGCTCACTGGAACAAGTGCCACTGCACACAGATCTTTTTAAGAACTCAATTTGTTGTTCTAAGCAACCACCACATCAGCTTGTTCCTCCAGATGTAACCACAAACATTCAGCTGCTTAAACTAAGCTCTCAGGCCAAATTAATCTCTTTTTTTCATCAAGGAAATGAGGTAACAGGACAATACAGAACTGTCCATAGCGATCTTACCCTATCACTAAATTTCTTCAGCTTATAAAATCATTAAGAGGCAGTGCCTATGTCAGCTACTCAGAAAGCTGCACAGCAAATCAGCAGCTCTAATACCTTACAAAACTAGCTGTAAAGTCATGAACTTGATATATGGCCTCAGCTACAGCTACATGCTCAAAACAGGGATTGCAACTGAATGTAGTATTTGGCAATTCCTATTTTAACAACCTGTTTTAAGTTGCCTTTAAGCCTTGCCAAATTGTAATGAGAGAGGGCAGAAATTTTCCAAAACCATGTCTGCCCCAAACAGGAACTAGCTGGGAAAACTTCAGCCGAAATATTTAAACCATTTTTAAGAAATGTTGCAGAAAATATGTCATTTCTGTATAAGCAACAATTTTCTAATGAATTTTAGAGGGAAATTTCTACCTCTTCCTTGGTTTGGGTCAAGGAGTTTTGATTTGGCAGAGCAGACCACATCAGGCAAACATTTCTGTTACAAAAATGCATCTAAATTCAGCTACTTTATACGGGGACTTTGACACTTACAGTGGACAAGCACTGGCAGCAGTGGGACTGAACAACTAACATCCTCAAAAGAAGAGGAGAAGAAGTATGGGAGAGACTTTGGCCAGAGTAGCTAGTAAGCAGCTACAGTGTCTGGAAATACCTCAAGAGGACCGAGGGACTGAGAGATAAAGGATAGAATCTAATACTTGCTGAGCAAGGTGACTGAAATTGAGTTCAGACATCCACAGAATGGAAACTGGGATTAAGAAGGAGCCATGAGGTAGAGACAGCGTTGAGTGGCTGAAGGCACAGGATGAGGGTGAGACAGATTTGACGGGAATGGGCAGAAGAGTTTGTTTACTATTGCCCACCTCCAAAAAGTTAAACAGAATCTATTCCTCCTGAAGCAGGATCTGCAGGTAATCTGGCATTATGGGCAGGAGTCAACTATGACTAAGACCTAAACTCAGGTGTCTCACCACTGGTGTTTACGTATGACCTAGTGTTTAAAGTCATAAAGTAGAAAATGGATATGAAGGGTAGCATTCAGTTGCTCAAACAGAGATCCCTATTACCATCTTAGACAACAGAGCAGACAGAGGGCTGACACCTGCCAGAGCATCTACTCATGACCTGCACTCCACAGAACACCTCACCAATCTGCCTGGTGTACTTTTGCAGGACATATGTTATTCTTCTTTGTGATTGACATTTCTCCAAAGAGAGGACAGAAACTAGTAGCCCAATGTCAGTATATGTGCCAATGAGGAAGATGAAGGCCTGGCAAAATACCTTAGCATAGCTCCAATGGTATTTCACAGGCTTATGCATCTGTAGAAAAGAAAGGAATTTAAGTTGGACAAGCTACTTGTATCCACAAGCATTTCCTAACCTTTGAGACACTTGCTTTGTAAACTCACCAATATTCTTTCAACACTTCCTGTGTGTGCTTATATAAAGTCCTTACATATTAATTTGGACAGGGAAAGTCAAAAGCATCTTATGAAATTCATACAAATGCTCTGATTTGTAGTAGACAATCAAACAGCACCATGCACACAGAATACATGGTGTGTTCTCCACTGATAGGTACCTTTGCCAACTAAAGCAACCCCAGAGCTGATTTTCCCAACCACTAAAGACAAAAAAGGTCAAATAAATGGTTTCTGAAAGTCAACAGCAAGGCAAGATTGTCACTGAGAGCAAGGCCAGGCTAGCTTGATTTCTCTGTCTCCTTTTTCCCTGTACTTGAGGAATTCAATCTCACCGAAACCCTTGATGTAACTTGTGAAGACCAAAGAGGAAGCTTGAAGCACTGGGAAAAGGTTAGTGAAGAGAACAACTGGTGTCACATACACGTTTCGTACTATGCTAACCACAAACAATTTTTGTTTGAAACCTCAAACATAAGATCAAGCAATTTAGGCCTCAAACCTGATGTGGATGTTTGACAACCACCAATCTGTGTGCAGAAGAATAAAGAAAACTCTGCTCTTTGTACTGCTGTTTACTTTCTGGCGTGAATTCGCAGTTCCTGAGATCTTATGTTCTGTAACCACAGAGCTGCAAAGGTTTGAGAACTCTACTAAACCTTGGGCCAACAGTTCAACAAACAACTACAAGAGAAGAGTTCAGATCTTCAAAGAGGAAGAGGAAGGAAACCAACTGTCAGCTAACTTTAAAAAAAAAGGAAAAAAATGCAGATGATTTATCACTTACCAGTTTACTTCGGAAAAAAAATCCTCTGAGTCTATGAAACTAATCATGAAGGTGAATAGAAGCTTAATTTTTTCCCCCTTCAAGGGGATACTGTACCTTTTGCAGCAGGGATGGGTTATGTGGACCTTCATAGAGCCACTAAAGGGCAGCCTGTCCCAATCCCTCTCCTGCTGAGTGACCAATATATAGGCAGCCCCATCACATTGAGTGGCACGTATCTGAGCACTTCTTCACATGATCAGACATATCATGCTCACACAATGAGCACCAAAATGACCGTCTCCACATTCAGGTGAGCTGACACACCACACATCTAGGTTGAAGAAGCCCTTAAGAAAAGCAGCTGATGAAATGTGCTGCTAGACATTATCCAACTGTATTTTTGCCATCTGTTGCCTTAACCATGGAAAATACTTGAGATGTTGGTGATCTGCCCAAAGCTAGAACAAAGAATGCATTTCAAAAAAGGAGAAGCTAAAAATCTTCGGTGAGAAAGAGCCATAGCTCACACACACTTGCTAGACAACTGCAAGAGAAAAATCTTAACATTTGGTTTACTCTGCATATCCCAACCTGGGGATACAGAACTCAGCCAGGACTTCTCTAAATCGCTCTGTGCATCTCTTGGGATCAGGGGAGTTCCAGGCAGAGAAACTGCAGTAAAAGAGACCTTTACTCTATGCTTCCCTTGCTGGAAAGCATAGGAGGTTTCTGCTGCATCATACCTACAGAAAGGTTAAATCAAAGCCATCTCAGCAACCTCAGCATTTTAGGTCACATTTTGTAACTGTACAACATTTCAATAAGTAGTTCACAGCCCCATACCATGTCCCTAAGTGGGAATGCACAGATGACCTTGGAAAAAACTCCAACAATATCCCTTGGATAATGACAGTGTCATTCCAAAACTGTCCTAACATTGAATATATTTCAACTGATTTTGATAGTCTGTTGCTATTTCTTCTGACCACACCTGATGTGTTGCCTTCACCGAAGGAACAAGATGAGACAGAAAAACAGCCAACAGCAGAGAGAAACATGGGAACTCATGACCAAATCAGAAATCAATTTTCTTTGATTTTTCTCTCTTTTTTTTTTCCTTCTCGTATTTCAATTGCCTTATAAATCTCTCATGGCTCTTACAAACTTTTAAAAGGTGTATCAGAGAACATTTTATTTATTATTTCTCAATTATTTAAGAAATTATATTGTTACTTTGGGAACATGTTGTCTCTTCTAGGCTACTCCATTAGTGGGGATGTATATTTTCCAAAAGTGGAAAAGGAGATGTCTCCAAGCAGCATCATACAGGATCTTTTTTCAGATACAAAAGGAAGTTATTATATCAGTGATGTCTCCTTGCCTTAACCAATAGCAGATATGTAAACCAGCTTCACCTGGTTATGATGCACTGAGGTTCACTAAATCATGTAACTTTAGGGAGTACTTGATTTTATTTAGCTAATCTATTGGTACACTGCTATCAATTCAGCTGGCTCATTTTGACAATAACAATTAGCCTGCATTTCTCATTATCATTTCTTTTGCTCCCTCTTATTTCCATCCTTCACTATTTTGTTCTGCCAACTAATACACATATAAAATACAAAGTCTTTAACTTTCATCCTCTAAGTATCAGTTCCCCATCTCTTCAGTCTCACACTCTAGTTTCACACATAGGATACAATTTATCCCAAACACATCTTAAATTGTACATATTCCAACACAATTACATCTTTTCTTAGTCTCAGTGTTGGCCCAGTGTAGGTCAGACCTATGAAATAAATGTTGTGTTTTGTCCTTCAGGGGCTGAAAGTTAGGATTATCCTGCTTAATCTCAGTCTTTTTCATCACCACCCCTGCTAAAACCTCAAGTTCACACATCTAATTTTAGAGAACTGTGAGGCCAGAATATGATCAACTGAAGTGTGCTGCTCCTCAGACACAGGCCTATTAAAAGAAAAGCTTTGAAGATGATTGCAACCTGACCCAAGTCACCAGTGGAAGCCCACAAAGTGCCATTCCCAACCAAGCACATGCCCCTAGTCCATCTTTTAGACTAACCTACAGAAAAGATGAAAGGACACTGGAAGCCTGCACTTCTGACTGGACCAAAAGAGCTCAAGGAGTCATCAGCTACTGTAGCTGGACTCACCCCTAGTTAGTGCCTGCCAACGGCACAACAATCCCTACGTGGCTTCCATGCAAGCTGTTACCAGGCCCTGCCAGTGGCATCCCAGGGGCTTCTACCTTCAGAGTCTTCCCGGGGACTCCAGGGAGTGCTACAGGAGTTCTAGGAGATCTCTCAGCAATTGTTGGGTTTTCTTCTATATCCTGATGAAAAACTAACCCAATTGGTTGAATTGATCCTCACAAAAACACATCCCCATCCCCCATTTACTCTGATGTAAAACAACAGTGCAAAACTATTCAGAAATGACCACATGTATCATTTACTCCAATATGTACATGTCAAGAGCTGTTACAGAAATCCCTGCAGAGCTTCCCTGACTCTTGGTGGTTATTTAAAACAAGAACCCCAGTAAAGTTGCATATGAGAAAAACAAGGCAAAACCCCAATCCTATCATCCATATCCACAAGAACAATCCAAGCTGAGAGAAACATTTCAGGCTCTCACATAATGCTTTATAGGTACCACTACTGCCCAGAGGTTGAGCAAGCGAGATTTGTACTATTGACCAAAGACATTTCTTGTAAGATCTACAAAAGGAAGTAACAAATTGTAATTTACTTCATTTTTCTAAGTAGGAATGTAGCAAGAGTACAGCAAAAGGAAAACAACGATTGACAGTTCAGATATAGTTCAATATGTTTCACTCAGGAGATCTCAGAGCATTGTAATTAGTGAAAATTTTTTGGAGTTTTGCTAAAAGAGCTATCACCAACCCAACTCACAATAATTGTAGTTTCATTTGAAAGAGTGCAGGGTTAGCTTAGAGAATGCAGTTAAATGTTGCCCTAAATGACAAGGCTCTTAAGGCTTGCTAGTGAAAGAGACAAACCAGCCCAAAACTATCCACAGAAGACCTCTCAATGACTGATGACTCTCAAGTACTGTTTGTTAACAAATATAATGTATTAATAGTAATAGCAGCCCAGAACTTGCATTACACTGCCAACAACAGCAATCTCCACAGGTCATGTTTCCCTACTGATATCTGTGAATATTTTTGACCACAAATGCATATTACATAAAACAAAATAAATATTGACATCAATTACAGCAACTAAGAATAATCCCATGAATATCATCCTACCTTCCTCAAGTACCTCAACATCTGAAAATGGTAATTTGGTTCTCTTTGTCACCTGCCCTACGTGGTTGTAAGGTTTTTGACCAGTTCCTAAATATTGACACCTTAAAGCCAAAAAAGTCTAAATTCTGGAGGCAAGGCAGCCAAGCAGGCAAACCCCCAGGGTGCTGGGAGCAGAAAGAAATTCTGGAGCCAAAATGCTATTCAGAAGTCTGAAAATAAGTTAGGAATTTCCCCCAGAAAAGCTCTCAGAAAAGAGGCCTGGCTGAACTGCTGGCTGCCAGGGAAACATGAATCTGGACGGCTCTTCAAGGACCAAGGCATTCACCTGCTGCCAAGGAGCCACAGGTCTGCTCCCATGCCTGAGCTGCCAACAGGCTGGAGCAGCTTTTGCAACACAAAGGGCAAATTAGCATGAAAACGAAGAGCAACAAATTAAAACTGTTATGAAGATGAAGGAATAAAGTGGTCACAAATTAGGATTTTCCACTGCAACCGATTTGTGGGTTGTTCTTCAATTATTCTGGGTTTATAAGATCATTACTATAAATACCACAGAATCACCTAGATTGGAGAAGACCTTTAAGATCGTTGAGTCCAATCGTAAATATGCTCATTAAGCCACTGTAAAAATATGGTGAAGCTACTCACCTGGTATTCTTTTTTAGGAAACCACATAAGATATTTGTAGGCCAAAGGTTAACATCAAAGTTCAGAGAAATGCCAATCAGGTTAATAAAGAGTGAAGTTCACAAGACCACGCAAACCAAACTTCTCACACCTAGAGAGTTCTACAAACATGTTCTAATTGATCTTCACAACAGCTCTATCGAGGAGATAAGGACAAATTATTAGAAATTAAGGAAAAGAAGAACATAGGAAGTCATTTACCCAGAGTCACTGCAGGAGCGAGCAGGAGCTAACGAGCTTTTGATCTTCAGTCAAGGACTAGTCGGCACCTGTCTCGGATCTACCCGGGCACCGCTTCTCACCACAGCCACCAGATCTGAGGCAAATTCCTCATTGCAAGGTCTGTGCCTGTGTCAGCACAGTCAACCAAAATTTCAACAGAAAGACATGGGAATACTTTCTAATGAAACAGTTCAGCAGCAAGATGAATTAAGGACCGCTTCTCCTCGCAGGCTTGGCACATAAGTCTCATTAAAGTTAACAACAGATATGAGGCTCATGTGCAAGGGAAAGCGATTAGAGTCTTAAATCCAATCAACGTCGGGTTTACTGCATTGTTCCACTTCAACAACTCCTTCACTGCCTACGCTGGAGCTGCTTTCCCAAGGAAGTTTATTTGTACTTGCATTCTTCTTTCTGCAGTGATTTTTCTTGGAGAAATGCAAATATTCTGTGTTTGGCATTGCTAACAGGGCTGCCTCTGTGAGTAAAAGTGGTTACACCTGGATAATTGGGAAGGGGGAGGATTAGAGACTGTTACAGAATTAAGGACTTCAAACAAAGCTGGAAGAAAAGCTCATAATTCAGTGAAGGCTGAGAACAGCCCAGAGGGATGAAGATGTACACATGCTCCTAATTTCTTTGTTCAACATGGCAAAAAAGCACCAGAAGATTTTGGGAAATGGCAACTTTCTTCTTGAGTGGCAGGACTCCACTTTCAGAGGCAGGATAGCTCAGTAGTTCCTATCTCACACACAGTTAAACCAGCGTTCAAACTAACAGCCAAGCATTGTGTTTGGTATTTTACCAAAAATAGCTGTAATTGAGGCAGGGAAGGACTACACTGTGGCATTTTGGCTCCACAAGCCCACTTTGCCTACCTGCTTAGCACAAGGCTACCACCACCCACCACAGCTCCTCTCCAGGTTTGTTTCCATATCCCAGACCCTCCAGGTCACAAACCAACAGACAAGGCTTTCTTTTTGAGACCCTTTCTCTTTTTACCTGGACCCAGTGAAAGCTTATCAATGACATATACATATTATAAAAGTATTAAGAAATAAAGATAGTCAAGAAAACATGGTTTACACACAGATGCTTCAAGATTTCAGAGTGGACGTAAATTAGGGAATATTTCTAGAGGCGTACAATGTGTTACATGATAGAACAGTCTTAGACTGGCAATCATACAAAGCTCAGTCATTTTTAAGCACAGACAGAGAACAAAAAATTGCGCATAGAAGCTTCTCAAACATTTCTGTTGCTGAAGGAAATAATGCTCTGCTCTCCACCAGCACAAGAAGCACTTTCTACCCACTGAAATAACAGTCAGACTGTCACCTATGTGACTATCAAGGTCTTCAGAGGAAATCCTTAATTCTTTTTTCTCAATTTGTATACAGGCAGTAAAGAAAAGCATCCAAAACTATGTATTAAAATTATATATCTAAGATAAATATGACTGCATTGGAGTTTTTTTCTCTCTGACTGGTACTTTTCATCATTCAAATGAAGGAATTACAGAGCAAGAGGCACAACCCTGTCCTGTAATTTAAGATTCTTCTGAGGGATCAATGAATTACTGCAGCTACCCAGATGAAAATAAGATAAATATCTTACACGGGTAGGTTAAGGATAAATCACAAACTAATCTAATCTGAAGCAGTAAACAGGCTCCGAGCCAAGAAGAAACAGCAGATAGGATATGCCTGGAATTCTATAGAACTTCTTACATTGTCAGAACATTACAGGACATTCTCATAACCAAATTCAAGAAATAAGAGTTTCCCTTCTCAAAAAGCCTTCAAAAGGGAAACTACTAACTAGCAATGGCTTGCCACTGAGATTGGAAGACTCCTGCACATAACTACTGTTGGCCTTGTTATAGGCAGTGCTTTTATTTATTACCTAGGTAACAGATCAGAGAAGATCCTTCAAGATAAATATGTTATTATTTCATTTAGACTGCATGAGGTTTCTGAGCTTTCTTAGGGATAGCAAGAGTAACCAGTATGATCTTGCAAACCAAGAAATAATCTTCATCCATTAAATGAAACACTATAAACTACTACCAAGTGCAAGGGAAAGAAGGAAGGAAATGCCTAAAAATTACACAGGGAACAGCTGGCTATTATCTGGGCTGCTGAAAGGGATAAGTACTTGAGGATGACTCAGTGACACGAAACTGCTGCAAAAAAGGACAAATGTCACAACAGGTACACTAGGAAAACTGTCAGACAGCATTAGAGGCAATTTTTCCACTTCATAAGACTTTTGTGACTTTCCTTCTACGTCTTGTTTGTCCTGAGCTTCTTCAAAACACAGTGACCCAGAATGGAACAGTCTAGAGAACAAGAAGAGGAGTATCAAATATGGTCTACATGTTGATAGAACTTGGGGTTTCAAAACTAGGAAGGATAAGACAAAAAATAACATGTTAATGGTCAAGTAGTCTCCATGACCACTAAGTCAAGAACACAGATAAATCAACTTAATTTGCAGGAAATAAGATTTAGGTTGGACACTGGGGATAATTTCCTGTCAAGATGATGATAAAGTTTGAGACTATCAAGGGATGCTGCAGAACCTGCTGCTTTGGAAGGTGGCATACCCTATTTGTAAGAACTATCAAGACAACTTAGCTAGAGGTGGCCTGATTTTGTTAGCTTTGGAGGTTGGGCCTGAGTTTTGTAGCATCCCACACACACTACTTTCGTGGAAAGGGTGTTTCTGGATGAGGGAGGCTGTAGCATCATCTCCTCCTCTCACCTGGATTCAGCAGAGGCAGGTCTTCAACATGTACATCTGTCTGCGTGCAGGATCAGGATGAGAGAGCTGGTTGTGGGAGCAGCATGTGCTACTTAAGCAGGTGTTCCCTCTTTTTATTGTTCCTACTGGCTCTGTGTGACCTGCTGGCCATCCATGACCTCAATCCCATCCAGCTACACCTATCCTGCTTTAGTGCAAGAGGCTGGACTGAGTGATCTCCTAAGGTCCAGAAAGGGAAGCCAATACTTCCAGAAGGTGTGTCACAGAAATGGGGCTGAAGACCTTGGCTTTGATTTCATAAAGGTTGAATCCATTCCAGTTTCAATTGTTTTCTCCCACAACAGAAAATATAATTATGGGCTGTCTGGTGATGCACAGCAGGAATTAAATATAGTTTTCATAACATTAGACCTGGCTCCATTCACCACACATCACAAATGGAAAGAAGAATATATATTTGAATAGTCCTGGTCTTAAGTGGCTCTAATAGCTCTCTCACATGCTATAGTCTTCAGCATATTCTTACAACCACAAAATTTGTAATAATCTTTTTCTCTTTCATTCAGTGCTTATGTATTCAAATTACTCTTGCAAGAGGACAACTTTTCACAAACAGGAAAGTCTATAGTTTCCAAAAAAATGCACAATTAACATGGAAAATAACCCCTGAAGCACATAAACATGTAGATACTGATATCCATTCTTCTTTGTTCCTTCAACCACATCAACTCCATTTTCCTCTGTGCTCTCAGAAATTTAACTGAGATCTCTGGACAGTGGATTTTAGCCAGACCTCTGCTCCCACAGTGAATGGGCAAGGTCCTGCAGGCGCCAACCTTTTTGCCTCTCAAGTCCTCTTGTCTGCACAGTCCCCTATTCTTTGTCACCAGAAGCATGGCATTATTTTGGCAGAAACTGAACCCTCCCATCAGCAAAACCCGGGGATTACTCTGGAGAAAGAGAGCCCTAGAAAAAGTACAAAATTTAACTCCCAAACAGATCAAGTAGATTTTCTGATCAGGTCTTATTTTTATTCTATGTTTACATTGCAAAATGCTCCAGTCAGGATAAAATCCCACCCAAGCTGCTCACCAAACACTTTAGCTACATCTTGGCATTCTTGCAAAATACGTCAGCACTTTCTATTCCACTTACAGTGAGAACAGGGTGCAGAGGCTGCCCATAAAGTCAATCATAGGTTCAAGAACAAAAAGTGTCCTGACTCAACGTTCTCCAGCCAACACACCCTCCTGCAATCAGCTCCATAACCCATTAGAAGATGAAGATCAAAGCTGGGAGAGGTGAACAGTTGTCATTGTACTGAAACACCAGGTCACACCATTGTCCTTGCTTGCTTTGTTGCTTATGGATTGTTTCTTCATATGCTGTCTGGGTAACACTGATGAAAGCAGAAACGCTTTATGAAAGCCCTGTTCCACCATAGTGGGCTTGCTGTGATGATATTTATATAATAAATGGGTGCTGAGAGTGCAAGGGTGAACTATGACCTTGGCATGGTATGACATTTAATAATTGAGCATGTTACAGCATTTTAAGATATAGAAACATTTGCCTGATTAGTAAACACAGTAACACTACCCACTAAGTAACACTATTTACACAGTAACACCAACTACTACGCAGTAAACACTATCTTTAAAAGTGTTTTATTACAAGTGCAGAAGTGAGGAAAGAGAATTTAAATCAGTCAAAAATGTAAAGCTTTCACCTCAGTGTAATTCTTTACTCCTTTAGCTTTTAGCTGGAGCAAGGCAGGCACGGTATGATGCCCAACCAGCCCTGCAGTGACCTGCCCAGCTCACAGCAGCGCTTGGCAATGGCAGGTTTTCCTTCAGGTGCTGACAGTCATGATGCAAACTAAAAGCTTACAGCCTGTGCTCTCTCTAGAAACATAAAATAAAAGAGAGGTGTTGGAAGAAAAACCCCAACCCTTCTTGTTTAGGTGGAGTTCAGGAGCTAGACAAAAAGATTATACTGTTACATATGTCCATCTTTCCATCACGGACTGATGAAGACATTCCTCGGGAGGATGACAAGCAAGGCCCAGTGTGGTGGCAGGTCAGGCAGATGGAGGACAGAAGGTTGGCAGTCACGAAATCAGGACATGCCTCCTTTGGCCCACAACTCCCCAGATATCAGATGTAAATTTTAACACTCTGGTTACCAATGTCCAGTCTTGTTCAACATCAGTGACCTGGATGAAGGGATGGAGTGTGCCCTCAGCAAATTTGTTGATGATACAAATCTGGGAGGAGTGGCTGAAACACCTGAAGGCTGTGCTGCCATCCAGCATGACCTGGACAGTCTGGAGAGTAGGGTGGAGGGGAACCTCACGAAGTTCAACAAGGGCAAGTGTAGAGTCCTGCACCTAGGGAAGAATAACTCCCATGCACTAGTATGGGTTAGGGGCTGACCTGCTGGAAGGCAGCTCCATGAAGAAAGACCTGGGAGTCCTGGTGGTTAAGTAAACCATGGGCCAGCAGTGTGCCTTTGTGACCAAGAAGGCCAATGGTAGCCTGGAGTGCATTAAGAAGATTGTGACCAGCAGGTTGAGGGAGGTTCTCCTCCCCTCTACTCTGCCCTAGTGAGACCACATCTGGAGTATTGTGTCCAGTTCTGGGCTCCTCAACTCAAGAGAGACAAGGAACTACTGGAGGCAGTCCAGCAGAGGGCTATGAGGGTGATTAAGGGACTGGAACATCTCTCTTACGAAGAAAGGCTGACAGACCAGAGGCTGTTTAGCCTGGAGAAGACTGAGACGGGGTCTGATCAATGTTTATCAATATCTAAAGGGTGGGTGTCAAGAGGATGGGGCCAGGCTCTTTTCACTCGTGTCCAGTGACAGGACAAGGGGCAACAGGCACAAACTGGAACACAGGAAGTTCTACCTAAACATATGGAAAAAGTTTTTTCTCGTGAGGGTGATAGAGCCCTGGAACAGGTTGCCCAGAGGCTGTGGAGTTTCCTTCTTGGGAGACTTTCAAAACTTGCTTGGATGCGATCCTGGGCAACCTGCTCTGGGTGAACCTGCTCTGGCAGGGGGGTTGGACTAGATGATCTCCAGAGGTCCCTTCCAAACCCTGCCAGTCTGTGATTCTGTGACCTCAATAAAAAACCACATGTTACTCAGAGAAATTAGAGAACAGGTCCTGGTTAAACCTTTGTGACCCTGGGTTTTTTTGAGAACAAAAACCAGATTTACAGTCTGAAACTTTCTGTACCAAATTCAAAGTTTTAAAATATGGGTCAAATTTACAGTGTAAGACAATTATTCTTTAAAAATACAATCTATGTTTTCCCACAGTTATCCTACAATGCATTACACAAGTAATCAGCCCAATTGGGCAAAGAGGCTGAGAAAAGAGAAGAAATTTTCACCAAACCATTAGAGACTGACAAGTGCTGGAGGCAGGTTACCAGACTCAACTGTCAAATTATTTCACCTGCTACTGCAAATCCTGCATTCCAAAGTACTTTAGACAAACTTCTTCATAAACCTCTTAATTTGCCACTGGAAAGAATTCCCAGGCTGGAACATTCAACTCAAAGTAATATAAAGTTAACCCTCACCAAAGAAAATTCACAGTTTTATAAAGATTTGCTCTACAGCAAATTTAGTTTGAGTCAGATGCTTGCAAGATCATTCAAACCTGGCTGTTCTATAAAGGTAGAAGTTTGTACTTTAAGATGGCAAGAATTGAAAGGAAATTAAAGGTTAAAAAATCATTTAGATAAAAATCACACAAATGAAGAAGCCACAAAGAAACAGGAACTGCCAGATTATTATTTTTAACAAAACCCAAAATACCAAGGCTGAAAAAAGGCAAGTCATTAAACAGACCACATAGATGAATTAGTAAAGCCAGAAACTTTTTCTTAACTGTTTCTAATTAAAATATGTGTATGTAAACCTGCTCAGGTCAACAGCAATTTTACTCCTGAATTAAGATGCTGTCGTTGGGGAGTATAAAATCTCCCCAGATGTAGATTACAATTCTTAAATCCTAGAAGATTGCATCATCAAGTCATCAAGGACACTGAATTAAGAGTCATCTCTGTCACTGACATACATTGACTTATAGTAAGTAATTTCTCCTATATTGTTTCTGTTGAAGCTCTTCCTCAGCTTTGACCATAAATAATATAAACTCCCCAGAGCAAAATTTTTCGTTATGTGTATATAAGTCCTAACAACAAGAGGAACAAGGATTTTACCTTAATGGAGGCAGCAACATAAAGAGATTCATAAATCCCCCAAAGACTGTCCATGTAGTTTGATGTAACAGGCACTGAAGCCTCAAATGAGTTAATTACAGGTAGAACATTTGATGAGGAATTTAAAAATAAAGCAAAAATCCAGCTTTCAGTCCTCCATGAATACAGAAGTTGAAAACAATCTGCACTAGAAAGACTATCTGATGTACTATCACCTGACAATTTATAGTCTGTGTGTGACAATGATCTATTAATCCTTAGTCAAGGAGATTTGTGCATGATTTAAAGTCATAAAACAACCTCCTGCTGAAAGTAGAGTCAACAGTGAACTCCAACCAGGTTGCATAGGGCTTTGGCCAGTCTTGTCTTGCAAACAAAGATTCACAGTCTCTGATGATCTGAAAGAAACTGCCCCTTTCGAAACAACACAAGAGTCCTGGCCTCAAAGTTTTTGTGTGATACTCCTCTAAGTCACTCTGACATGGAAGCATTTTACTATTGTACTGAAGGTGTTTCTATCTGCCCTTATCTCTTTTAGGTCAAAAGACATCTGCAGTTCCAAAAACTAGAGATGCTGCGTTGATGATAGAGTGAAATTTTGAAATTCATTCAGTTCCACATAAGCTGAAGATGCAATTTCCTAAGGTTTCAGTAGAGCCAGTCCCTGGCCACAGGACCCCAAATTTGTAGTCATATGAATCTAAACTCAGAAATTCTTACTTGGAACTATGGTTGATAACTATATTAATTTTAAGGAGACAAACTGTATCTTCAGCAGCCTATCAGTTTCTCAACTAGCAGATGAGTTTAAAAGGCATTTCTCTACGATCCAAAATAGGGCCATAAGATCAGAGGATAGTTCGGGTTGGAAGGGATCTACATAAATCCTCATCCCAACCTCAAGCTTAAAGCATGGTTAGCTATGAGGTCAGGCTGGTAGTTTAAAAGAAAACTATACCCACATCATCAAAGTGACTCTATGAACACCCTGTATTTCAAAAAAAAGGGGGGGAAAAAAAATCACTTTTCTAATGTAGTACCATCTCAGTTTTTGGAAAGCACATTTGGAACATTCAGTTTTGGTTTTGCAGGAAAACAGACAATATTGGGTGGATAGTGAATTGTTTTGGTGTTATATAAGACATTGGTTAAAAATCCATGTGACTTCAAAGGGAGATTACACAAGATTATAGACCTAGGGTGAAATTCTGGCTCTGATTAAAACCACTGGCAAAAATCCCACTGGTTTGACCACTGCCAGGATTTCACCTCTACTCTGACGTGCCCATATTTTACCATGCACACTCATGTATGCAGACCCAGATGTATCCTATGAGTGCATCTCTCTGCAACAATAAAGCTTGGAAAACTTCTTGTGATCTCCCCCAGAGCTGTGTGTGGGTTTTGTCTCATTTTTAAGATATTCTCTCCTCCACTGTAGATTTTTCTTTCTGTACAAATCAAGGAGACTGTGTATGCAAGCAAAAACAATGGAACTGTCTGGGAAAAGCTGTGAGACAGATATTTCTGTTCTTTCAAGTCATGGCTTTGGGAATAGCAAGGAGCACAGAAGCCTTCCTCCCATTTCACTGCCTTTCCCACCACCGATGAAGCTGAAGAGACCATGCTCCATCTTTAATAATGGCACCAGAATGTCATCCTGACACACAGCAGCTTGCAGAGCGTGCTTTAGAAAAGCACCCTGAGACCAGGGCAGTGCCTGTGAGATGCAGGTGAACACCAAGGTGGGAATACTGTCCACATCAGCATTTCATCTGCACATCCACCTTCCTTTCTAATGTCCACCTGCCTTTACCATAAGGATGCTACCAGGGGAACTCCATGACTGAAAAAAAAAGCATCCTAAAAGCAAAGGCTGGAGTGTTTCTTGTGCCACACATAATGTTTCATGCAGAGACCAGCAGCCCAAAGGCAGTCAGATTAAAAAAAAATTCTGATCTTGATTCTTACATTGTTTCTTCATTCCCTGGGCAAATTCTGCTGAGCATTCCAGCATGCCCTGCACCATCAAGCTAGCGAGTATGAGGCCAACATCTTTACATGTACCCAACACAGCAACAGAGAAAAACCCTGCCACCTTCCATGCTATCCCACAGGAGATCATCCAGAGCTGTCAGTGCACAGTTAAAAACATGTGTAGTACAGCCGCCTCAGATGCTGTCTCAGGATGCTTGCAAGTATAGAGGTTATGCATTATCATATATTCTCCCCTGCCAGGTAAACCCAAGGCATCCCACATTATTCTGGCAAAAGGCACTGCTGGAACCCATCCCAATGCCATCATTTGTTTCACTCGTGCTGCCAACACAGCTCTGTAATTCAGCAAGAGGTTTCCCCAGCTAAAAAAATGACTGTAACTCTTATTTACAGAAAAACTGTTGTGGCAGTTAATGGTGTAATGCTTGTAAAGGCCTCTGAAAATATACGTCACTATAGAGTTAAACTATTAACCTTATTATCGCTTATGCAGAACTTTGGGTTGAGGTTTACAAAATTAAGAGGATATTAACTATAACTTGTCCTAAAAGCAAAAGAAGAAGGTGTAACACGCTTGATTTTGTTCTCATGAAAAACACAGACACTTAGAGTAGCCTGAAGATGCTGAGCTCTCCAAACTCGTTACCCAGCGTACGAGAGCGCCCAAGTGAGCACTAAGCACAGAGCCCACAAGAAAGGGATGAGTTGATTCCTGCATCTCAGCAGCACACAGGACAGCAACAGTTTCACAAACATATCAAATGCTCCTTCTCAGACTGGCCCAGTGACAAACTTTAACATGTACACAACTGAGAAGCACCAACTTAGGAAAAAACTTCTTCCCAAAATCACAACTGTGCATTTTGTCCTAAAGTTTGCTTTTTGTAACCTGTTACTGTCAGGAATTTAACAGAGCAACAATAATTTCAATTCCAGGGTTAATAGAAAATATCAGAGTCTTCAATGCAAGTCTTAAAGTTTTCAGTGCTTTAAATATAAGCAGTGTACACTTCTGTGCCCAACACAAACACTATGTTGAGTGTTATACTGTGGAAAGAGCACGGGAGGCAGCAGTGGCTGCAGGGAGATAGGTGCTTTGTTAGTGTGTGCTCTGACCTGACAGAGAAAATCCAATGCAACTTCTACATGAAATTACACCCCCTGTAATCCTGGGAACGTGTAAAACACAGCATGTGAAATAGAGACAGCATTGGTCTTGCTTTTAGAGAAGTTAAGCAACTGTCTAGTTTCTTCAAGAGGCCTGTAGGATCCACAGATCTTTTTGTCATTCCCAAAATAATAAAATCACAGACTTAAATCTATCCCAGGCTTCTTGCACTATGAGCTCTACTCTCCAAAAGTATTGACATCCTTGTACTTGTCACTGCCCAAACAGATGAAAGAGCTAAATTAACAGGAAAAATTAACCCACTGCTAGCAATAGTTACAAAGTCAATAATTTTTTACCTTGATCATATCTCCGTAAAAGAGGAAGCACTGTCCTTTAGAAGATCTCAATACAGAGATAACCAGAGTTGAGCAGTTTCGGTACCTCTGCAAGCGAAACTGTGGTTCCTGTGCTGATACTGAAAACCTTCTGCAGGCTGTAGTAGCAGAGCAAGCTAATTTCTTCAGAGGATGGGGGGCTATGTGCTTAGACCTCTTTGGCTGAACACACTGTATGTGCTAATCAGAATTAATATGCTTGATTCAGCCACTACTTCTTTATTTGGATCTAAATGTTCACAAAATCAGCAGGGATTTTTTTTTTTTTTTTTTTAAATTTTGCTGAAGCTGGAATTTTCAACACAC
>VYZX01028834.1:514016-531256 GCA_013401335.1 Brachypteracias leptosomus | reverse complement strand
TTTTTTTTTTTTTTTTTAAATCTTGCTGCAGATGGAAATTTCCATACTACAGTTCTGCAATGATTGTAAACAGGAGACTGGTTTCAACATCATCAGATCTTAACCCTTTAGATAAAGAAGAGTGGCTGAATAATCTGCAGGGAAGGGAGATCAAGGCAATCCAGCAAGGGCTCTGTGCAAAAAGGAGGAACTGAGACCGAGAGCTACATTTCTGCTCAGCTCCCCATTTGTAAACTCTAAGGAACACAAGAGGGAAAAAAAGTCACTAACTTTGCAGAACTTAACGCTTTATTGTTAAAGTCTACATCTGCTCCTTAGTCCAATATTAATTCTAGCTACACATGACAAATTAAACAAGTCATAAGAAAAACGCTTATACAAGCGCTCCAGGATTCCTTCCAACTCTCTCACCTCCTCGTTCATAAGACACATATACTTTTCAATGCTGGATGACCTCATTCTTGAGTCATGGCATCCAAAATTTGGCATCATTAGCCTTTATTCCTTAATCTGAAGAGTGAACAGGGACAGAGTCTGCATCTTAAAATGCAATCTTTCTCATTCACATTACCAGGCTGCTATCTGGGAGAAGCAGCAGATGAAGCTCTGGGCTTCCACCACCCATGCTCCATAGCCTTCCAATTTGCTGTACATGTTGGAGATGCAGAGACTCTGTCCCTGTCATACCCTTAATAGACCATATTTTCCAGAAATATGTTTACTCAGGAAAACGAGATGAGGTTTTTGAGTTGCCAGTTCTTGTCCTATGCACAGCAGTTGATTTTTAAGCTACTTCAGGGTTTGTCTCAATCTTCAGACATCAACGGAGGGATTAAATGTTTCAAGGGTGTATTTACATAATCTGGGATATGTTATCTGAGGGATAAATTCATCCTGCCACACCTCTCCATTGCAGCAGCCAGGCAGGTTTGTTTTCCCTCCAAGGAAGAATAAAGTAAAATAACAACAAAACAACAGGTTTTCTTAAAATCCAGTATCTAAAGATCTGACAAGTTCCATAGTGATTTGGGGTTAAATCCCAAATTCTAGGTCTCCCTTAAAGCTTGTTTTAAAACAAATGCAAAACTGTCAAAACCTTACGTCACATCTAGAAAACACAGACACATATTTCACAAAGAACATTTCAAACCCTTGAAATACAACTAATCTGGTTAACAAATGCACATTCTCCAAGCAGAGATGTTCTGGTTCACGACCTCTGACCTTTGTAGTGAGAAGTGATCCAGCTTTCTGCAAAGTTTGCAATCCCCATTGGGGAGGACATCCCCCAAAAGTCTCATTTGAACATTCCCACCTTTCATAAGATTTATTGGACTTGTTTACTGCAGCCTGTTCTTCAACACACTATCCTCACAATATCCTCTTGCTGGGCAGTTACAGCAGTCTGAACAAAACCAAAAGCCAGATCCAAATATTTAAACCTCCTTCTCCTTCTAGCATATTTTTGCCACCAAGGGACTATCACTTGGTCCCTTATAGTTCTACAGTCACTAATTAAAGAGTGCATCTCATCTGCATTGCAACACCGACTGTACCAAACCAATCAACCACCTATTGCCCTCAGGAATTGAAACCTGTGGAGTATCCTACCACCAATAAAACCAGATATTACTATGTTCTTTCAAAATAAGATGAATCTCCTCCTTCGCAGATGGGTTTCCTTTTATTTTTTTGCTGAAATCTAACTGGAGGGAGCTGGAAAGCCTGTCCCTTTGTGAGCACCAGCCCCTTGAATTCCTTTTCTGAACTTGCAGCCTACGTATAGTTTTTGATTACTACTTATTTGACCATTTTGACTTCATTTTGAGTTCTGCATATCTTACCATGCCTGGTTTCAGTAAACTGGCAGTGACCCCTGTAAGCTAAACTTTCTATTTTTATGTGCATTAATATGGATACTTTTTGAGGGTGTTTTTTCATTTGGTTGGTTTTGTTTGTTGATTTTGTTGTTGTTTATTTTAAGTGACGCACACAAATATGGCTACTTTCATACACATGTGAGCAGAGGCTATGGTTTGCTGCTGAATTACTGCATAGATTTGGACACACTACTCCGAGAAAAGATCTGTAATTGTTCAGTGGTTGGGCTGCTGGCAGAATTCCCTGCCTGGGGCTGTTTTTATAAATAGGCCTGAGGACAAACAAACAAGCTACTAATAACAAGTCAACCGTTCTGTTTCGAAGCAGCCCTGCTTTGTGTTGTCCAGCACACAAGAAGCTCAGATGGCAAATATAGCAAAACCCGTGGCAAGAAGTAAGGGTAGATCATGCCAGGAATCAGTGGCACTTCTACTTCTCTAAAATACTAAAATTTCAGTTCACTAAAATAAGCTTAATTAGGGGGAAATACATGAGACTGTGTATGACTGTGCTGTTTCAAATTTCCATTTCCAGGAGGTAAAATGGCTTATAAACAGGTATCACCAGCTCCAGAAAGCCTGGTGAATGCCTAGAGCAAGGTGACCTTGCTTTATCCACCAGCTCATTCCACTATGTCCCACTCAGAACTACATCAAAGATCTGGACAGTACTCAGGACACCCTGTTTGACAACTATGAAGTTCTCAAATTTGTCAGGAATGCTGAGGTTATCTCATTACAGCTTGTACTGGGAGCTTCTCCTTCCACAGGTAACCTGTTGGATACTTAGACAAGAGCAAAGGTCAGATTTTCTGCCACCTCTATTTCAGTCTGTTCACCAAATCTCATCACACTGCAAATTTTTTTCTTGCTTTTAATGTTTTGCGAAGATGATTTAGGCTTCCAAGCTCAATACTGAAACCCATTTATTGGTCCTTCAGTACCTTTTTTTGAGAGACACTCTATTTCTGATGTCTTTCTCTGGTATTTCATATACTTCTTTCTCTTTCAGGAAATAACTACAACATCAGTAGAAGACATTTTTCACTTTTGGCTTTGGAAGCTTACCAATCAATCAAAGCCAGAGGAGTTTGTACAGGAACAACTCAATCTGATGCAGTAACTCACCAAGTGGTGCAGCTATAGTAAATTATTTTGGAGGAAAGTAAGGAAAAGTAGGCCCCTTACTCTTTTAAGTTTCTCTTCTGTTGCTTATGGATTTTTCTTCTGTTGTTTATCTCTGTTACTTGGAGGATGAACTTGACCAGCCTCTGTTGCCCCTGGCTTCCTTGATGTAGACATCATAACTTTGCTGCCTTCTACCCACTTTTTCTGCTAAGTTTCCTCTTGGAGGAGCTTATTTTTTCTTTCCATAATTTCATTGGTTTTGCTTTGGGTTTTTTTTTTATTGCTGTCTTTCGCATCCTCCTTGGAGAGCATACTTTGTCCCCACAGCCCTCCTCAAAGACTTAGCAGCTCTCTTACCACTTTCTTTATGTCATTCAGCATTAACAGCTTAGTCTGTGAAAACAAATCCTCTTTTTTGCTGATAAGAAGAGCCACTTTCACTCTTCCTTCCCCTTTGTTTCATCTTCTCTTTGGAGGGAAGATCTAGCCAGTTCTAACACCAACTCATGTGATGACGCAGGCAAGAACATGAAGTCTAGTGGACCATACACAATTGCTACTGAGGTGAGCACTTTTCTGACAATACCCAGAAACAGTGGAGTCAGCATGGATTAAGAAAACAACGAAGCACTCAGCATTTATGGCAACACACTGACGCATTTCAGGGTACAGGCTGCAGCCCCAGGGGAAGCAGCAGTAACACTGCTAGCACAGGTGAAAAAACTCTAGGTAATAGTATAAAACCCCCACATTTTTCCAGAAGAAAATCCTCCCTGGTAGAACTACATTGGCCCTAATAGCAGCAGAGCAGAAAGAGGAGCTGGTAGGAATAATAGTTGAGAGAAGCATCTGGTTTCTCTCCAGAATCACCATCCACAGAGACACAGTTCCCTTGGCACAGAAAATGCCTTGAAGCCCTCCCCTAGAGTGCCCTCATAAATCAGCTTCACTGCTACAGGATGAACTTGGTTGAATTTCAAATGGTCCACATCCTGCAAGATAAAACTACCACAGCTTTCAGCAAAGCCTAACTTCTCAGACCTCCACAGGATATTGGTGGGGTGAACAGACACCAGAACGGACACAAGCATCCTCCCAAGGGGATCTAGATTGGCAGGTGAGCCAAAGGCAATGCCAGGCAAAGGGTGAGGCCATACCTGCTCTCTGGATAAATAGACTATTACAGGGCTGTTAATCCAGCAATTTTTCCAGAAGCACTTATTCCATAGGAAAACAAAACAAAACAAAACAAAAAATCCTTACTGAAGCATAAGCATTACTAAATAAATTACTTAAACATTGCACTACATTAGTTTACATACATGCAAACAGCTTTGTTCTTGAAATCCTGCTGCTTCTCAGCATCTAACATCACAAGAAAACCTTCAGAGCACCTACTTACACAAGAAGTGGGGAAAACAACATTCTTTGTCAGCTTTAACGAAAGCAGTTGTTTCTGCAAGGTTCTGCCGTGCTGCTCTAGCTCAGCTGCTCCAGCCCCAGCAGCAGCTTCAGCCAGTTGTAAGTCATCAGTTTCCAGCACACAATGCAGTTGAGAGCCAATTCAGCTGGTGGCACGGTAGGAAACGAATCATTATTTGCACAGATCTTTTCTTTCACTTGATATCACCGCTGAAAAAGGACAGCTTAGAACCTTTCAAAGAGGCTAGAGAAAACAGCAATTTTTTAAAAAGGAGATAAAACAAGGAACCAGGGAATAAGAAAAGTTTATAAAATGTAGCAGAAAGAAAAAGGAAACAAAGCTTTAAAATTTTTTCCAAGCATTATCAGACTCTCAAGCCACCTGGAGAAGACCCTGAAGCAGAATCTGAGCAACTTCTACTTGAAATGAGCTGAGCTTCTTTCAAGAACTATGTATCCCATCATTAAAAGAGGTGTGAAAAGCAGTTTACCCTAAACAGGAGACCAAAGTGTAAGCAGGCTTAGCTCCAAAGGCCATGTTGCTTTAGCCAAACCACCAAACATCTACCCCATCTGCTTGCTCTATTCACTCTTTCTACTGTAAATTTGAAGCTCTAGACAGCTACTGCTGTGGCAAAGACGATAGAAGTAGCCCCAAATAAACATGTTTAATACTGTCTTAACAATTTGGTCAGATAATTAGTTTGTTTTTCCACATGAAACTGATCTATTTTCACTCCTAGTTCTGCAAGAAGATGTCTACAGGCCATACAACCTATAGCAAATGCTACACAAATACTTAGCAAACATAACCCCTGTTTTAGTGGGCTACAACTCAACCACTTTGACAGATGTTCCTCTCAGTTGTACATTTTTTCAAGGTAAGTTTTAGGTAATACCAGGATAAAACTGGCAAAGTTAGAGAAATAAATGGTCAAATTAAAAAAAGCCCCATACAATATACAATCAAAACCATCTATCACTGTCACTATGACTGTGAAGTCTGGTAGGGTCTCCTGAGGTAACACAGATCTGTCTTGTGCCCTCTCTGTGAGACTGCACAACTCTGGCCTAGTGATAAGCCAGACAGCTGTGGGAGAGATCTCAACTTCTTAGCAAATTCTTCCAAGATTCAGTTTGTACACAGCAAACCCTCTGTTACCCCTCTTGCTGTTTCTCTTTGCTGCATTGGGTCACTCAAGTGACAGCCATCAGAGCTGAGAGTAAGGAACAGTCTCTTGTACTCTTTCCTGATGACATCCTGGGCAGCACATAGGACAAGGAATTTCCAGTCCCTAGTGCAAATAATCTTTTCATGAAATAATTTACTGAAAACTAGGAAAGCAACCTCAATATGTTTAAGCTAAGCCAGATACCTTGGTGGTAACACCAACCTACTGGGCTCACTCCCCAACAGAAGCACCAGAATATCTCACAGGAAGGACTGGATAACATTAATGAGTGGAGGAACAGAAATCAGGTCAACTAATCTAATTAATTTACTTAAATAAATTTAGTTTAATCCCTACATTATGTACTTATGGACATAATTTTGCTTAAAACTTGAGCATTCAACAGCTGGCTAGAGACAAACTGAAGTGTTCCTGTCTCAAAAGGTTAACTCAGAGCTATTATTGTAATGCTGCTATGGATAAAGTATGTGTGATTAGAGCATGCATCAGGAAGCCTCCAGAGCAGATAAAAAAGCTTTAATACCATAGATATAGAATCACAGAATGACAGGTTGGAAGGGACCTCAGGGATCATCTGGTCCAAGCTTTCAAGGCCAAAAAAATCCTCAAAACTATGTATATATTGTTTACATGAGACAGCCCAGCACCCTGTTGAGTTGAGTCTTAAAACTGTCCAATGTAGAGGAATCCACCACTTCTCTTGGGAGACTATTCCAATATCTAGTTGTTTTAATTGTGAAGAACGTTTCTCTGGACTCCAATGGGAATCTCCCCAGGAGCAACTTGCATCCATTCCCCCTTGTTTTTTCCATGTGACTCCCCCTTGTTTTTTCCATAGATATCTGGCCAGATTTTTCTATATATAGATATAGATATCTATTAGCACTGTGAAAACCCATCAGGAATGATGTGTACAGTTCTGGCCATCTGCTCAGGAAAGGTTAATTCAGCTGGGAACAGGTGCACCAAAAGCCTATTTTGAGGATGAGAGGAACACAGAGTCTCTCTTGTGGGATGTGACTAAAAGAGCTTGGCTCACTTAGTTTCACAGTTGACAGCTGAGAGTGTGTATGTGGTCCTTCTCCAAAGTTACAGAAGGTGGATAAACACCAGCAAGGGAGAAAGAGAAAGGAGAGTGAAATTCTGGAAGAAAGCTAGAGAACAAGAAACATCACCACTTTTCAGACTGATGAAGTTTATTACAGGGAAAATATGATGGGGCTACCCAGAGGCTGCTTTTCTTGCAGGAAAATCCTACAAGAGCAGGAAATGAAAACAAATGGCAGGTTAAAGAAGGCTCCTTCTTGCTTTATGCATCTTCTAGAGCAAGAGGGAAAACAATAATAAATATTTATAGCAGTTTTTTCTAGGCCTAAGAAGTTCTAATCCTACTGTGGAGACCCAAGTGCTGACAGCTCTGCAGAACAGGAACAGTTCAGATGTCTAATGACTGGAAGATCAGGAAGAGCTGCAGACATCTGGAAAGGATTCATTCTATGTATAATGTGAGGGTCAACATGAAAGTATGGGATGATTCAGAAAGGTTAACTCTGAACTCTTTTCCAAATTTGTACACAACATGTGGCTACATGTCAGAGAGTGACCCTTTCAGTGTTCAGAGTATGCCAACCGTATTCTTTTGCTAAACCTGCATTAAAACATACTAAACTTTTAATAAGAGGTCCTTGCTCCCTAATTCTATGCGTCTGGTCCTTCTAGAAAACCTTGTATCAAATGTGCTGCCAGGATTACTTGCAGGACAAGGAACTACTGGATGAGTTCAATGGAGGGCTACAAAGACAATGATGGGACCGGAACATCTCTCTGCTGAGGAAAGGCTCAGAGCCCTGGGGCTGTTTAGCCTGGAGAAGTCTGAGGGGGAATCTTATCAATGTTTATCAATACCTAAAGGGTGGATGTCAAGAGGATGGGGCCAGGCTCTTTTCATTCGTGTCCTGTGACAGGATAAGGGGCAACAGGCACAAACTGGAACCCAGGAAGTTCCACCTAAACATAAGAAAAAGCTTCTTTACTTCGAGGGTGGCAGAGCCCTAGAACAGGCTGCCCAGAGAAGTTGTGGAGTCTCCTTCTCTGGAGACTTCCAAAACCCACTTGGATGCGTTTCTATGCAACCTGCTCTAGGCAAACCTGCTTTGGCATGAAGAATGGACTAGATGATTTCCAGAGGTCCCTTCCAACCTCTACCATTCTGTGATTCTGTGATTACATGCAAAAATACACAAGAAATATGGGTGTATGCAGGCACACCCATATACACGACAAACATGGGATATTACTCATAAAAGCATTATCATCTACTTATAAAAGTTTCAAATGCCCCAAGATCTGATGAAGGGCTGTATAATGACTCCAAAGGGGAATCAAGATGAGCCTACCTATGTAAACTAACCAACAAGTAGAAATTATCTCTGTAACTACTGAATAGCCTGGAAAAACAAACAAGTGAGTGAACTATGAATCTGAAAGAAATTTCATTTCAATAGATTTAAAAGAGAAGTTCAGAAAGAGGAAGGAAAAGCTTTAAAAGTGAAATTACAAGCAAAACAGGACAGAGAAAGAAAAGAAAAAAAAAACCTTCCTGAAAATGGATGAGAAAGGGAACACAGGAATACACAGCATCAGTATTTCAAACATTTGACCAGCCACCACCACGGTCCCTTCTTTCACCTGTCCCAGCCACCTGGAAGCCTACTTTTATCACATCTAGAAAAACCAGACCCTTATTAGGAGAATGCTGAAGTGATTTGTCACCGTCTCTCCAGGTTCAAAGCCCGGTTCCCACACAGCACACGCTCTTCTCAGCTCTCCCCAGGGCTTAGGGAACAGCCGCTCTCCAGAGGCATCAGCTGCTGTAACTTTGGGAGTCTGGTGACCTGTCTTTTAAAATAATGGGAGTAACTTCCGCTGCTCCCTCAGCAGTGCTTTTATGGAGCCAAGAGCATGCCAAAACACTGCTTGCCCTTGCAGACACTCAAGGAACAAAAGAGCAGCTGTACTCAGTTTAAGGCAAGACTATACTTTCCCACTCCTTATTTAATACTGGCTTATTTCCATCAGCCGTAATAACAATGAGTGGCAGACAGGGATGTTTTATAGGGAGTCATAGGCTCACGGTGTTATCTGATTCTGTCTCAACTGTGTCATGTTGACTTCACCCACAAATGAAGGCAGTAAATCTATTGACACAGGAGTCTGGCAACAGATCTCATCACAGGTAAACTCCTGAGGCCAAAAGGAGCCTCATTATAGTTGATCTCATGTATGAAAAGCTCCATACAGAATCAGTGCAGAGTCTGCAGAGTGGGCCAAGACATCTGCCAGTGCTGAATTTCCTAGAATAGTCTGGCTTTAGCATGATGAGTTTTTTAGCTTATGTATAAGACTAGGGAGCCATTGAGCTCTACTTTCCAGCTTGCTACAGATTTGGCCAAGTTTCTTGCTATATTTTTGCTTTCCAAGCTTTAAATCAGAAGTAATGGTACTTCTAGGGCAACACGGGTATTATTAACTCAACCATTTCTCCTGGACCTTTTGAAATTTGCAGAAGGAAGAAGATGGAGGAGGGCAGTGCATTAGAGTTATGACATGTTGGCTCTCTCACCAGACTTTCTTTTGAGGAGAGCTTTAAAACAAATACTTGGATCAAATACCCCATCAATAAAAACCTGGATATCCTCCAAGAGTCCACTTCTTTGGCAAGTTCAAATAAAGCAGGTCTCCCTGTGTTTAAGGCATAAGTGAAAACCTGAGTGCACAGAGAGTTGATATTAGAGAGTACACTTGTCTGATAAGAGCTATGGTCTGCAGAGGATAAACTGAATAGCATATGGATAACAAGATGAGACTGGAGAATATCAGGATCTTGCCTGTACCTGAGAATCGACTGTCTGATGATTGGTGATATTTTACATTTCAGCTTCAGAGTAATTAGGGCATTGATATTACTTGGTTCACCAGGAACCCCTCCAAACCAGGGCCAGTGCAGGCAGGCAAATTGCTACAGAGGCACTTGAGTTTACATGGAATAAGAAAAAATATGTTTTTCTCTAGATAAAGAAAAGCAAGCCACTTAACATCTATTCAGGATCTCACAACACTTTCGTCTAAAAATTGAATTTTGACTCCAAACTCTGTTCCACACATTGCATTTTTTGTCAAAGTCCTCCCTATCAAACATTCCAGATGAAGTAATCTTGTTGAATTCCTGCATAAATTTTCCTAGTACTGCTAAACACCAGTGAAACACCTAGTGATCTCTGTCCCAGATCTATCTATATGTCAGTCATATATGGCAAAACACAACTTCTAAAGCCCTTCAGAGCTTTTCACATGAGAAAGTTTGTATTGGTTCCAGAGTTTACTCCACATGGTCTGTACCCAGGCAAGTAACTAACTGCCAGGAGGTCAGTAGAGCAGGCACTTGGTTTGTGCTACATGCTCCCTTCAAGAACAAGAACAAAGCCATCAGGGTGTTAGGGTCGAGACTGTCATGTTTCATGCTTCAAGGATATCCTCTTCCTCTGTAACCCTGACACGTGGACAGAGAAGCAGAGCTGGATCCAAGATAAAGCAAGCCTGTGGTTAGGAGGTTATGCTGCTGCTCACAGTCTGGCTAGACTTGGCTTTAACCACCAAATAAACTGTGTATTTTGGGACTGGTGAGGAAACGAGACATTCGTGACCTGATTCAGAAACTCAAGCTTTAGACAAAGTTTTAGATGAATCTGTTAATGAATTACCAGCAATAGCTAAGTGTATGTTTGACTGAATTTCTATGGTCAGCTTAATAAATACACATACTTGGAAAAGGCTTAACCAAAATGAACATTCGTACTTGCTCTGCTTTGAAGTTATATATAAAATATATGAATATGTTGCACCAGTTGCAGTTGCTTTACACAATTTCCCAACAATAAAAAGTCAAGAGCAAGAAAATGTTAATGCTATTTCCAGAACAGCTAATTGAATTTCCTTCCCAAAGTGATAACCTCCTCTGCAGCCTAACCAACATGCCAGACCAAGAACTCCAGCTCCAGCCATCAGAGGTAAGTCCTCTCCCTCCACTGGTATCACAGATCCTTTGCTGAGCAGTTCTGTAAAATGACACATAGACAGCAGTGCTGAAAAGCCTCATCAACAGAATATCCTAGAAAGGAAAGTATGAACTTCTAAATGTCTATTTTTAATTAATTATCAGATGGAAAAGGAACTTTTCTTGGAACTTCTGGAAGCTTCTTGGAAAAGTTAAGCTTTTTCAGAATTGGCCTTGTGTGCAAATTGGGACAGATTAAAGAATTTTTTTTTCTATTAAATAGATCATGATAAACCCTGACACGATGCTCAGAAAAGAAAACATGAACTAAATCCCCATGATGATTCCAACAAAAAAATCTAGCCAAGTGTATATACTACACATAAACCCCCTCATATATTATGCAAACATACATAAACCAGTTTGAATTTACAAATCCTCAGCCTTTGTACAAAGGCATGCTTTATTTAAATGACTGTTATAAATCCATATAAAGTACAGGGCTTAGCATTACAACTGTTTCTTGATCTCATATAGTTACCAGGTCTCTATTTAAACAAAATATGGTCTGTCAGAATTCTGTTTGGCCTTTTTGTATTTTGTGTCTATAAGGGGGATGTGAAAGAGAAAGGCTGAAGGCATTTATTCTGGTCTGGGCATCCTGCCAATACTCACAGAGATATTTTAGGTTTTCTGGCTTACAGCTTCTTACCTGCCTCCCCATTTAGACTGCTGGAAGAAACCACAGCTACAGAATTACAGCTGTAACACAATCATAATAGCAGAGAGAATGAATCAGAGCATTGGCCATATATTACCACTCTACCCTGGTCTCCCTCTCCCATCTCAATTGCAGATATCTTATATCAGACACTTTGCACAGTCCTGTTAAATGTGGTAAAATTTGTGATCAGCAGCACTCTAAAGTTGTCTGCAAGGAGAGAAAGCTCTCAGCAGAACATCCAGGAGAAACTTAGATGTTTGTCAAGACCAGTTATTATAAAACTGAAAAAAAAACCCCAACAAACTGGTATTTTGGTATCCATTCACAAGGTATTTACCAGTGCACCATACTTTGCTCACTTATACTTTATACACTCAGAAGATTTAGGTGGTTCCTCCTCCCATCCCTCTAACCTGCAGAGAACCATAACTAAATTTTAACATTTTCATCTCATGGAGTAATGGTGCCTCCAGCTCCAATCCCACTGATGACAGCACTTTAATGTTGACAGGGAAAATATTCCCGCTAAGGTGAGTAACACCAGAATCACACCCAGCATATTTAGTGACGAGCAGCTAAAACAGCTGGAAATCTTCCAGCAGGTTCAGCCATTCCCTGCTCTACGCTAAACAGGTCACTTAAGCCAAACAATTCTTTAAATCCCTAAAATGTTACTTGTGGGTATCCTCCATGAAACAGCAGGCGCCTTGTGGATCTCATTAGCATTAAACATCCCACCCTTGGGCAACCAAAATCATAAAAATTTCTGATAAATCTGATATTCACCCCTAAAGTTGCCCACATCTCAGGGATGTACACAAAATTAAAAAGTCTTTCCATAAAGATCCAACATGGAACTCTGTGAGATGGATTTTTGCATTTTGTGATGGTAGTGGAGTTTAGAAACCGTATCTGGAGAGAGCAGCCAGTGCTTTTGGCTGGGGAGATACTGCTCAGGGAATATTACTTGCGTGGAGGCTAAAGTGGCTTTTGGAAATCACAGGATTACAAACATAGAAACACATAATAAAGAGAAATCAGATGTGAAAGCTGGAAGACTGAGACGAAGACAGAGAAACGAAGATCTTTTCACAACTTGCTCAAAATCAACCTTAGTCAGCAAAGATGTTTAGGAGATCTCTGTGAAATGAAGTTCTCAGCCCAGTGCCAGGAAGTTGGATTTCCACATTACAATGATAAATATCTTCAGTGGTAATTGCTGGAAGGCCAATCCTGCCTGTCAAAATAGAAACTCCACAATGCACTGTTGGGAGGAATTTTATATGACGAACTTGGTTTGCGCTCAGAGTCATGATCAGTCTTCAGGGCTGTCCTCATGATAACTTGCACAGCACTTAATTCATATAATTTTAACTAAAAAGGAATAAATCAACTTCCTGATAAGCCAGCCTATCTTCCTGTATTCTCACTTTTCTGCAATGCTATCAGCAATCATACTTCTATCCGTAAATAGTTTTCCATCTTCTTTAACTCTATTACCATTTTCCATTTAAAATATACTCTGGCACAATCAGACTGCTCCTCAAGATCAATCAGCCCTGGTAGGAACAAGTATCTGTCTTGGAGAAAAAGCAATTGCATTGGCATAATCAAGTTACTAATGACAGATCCATTATATAATCAACAAATTGGTGTTTCTGCTGGCTATTCCCTTTCCTCTTGCCTCCATAATAGTTCTCAGCTCAGTTAGACACTTGTGATTCATTTAGTAAATGGATAAAGTGAGCATTTGGATTTTTACCAACTGTGTTGCATTGTGCTGATTACTAACCACAGCTGCTGCATTTCGCTGCAGAAATATCTGCTTTTCAGCATAAGTATGATGATTTTCCAGGCACAGATGAACATGCAAGTGCCCTGTGTATTGTTTGTGTTTTCTGTGTCCTTGATGTAGAGTCTTTCAATCTCCAGGGGATGATGAACCCCAGCATGGGCTAGTAGGTTCCCTGTGTAGCTAAAGTTCCACTGTGTAATAAAGTATAAATCTGTTCATTCCACTTTATGAACTTAATTTTCAATTTCTCACAATTTCATATAGCTCCCATCCTATACAATAAATATTCCATTTTCGGGCTCACCCCACCAAATGGTCATCACTGTGTTCACCTGAGTTTTTTCAGAGTTTAAACAAAATACACTGTAGATATTTCAGCACAATAGTTCTTGAGAGGAAATTCTGGTTTTCATTATGAATAAAAGACCCCAAATATGCCATTTTAGTCTATTTTGTTTGTTCTATATAATTAATCTGCAAAGCACATCAGCCTGCTCTGGTTAGAGGACATAGTATGGAAGACAGTCACTTAGATATTTCACTTCAGCAGAATGCATTTTGAAATGCCACTAGCACATTACATTAATCATTAATTCTATTTTCCATTCCCAATATTTAGGCAATACCAAATAACCAGAAAAAAAAATTAACAGATAATTTCAAGCTAGCTCAGCAGCAAATTGACACTACCTGCTACAATTCATGGTTGCTGAAGTCCACATTCCCAAATAGCCAGGAAATGCTCTAGAGGTAAATAAATACAAAAATAAACCATCTAAAGTTATCTGGAAGGGGCAGACTAAAGCAGAGGATTCCTGTTGTGGGAGTTCTCCTGTGCAACGTGTATAATCCCAATGAGCAAGCCCAGGCACATTTGTTTTTACACAGTTGTTTCCACACCAAGACACATTTCCATTCCCCCCTCCCTCCTTCTGCTTTTGTATTCCATCGTCCACATCAACAATTAGTGGAAGTGCCTGGCTGTGCCTGTTCACATTGTTCCCAGACTTTTCTCTCCCCCAGTGGGCTCTGAAGACCATGCATTATTTGACATGACAGGACTTGGAGGCCTTCTACAGCAATGGCCATATGCAGGGAAGCAGACAGAGAATGAAGAAAGTTAGTCCTGATTACAACTATTTGGGACAGTTGGACTCAAATTAATATGTGTTAGTCTCCTAGCACAACACCTCAGGTGAGTGGACTATAAATTACTTAGCCTTGTAAACCAAAACCACCCAAACCTCACCAGAAATAAAAACAACCTAAAGGTCAAGATACAAAGTCAGCTCATTGTTCTATTTGTTTTGTGACAATAGAACATAGGATACAAAATTGAAAATAATCTTAGTAAATCCAGATGTTTTAACATCAGGCAGAAGCACATTCATAATGTAGGTTGGGTTTTTTTACTGAAATAACTAAGTATCTATTGCACTTTCCATCACAGTTCGTTTTTCTGCAACATGAGCAATTTCCCAGCTTGTCCATACACACTGACTATTCAGTTTATAGTAAACAGCTGCATGCAGAGCAGCTTCCCTCACACACAGCCTTTGCACTTGTGTCCTTACATGTTTTTTAAATTAACCTCGTCAAGTGCACAGAACATTCAAGACCATAAAACTCAAAGGTACCAACTGCTCTCTGGAAACGAACTCTTTGAAATATTTTCTGTGAAAATGGATGTTTCCTTAGAGTGTATACTTAATATTTCCTCTCATTTGTTGTTAAAGTCCAGAGAAATGAGATTTTACTGTTCGTTCCTCCGAGAGGTGATCCCCAGACATATGTCCCCAGATGTTCAGCCTGTGTGTTCCAATTCCCATCCATTAAAGCACATACACTGATTACTGCCATTGATATCACCAGTCTTTGCATTTATATGTGTGCCTCTTCCTCAGTTACTTCAACCCAGATACAGCCAAGGCTAAAAGCTTGTTTTACAACTGATATGCATAGAGAAATTTCAAAGACTAAACTGGTTACCCCATCAGCTTCTCACAACCAGAGGAGCTTCCATGAGTCCTCCCATCTCTCTCCAGTGACCTCCACAAGCAGTAGCCCATAATGCAATATTGACACTGACTCCAAATACCTTCAAACCCAACTTCTGCTTCATAAACATGCTGGCAAAAAGTATATGCAGATTATGGCAGTGAAATATATTTTTCCTTTTGAAACATTTATATTTGAAAGTAAATTTGAAATAACTACCCTCAATGAGCCTGAACACATTAAATGCCTGGAGTAGTTGACAAAACTTTAAAAGCTTACACAAGTAAAAATATATATAAATTAAAATTCCTTTCAAATTATAAATGATTGCAGCTTTTTCTCAAGTCTCATTGGAAAACTGAAAGGAACAGACAGGGAATTTCTTTCTGAAGACTTTATCATAAGTAATACTTGGTCACTGTCAGTCAAACATAAGGTCATACACAGACTTTATCGTGTGTCACAACAGATTGTGCTGCACTAAGTATCAGTATTAGTTTCAGTCTTTATCATCAAGAGAACAGCTGCTATTTATCTCTTCCCAAATTACTTCCTAGTATTACTTTCAATCTCTGTTCCATAAAAAACAAGCTTTGACTTGGCTTTTTTTTTTTTTCCATTTTAGCTGTCAGGTGCAAGAGAATGGTATTGGGAGTTGGAAAAGTAGGGAAATCAGCTTCTCTTTTGTAACAGGTATAAAAAGCAGAGGAGGAAGAATGGCAGCTTGAAAGATGTAAAGGTCAATTTTCAAATGTACTCAAGGACATTCTGATGCAAGTGAACTAGTAGGATCTTCAAGTACTGCAAAGGGACTGAGTGTGCTTAATTGCTTTTAAAATCTCATCTCTCTGAACTCCCAGGCTTTTTAGCACCTATTTTTTTTTCCTCAAGGACTACTCTTGTGAATGGCATTTCAAGTAAACTCAAGTCATCTGTTGTTCTCCAAATTTTGGATCTCAGATTATAGACAGATGGACATCAAGAGTGAATGAGTTACCACACTTTACCAAGTTACCACTCACTTGTTTTATCTGATAATATACATCATGAAAATAAAACTTGTTGGCTAATTAGAACGCATTGTAGGGCAGCACGTTGTATTCAGCATTGTGGTGGGATCTGCACAGTCTGTTAATAAAGCCAACTGGTGAACAGCAGCTTCCTTTGCCTTGGTAACTATTGCTTGAGGTCCACCAGGACAGCTGATGAATACTGGGTAAAAAACATTTTTGTCTAAGTAATGGAGACGAGCCCACTACTACACACAGGTAAGTAAGGCATGTTTCCTCTTTTACTGACTTCAGTGTTTTACAGCTGAAAATGAGAAGAGTTCATTTAACAGAAACTTTTGCAAGCCAACAGATGATGCCTCCACAGGTCTGCCACAGTGGAAGGAGCCAGAACTCTACACAAATACAGAAAAAGGAATTGAAGTAATTGCAGTTTTTGCATTATGGGTACTACTTTATAAAGAAAATTGCTGGCATGTACCCTCCTGCCTCTGCATATCTTAGAGAGCATACAGTCATTCTCAAAAACATAAAAAATATAAGGAAAACGTATAATTAATCATCACCCAACTGAAAAAGGTCTATTAAATTACTATTTACCTTTATCATCAGCTAGCTAAAGAAAAGGGCAAAGAAGAGCTGAATAACATCTTCTACCTCCCATTCATTTCAGGATATATGTTTATGTATAATGTTGGCTCAACTTTTCAGACAGTAGAAGCTCTCAATTTTCCCATAAAAATGTAGAATTGATTTAGCATTAGTGGATGGAGTATCCAAGAAGAACACTGTTGAGACCATGCTGGTATTTGCTCTCCTGCTCTAGCTGACAGCAGTGTTGGGGAATGCCCAGCTCTGGCAGCTGGAAGGACCAGTCAGTGGAGTGCAGGAACAGAACATGATGCCTGCAAACTCTTCAGAGGGTGCTCTAGGTTGGACATGGCTGGCAAAGTGCTGTTTCAGATATCCCAAACCCCATCTGCCTGAGTTCATAGGTTACTACATGCTAAATGGTTACAGGTGCCTTGTTTCAAGAA
>VYZX01028834.1:485639-503429 GCA_013401335.1 Brachypteracias leptosomus | reverse complement strand
GGGCGAATGATTCTGGCGTTACAGAGTATCCGAAAAAAGCTCTTCAATCAGAATCCGCCTCACCTGTGGCTGCGCAGGTTGCTGCTGTTCCGTAGTAATTGCATTGCAGCTCCAGAGCAAAACCGTGCCAATGCCAGCCCTGCTGCCAGGCAGGCTCTCAGGGCTCAGAGTTTTTGAGAGTATAGAGAGAGATTTCTTCGCCTTAAAACAGCAAATGCTTTTTCATAGAATCATAGAACTGTTTAGGTTGGAAAAGATCTTTAAGATCATCAAGTTCAGCACTGCCAAGTCCACCACTAAACCATGTCAATAAGCACCACATCTACATGTAGCCATCATACATATCATGCACAGAAAACAACTATACATTGTGGATAAAAATACAAGGTGGTGTTTTGGAAGTCATTCTTCTTCCCTTGACAATCTCTGCATCATTTTACACTATCCAAATGTGACAGTTGGACCAAGCCTGTTCTAGCCACAGACCTTTGCTTGCATCACTTGAACATAGACTTTCTCTGGGTTCAAAGCTGTCCATGTACACATTCACAGAGTCTACACCATGATTGCCTCTAACAAATCTCATGGGATTGTATAAGACAATGATTTATAAGCATCGAGGGGAGCAGATGAAGTGTTTTCCACAAAAATCTCCTTATCTTCTCAAAAAAATACAGGGTTGCCATGGCTATCTTCAAGAAACACAAGAATTCAGATTTATGTCCCTCCTCAGGGAAGACTCAGGATTTAACAGAAGCAAAGTCAGGTTAGGTATAAAGTCTGCAGCCACCTCTCTAAAACCATACAGAATCAAATAAAAACATCAATCCTCTTCTTTAATGTTATATATAACTGCCCTACAGGTTCCTACAGGGCGTCACGGAAGGAAACAGATCCAGCAATGACACCACAGGTGTTAACAACATTGTCACCAGATCAGAAAGGGGTACTCATGGCACATGGAGAGAGGAAGCAGAATTCTTGCAGACAGTAAATGGTGCCTGGGGCAGCCTGGGAGTCCCCCCAAAAATGGAGGAGCGGGGTCTGTAACACCTGCTTTCCCCCAACGTTTTTATAAACTCTTCTGCCAACAAAGTGCTGCTGCCAAGGGATATGGGAATGACTGACCCCTGGAATCAAGGAGTGAGAAAATTACTAATAAACATGTCTATCAAAAAACTATCGTGACATTTTTCATTGCTAGTATGGTCCTGAAAGCTAAAAAATACAGAAGAAAAGGTAAAATTTATTTAGAAGATTTTAACATTAGGTGTTGTAAGTAAGCAGATCTCTGGGCTGTTCTTTATTAAATTAACAAACATTTGAAATGGACTAAAATCTACCATGTATATAATCCATTCCCTTATTTATGCAGAATTGTTTCCTACAATATTTTTTTTTCCCCATTTAGTATTTAAAATCTAAATTAATTCCTTTTCTTCTTGTAGATCATTTACATGAATAACGGTGGATAATGTAAAATAAACTTCAGGAAGTGACATAAAGGCTATATGATCAACTCCCAAACCTAAAAGCCCCCCATGAATGAGCCTCCCCAGCATCATGATACTGCCTTAAGCCTATTAATAACTTTAATAATATCACAATGTGGGCTCATTCTTATTTTTCTTCTTTGATGCTCCAAGATCCCAAATATGACCTTTGATCCTCCAGTCATATTTTTAAACTTTTCATTGCAGCTCTGAGGATTAGAGGCACTTTAAAAAAATCAAGAAAACCCCAACCAAACAAAGCCAAAATCCTTCTACAGCTGTTTAGACTTCAGGAGCTTGACTTCCGTAAAATCAAATGTTAATAAGAGCCTGCTGTAAAAGAAAGGCATCACCAATTGTTCCAGACAGTAAGGCAGAATGGTTTCACCCTTCTTTTTTTATCTTTCAGGGACAAATGCAGCCATCATATGAACAAGCAACATCATAAATACTGTTAATGAGAGTTACGTTAAATCCTGTCAATTTGACTCCTGACAACTGTGTCTTCAGAGGCATGTAAGCATCTAAATTACTGATCTCACAGACAAATGGGTACCAAGATACTTTTGGGAATGTCATCTGAAGTGCTCAGAGGTTTCATGCACCTTCAGGAGGGGAAAGCAGGAGAGCATCTCAAACACACCAGCCACATTTTGCCTCTCCTCAGTACCACCTAACTGGTATTAACCTAACTCCCCATTACCAAGCCATAGCTGTAACTCAGCAGAAGTAGCACATGCAGTTTAGACTGCACCCTGTCACAGGACTTGCCCTACTTACTCCTTAAATACAGGTTGAGTCAATTTTTCCATGATAAATTCCCAGAGTACATTCCTAAGTTTATAAAATAGCCATAAAATTTTGCTTTGAGCCTTGGTTGTATCGATTGTAGTTGCCGTAAGGAAAATAATATGTCACCAGCTAATGTCTGTGCTGAAATTTCACATGCAGTACAGAGATTTTTTTAGATCTTAAAGTGAAAAAGTGTGTCTAAACCCAGCGGTGCATGGGGAGAATTATGTGAGTTGCTGGTGGTTTTGAAATCTTTATTAAAACCAGCAATTTTGCTAATGCTTTGAAGTATGTTGTTAGTAATATTGTCAAGCACTTATGTATTTTATTACAGAAAAAAAAAATCTATGAAAATAACTATTATTCTCCCTCTTCAGACTACAGATAAATCTTACTGCCAGCATTTCATGTAGATTTTTCACACATGTAACCTCTAAGTATTTTGTGGTCACTAAAACCTGCAGAAGTCCCACTTTTAGGGACTAAATTTCCTACTATAAATAATGCCTATATTATACCAGGATAAATACTGTAATTTCTTAGATCAACCATATTATTTCTTATTTATGTTTATACTTGTATTCTTAGCTGGGACTCTTGCATATTTAAAGAAACGTTTACAGGATTTAAAGACAAATCCTTGAAAATCAATATATTTTGAAACCCAGATGCCCAAGAACCTGTCTGGCTGTTACTGGTGTTTGGTATTCCAGCACCTACCATGCTTCACCACAGCTATTTTTCTCTTAATTTTCTTCTTATGCTAATCTTTGCCTATGTTGGTCTCTATAGTTCCTCTTTTGCCTGTCCCCTTCTTCTCCGTTTCATATTCCACCTCTTCTTTTCATCTTTCTATTTTTATTCTCCATCTTTATTCTTCACTTTGATGCTCAGTTTCTTGAGCATGCATGAAGTCAATTGTTTGGTTTCTGTTCAACATATTTATGAGATTGAATTCAACCCTTCCTGCATAGGGCTCCTTAACTTCATCAACACCTGATGTAATTAATGGGATGCAGCAGCAGGATGCAACAGTCCCTGCACAAGTCTCTTTGGTGGAGGCCCTACTTCTGGTGCTCATACTTACACCCTCACCTGCTACTCACCCACACTCAGCACAGTGCAGGGAAAGAGTGGTCAGGCACTGGAACAGGCTGCCCAGAGAGATGGTGGAGTCACCATCCCTGGAGGTGTTTAAAAAGTGAGTAGATGTAGCACATGAGGCTATGGTCTAGTGGTTAGGGAGATGTTGGGATGAAGGTTGGACTTGATGATCCTAGAGGTCCTTTCCAATCATAATGATTCTATGATTCTAAGTTTCCAAGTCAAGTAGAAGAACATGGTCACCATGTGGAAATAACTGCAGACAGCTAAATTGCATTGTTTGTAGCAAAACTGCAATTAAAATGGTCTTCCATGGGGAAATTTGCAAGCCCTTCAGGAAAGCCCAACTGGCTGAAGTACAGTGAGATAATGAGGTTAACGAGAGAGGAACTTCTGATCCCCAGAAGGTCCCCAGGAACATAACAGCAATGAAGACTGATAAAGATTTACACCAAAGGAGAGTAGCTGTGTGGTCAGGTGGCTGTGCTTCCTCTCCAGGCTGCCAGATGCCTTCTGGTGCACCAGTGGTGACTGAAATAAATTCTGCCATCACCCAAAGCCCAGCAGCATGTGATGCTGTTTTAGAGCTGCATGTTCTGGTTGGGCTCTGGTTGAGCCATTCTGCCCTACAGCTCTCTTTGTCTTGCTCACACCATTTCTTCTGCTGTGCTGGTCACTCCAGAGCTACTGCACTGATTCACCCACTGAGTCAGAGAGATGTCCCCTCATCCAGACCGTAACCCAGAGGAGAGGAAGTGAAAGAGAAGCAGTTTCACAGGAACTTTCCAGGCTGTTTCTCTAATTTAATCTGGCTGTTAATTTGTCTCCAAACAGCCAAAGGCAGGGGCAGCTTTTTGAGTTTTCTTTCCTAAAAGTGTCTCAGTTGCAGATCTTGTACAGCTTGACAATTGATCCTGGGTATCAAAAAGTTTCAGAAGTCTTCATCTGAAATGAGCAGTCCCATGCAATGGATCAATTTGGTAGTTAGAGAGCCATAACATGGTTGGCTGAAACATTCTCCCTTGTCAGAGAAGGGTAGTGCAAAATAAAACCAAATCTTATAAACACCTCCCTCACCCTTCCCTTCTTCCTGGGCTTAACTTTACTCCTGATTTCTCTACCTGCTCCTTGCTCTAAGCAGGACAGGGGGATGGGCAATGGGGTTGTGGTCAGTTCAACGCATGTTGTCTCTGCCGTTCCTTCCTCCTCAGGGGGAGGACTCCTCACACTCTTCCTCTGCTTCAGCGTGGGGTCCCTCCCATGGCAGACAGTCGTCAACTAACTTCTTCAATGTGAGTCCTTCCCACGGGCTGTAGTTCTTCATGAACTGCTCCAGTGTGGGTCCCTTCCACAGGGTGTAGTCCTTCAGCAACAGACTGCTCCAGCATGGGTCCCCTGCAGGGTCACAAGTCCTGCTAGCAAACCTGCTCCAGCATGGGCTCCTCTGCACAGGGTTCCACAGGTCCTCCTAGGAGCCTGCTTCAGTGTGAATTTCCAACAGGGTCACAGCCTCCTTTGGGCATCCACAAGCTCCTCCATGGGCTTCAGGTGGATATCTGCTCCACCATTAACCTTCATGGGCTGCAGGAGGGCAGCCTGCCTCGCCATGGTCNTGGTATTCCAGCACCTACCATGCTTCACCACAGCTATTTTTCTCTTAATTTTCTTCTTATGCTAATCTTTGCCTATGTTGGTCTCTATAGTTCCTCTTTTGCCTGTCCCCTTCTTCTCCGTTTCATATTCCACCTCTTCTTTTCATCTTTCTATTTTTATTCTCCATCTTTATTCTTCACTTTGATGCTCAGTTTCTTGAGCATGCATGAAGTCAATTGTTTGGTTTCTGTTCAACATATTTATGAGATTGAATTCAACCCTTCCTGCATAGGGCTCCTTAACTTCATCAACACCTGATGTAATTAATGGGATGCAGCAGCAGGATGCAACAGTCCCTGCACAAGTCTCTTTGGTGGAGGCCCTACTTCTGGTGCTCATACTTACACCCTCACCTGCTACTCACCCACACTCAGCACAGTGCAGGGAAAGAGTGGTCAGGCACTGGAACAGGCTGCCCAGAGAGATGGTGGAGTCACCATCCCTGGAGGTGTTTAAAAAGTGAGTAGATGTAGCACATGAGGCTATGGTCTAGTGGTTAGGGAGATGCTGGGATGAAGGTTGGACTTGATGATCCTAGAGGTCCTTTCCAATCATAATGATTCTATGATTCTAAGTTTCCAAGTCAAGTAGAAGAACATGGTCACCATGTGGAAATAACTGCAGACAGCTAAATTGCATTGTTTGTAGCAAAACTGCAATTAAAATGGTCTTCCATGGGGAAATTTGCAAGCCCTTCAGGAAAGCCCAACTGGCTGAAGTACAGTGAGATAATGAGGTTAACGAGAGAGGAACTTCTGATCCCCAGAAGGTCCCCAGGAACATAACAGCAATGAAGACTGATAAAGATTTACACCAAAGGAGAGTAGCTGTGTGGTCAGGTGGCTGTGCTTCCTCTCCAGGCTGCCAGATGCCTTCTGGTGCACCAGTGGTGACTGAAATAAATTCTGCCATCACCCAAAGCCCAGCAGCATGTGATGCTGTTTTAGAGCTGCATGTTCTGGTTGGGCTCTGGTTGAGCCATTCTGCCCTACAGCTCTCTTTGTCTTGCTCACACCATTTCTTCTGCTGTGCTGGTCACTCCAGAGCTACTGCACTGATTCACCCACTGAGTCAGAGAGATGTCCCCTCATCCAGACCGTAACCCAGAGGAGAGGAAGTGAAAGAGAAGCAGTTTCACAGGAACTTTCCAGGCTGTTTCTCTAATTTAATCTGGCTGTTAATTTGTCTCCAAACAGCCAAAGGCAGGGGCAGCTTTTTGAGTTTTCTTTCCTAAAAGTGTCTCAGTTGCAGATCTTGTACAGCTTGACAATTGATCCTGGGTATCAAAAAGTTTCAGAAGTCTTCATCTGAAATGAGCAGTCCCATGCAATGGATCAATTTGGTAGTTAGAGAGCCATAACATGGTTGGCTGAAACATTCTCCCTTGTCAGAGAAGGGTAGTGCAAAATAAAACCAAATCTTATAAACACCTCCCTCACCCTTCCCTTCTTCCTGGGCTTAACTTTACTCCTGATTTCTCTACCTGCTCCTTGCTCTAAGCAGGACAGGGGGATGGGCAATGGGGTTGTGGTCAGTTCAACGCATGTTGTCTCTGCCGTTCCTTCCTCCTCAGGGGGAGGACTCCTCACACTCTTCCTCTGCTTCAGCGTGGGGTCCCTCCCATGGCAGACAGTCGTCAACTAACTTCTTCAATGTGAGTCCTTCCCACGGGCTGTAGTTCTTCATGAACTGCTCCAGTGTGGGTCCCTTCCACAGGGTGTAGTCCTTCAGCAACAGACTGCTCCAGCATGGGTCCCCTGCAGGGTCACAAGTCCTGCTAGCAAACCTGCTCCAGCATGGGCTCCTCTGCACATGGGTCCACAGGTCCTCCTAGGAGCCTGCTTCAGTGTGAATTTCCAACAGGGTCACAGCCTCCTTTGGGCATCCACAAGCTCCTCCATGGGCTTCAGGTGGATATCTGCTCCACCATTAACCTTCATGGGCTGCAGGAGGGCAGCCTGCCTCGCCATGGTCTTCATCACAGGCTGCAGGGGAATCTCTGCTCCTGTGCCTGGAGCACCTCCTCCCCCTCCTTCTTCACTGACCTTGGTGTCTGCAGGGTTGTTTGTCTTACATATTCTCACTTCTCTCTCTGGCTGCAATTGCTTTTGTGCAGTAACTTCCCCCCCTCCCTTAAATATGTTGTTACAGAGGTGTCACCACTGCTGCTGATGGGCTCAGCCTTGGCCAATGGTGGGTCCATCTTGGAGCTGGCTGGCATTGGCTGTCGGACACAGGGGAAGCTTCTAGCAGCTTTTCACAGAAGCCACCCCTGTAGGTCTGTCACTACCACACCCTTGCCATGCAAGCCCAATACATGATGATGTGACTTGAACCCTGTTGCGTGGTTCACATTAGTGCCACCATTGTACTGTGGACCATGCTGACAGGTAAGTTCAGATTCTCATTTGCATTACTATAGTGTAAGAATAAAACTCTTGGTGTCACTTCTGTATAGAAAGTAAGTGTCTGGGAAACCTAATTAGGTACAAACATGAAAACCACATTTTCTTTTTTGAACCACAACAGCTCAATAAAAGACCTTGAAGCTGAGTTTTCAAGGTTCACACAACTTCTGTTGTTCCTGAGAGCCAGAAGAGCCTTCCAATGATCAAAGTAACTTCTGAGATAATATCTTTTTTTAATATTGGTTTCTATGTACAAAAAAATTTCCCTTAACTGGAATGATGCTGTTCAGCCTCAAGCTTTCTTAGTACTGAAGTATCACAGAAGAAATGGACAAAGCATCTCATTTCCTCCTTACTGATAGAGGAAAATGTCTTTTGTGTTTTCTACTGATTATGATTCAGGCTTTTTGGCTGTTAGCCAGACACAATACTTAGTGCTTCTGATTTGCATATATAGGCCTACAAGTTAGACAGATAACCTCAATCAAAATCTAATATAGCAGATCATATGCAAAACCAGTAGGAAGATGCTTGCTTCTCATACAGTGTGATTTTTGTCAGTCCTGCAAATTAACACCGAGAGGCACAAATAGGCTTCAAGAGGAGTCTGCTTTTCATTTTCTTTTCCAATAGTGTACGTAATGCAGGACATTAGCTAGCAGAGCATTTAAAGCAGGCAGAGGCAGAGTTCTATCAGATATGTGTGGGCACAAGAACAAGAAGTGTTTTCAGCAGTAAAAAACTGAAAGTACTTCCATGTTCCTCCCAGTGAACTGGGAAGAATTCAGAGAGCTGAAGAATGACACTTTCTGTGAGCCTTCTCTGTGCGATAATCTCAGAATTTATTGGTTGACATAGAGTGAGTTGGGCCTTAGACACTACAGTTGGCAGTAACAACACCTTCCTTCTGGAGCAAAATGGATGAGACTGCCCTAAAACTCCGCCTTGTTACTGCTTGGTGGTGCAGGTGTAAAAAGAGGAGAGGTTTCCAAAAACAACCACAAGCAGTCAATTCCAGGATGGTCCATAAGATCTCAAAGAAAATAATTTTTGCATGTTTAGCTTCAGATTTATTATGTTGCAAAGTACTGGTGGTAAGGTGTCCCAGAACATACCTGCAGCAGTGTTCCTCCCCTTGACCTCTGCCCAAGGCCAGTGGCTAGGCTCTGCTTAGGGGAAGTAAAATTGCACTGACCAAGAGTATTTCCTGCATTAAACAATTCAAACATGTTTTCTCACATGGTACTAACTAATAACAGCAGAGCACCAGAAGTCACAAGGTGTGGAGAACCAATGAGAAAGTGATAATTTATGGATGAGAGAGATGAGGGAATAAAAAAGGAAGAAACCTCAGAATGATATGAAGCCTCATCTGTACAATGGCTGCCAGAGGATCAGAATACACACTGAAACTTTGCTTGCCTACACAGCTTGGCAGGGCCTATGGATATCACAACATGTGTGCAATAAGACCCAGACATCAGAAAAGCATGAGCAGTGAATCACAACTTCTCCCTGTTTTCATAAATAAATTGTATTTCTCTTGTACTAAGAGCACAGTCTTTCCAAATTACTCTTCTTTGCATCAATGCCAACACATTATTTAATCCCCAGTGAGTATCTAGTTGAGGTGCTGCAGAAATTGTTTTTATGCTTCTCCATGCACAATGAGCATAGGCAAGCATGATGAGCAGGTGTGAGGAGTGCATTGATGCAGATCCAAGTTGCCATCTCCACAAAACAAAAGGTGCCCTGTTGGAAAGGTTGCTCAGAAACAGGACTTTCATCTACACTAGCAAATCAAACAGCATCAGCGCACGGGCCTGAGCCCTGTCCTGTGACTGTCCAGACTGTTAAATTGTTCACACAGTCTCTGCAGAGTTTTGGCTCGGGGCAACTACAGCTCTCCAAGACGGTGCCAAGGCATGGCTCAAGAATTAACACTGGTCAGGGATCATTCCCAGTAGGAAGCTTGGACATGGCTGCTCTATCTCAGAGGTAAGAGTTTTACTACAAGCCTTGCCATACCAGTTGGCCTCAGGGCAAGGAAGCCATCTGAGACCTGCCTCCTGGACCTGTGCCAAGAGGATGGAAATGTTAGACCTCGGCTTCCCTGCGTGCCTGGGCTCTCTGCAAACAGAACTGAAATTGCTCCTCAGTCTTTGCAAGGCCTGTCAGCAGACCACTTCCATGTGAAGAGACAAAAACAATGTCCTACTATCCTACTACTATTTTCAGCAGAAAACGATCGATACAGCAGGAATGCTCTTCACATTGCACTGAGGTGTATAATGATGAAGGTACCAAAGGTCATGGTTATTAGCAAATCATTCTGACACATGAATGGTGATGGATATATCCAGTTAAAGACTGCAGATTGCACACTATCACAGCAATGACAGAAAAGTAGTATAGGTATCAAAAGTAATATGTATTTATAACGTAGCAAGTATCGATTTAACACATTTCATTTTTCAACTCAGTCTGAGATTCTAAAGACAGGAGACTAACTTTAAATTTCTCCAACAGTGTTAGAAAGTGGTGTAAATGACAGTAAGGAAAGATTTACAGTAATGTCATTTCACAACAGGAAGAACTTCTGTTTTGAAGTATCTCAAAAATAACTATAGCAATTTTCTTAAGATGATGATCTAAAATCTTATCAGAAGAGCTTTAGAAGCAATGACTGTCTAGAGATGACCCTAGAACATAAAGGTGCTCCCCACATCAAATCCAAAGAGTTTCCAGTAGATACTAAATGTGCTTCAGTACAGCTTCATTGAGATTATTAATTTTTTCTCAGTTAAAATTTTGATTATCTCCTATTATGCAAAGTACCTGGACTTCAGAGTCTTAAATGAAGATGAAAAAGTTAACACTAGAGATGCATATAAGCTCAGTAGATACATGTAGGATAAAAAGCAAATTAAAGAAAAGGAAGAAATGGCTCAAGGAGAAATTCTAGGTGTTGAAGATAGAAGACCAAAAAAAACCCCATTAATTGATTGTGTTCTCTCACTAATGAAGAAGTTATAGTTGTAATGTTCCTAGGTAGGGCATGAAATAATATAGGAAAGGCATAAGGTACAGCCAACATGAATCCTCAGAGGTATGCTGGCCACGCAATCAGAGTATGTTCTACTGAGTGTCAATCATAAAATGAAACCCAATATGAAAAAAAGTAGCTTTTACCTTTGCAACTGGTAACTGATAGGTCCCCATTTTGGGTCAACTTAATTACTCTCAGTAGAAGCAACCAGTCTTCCCAGCTCCCTAGGTACTCAGCGCTGCAGGGAGAGCACAGAAAACAACAGGCATGAATTTATGTTATTTTAAGTCAAATTGACTTCCCTGTTTGTGCTGTTCACTCCTTACTTGGCAATCAGAGTAAAGAGTCAAACAAACAGAAGCCACCAGCAGGAATATCTCATTTTAGTGAATGAGGACATGGTCAGAAGCTCACACAAAGTGCTGGGAAACTGTAGAAGGCAACAGGAAGTATTGATCCAGTGCAGTTGCCTGTAGGAATCATGAAGGGATGGGATACAAAAGATTTTCTTGGAGAGAACAGATGTCAAGGTCATATCCACTTCTACAGACAAGGAATTCACACTTCCAAGGGTGAGCGACAGGGTCAGGTGCTGGGGAGAAAACTGGCCAAGAATCAATGCGGAGAGCTCTTCCAGCTGGAGTATATGACAGATTGCTGCCAACCAGATTGAAAGAAAGGCAGCTTCTTAGTAAAAACATTGTGAAATAGCACATAAAGAGTAATGATAAAGTCCTAAAATGCCCTGGTGCTGACCCTGAGAGCTCCCCACCTATAGACTAACAGCAAACCCAAGAAGGGGACATGTGCTTGTGCCATAATTTAGAGACAAAGATCACCAGGTGTCTATTCAGCAGAAGAACTAGTGGAAAGTTAAATGGCTGAAAGGACTGTAGCATCCCCTTAGCATCACCAATACAGAACACGTGCATGGGGTGACATGATCAGACTGAGGCCAAGCAAAGGGCCATGTCTTTTTCTCTTCCAGAACCCTTCCCTATCCACAGAGCAGTGGCAATACTTAATATCATCAACTACTAAAATCCTGCAAGAAAGCAGAGCTTCTAGTGTGAAAAAGTGGTACTGATGTATGACAGAAGACCAAAATCAGCAAAGATTCGTAGGAGAGGAACAGAACCTACATACTGGAGGAGAATGAGCAGCAGAAGGAAGACTGAACAGTTCACTACTCCTGGTAAGCTGTTCCGGGACCACAATAGCCTGGTGCAAGGAGGGACAGAGCAATCATTCTCCTGTCAAATTCCTTCCTGCCCATCAACACTACTCCTGATGGCATGAGGCTGATCATATGCAAGGTTTTTCCTTGTACACTTTTAAGTGCTACCAAGCATTAGTCTATTATCTGAACTGATAGTAGAATTTTCAGTTATCCAGAATTATCAAAATTATGAATATCTGAACTGGTTTCTTATAGTTAAGAGATTATAATGACAAGCATTTTGTGCCTGTGAACTCCAAGTCAGAACTGTAACACATCTGTATTTTGACTAGCACGTACTACAAGAGTAATTAAATAACGTACAACTAATTAAAAATACAGGAGAACCATCCATATGTAAAATTCACTATAAACAGGTCTAATTTCAAAGGCAATGCCAAAGTAAAGATGCAGAATTGCTAATATGCAGACATAAACATATGTGGCATACGTATCTCAAATTAGTCTCAAGCATTCCATACAAACTTGGCCCCAAGGTAACTATATTTTCTAGCGAGGAAAAGTGATGATAGTTTTTGCTGGAAGCAGGCCATTAATTACTAAAATATGGGCTAATCCTGCAATCTTATCATAACGGAAGTTTTGGTTTTATCAGGACTTCAGGATCCATATTAAACAAATATTATCTCACTGCCAAAATAAAATGCAAAGTACTTGGTACAATGTGTTTGATTTTGTGGAATATTCAGATTTGTTATGCAGATGCCACTCTTGGGCACTTGTTACTCAGAATAGACTTTCTGGTATTTGGACTAACAATTACACCATTCTTCAGATCCCTAAGATTTGCTATCATTCAACTTAGCAGCAAAACTTGACTCCTGGGAGTGGAAGCTCAGACTTTTCATTTTAAGCTGTTTGGAGATGAGGGGACAACTTTTCCCATTCATCCCATCAGAATCTGACAGTAATCCCTCAGCAAAAAGCTTAGTCCTACCAGAACACAGATGTCCCATGAAATTAGGGCAACTTCAGGAAAAATATTTTTAGCACATTCTGCTCATTAGCACTAAAAGAGAAGCTGAGGAAATCCCAGTACTCTGACAAATATGTATCAAAGTTCACACAAATATTTATTGCTCAATCACACAAAAAGTTACAGCTTCAATGGTAATGTTGAGTGCAGGATACCATTTTCTTATCTGTAAAAAGTTAGGTCTCTCATTAATTCTTTTCACAATAAAGCTGCTTCATTATTTATCCTGTGGGTAAGCAATTACTAACAAAGTTGATCCTGAGTAGTGCATGCTGGTTTTCTCTTTAATATCTACTACGAGAGACCAGATACTTTGAGTCGCAAAAGCCAAATTAAAACAAATCCCTAAAACTGAAGAATTGCTCTAAGCAAACAAAAAGCTCTTGGTATCAAAGCATCACTGGGCAGGAGGAAACATGTACTTTCTTCTCAAAGAAAACTGGAAAGCACTGGAATTATAGATTTATATGCTCTTCCAAAAAGCATCAGTCTGACTCTGGAAGTGTTCTCAGCTCCAACTCAAATCAATTAAGCTTAAATCTAAAGTTGACACAAGAACAAATGTTTAAAAAAAAAAAATTGGCATACATTTAGAATTAGAAGAAATTTCTTATACACAAGAGCAAGCAAGTTCTGGAATGGATTTTCAAAGAGGAACTGGGGCAAAAAAAAATAACTGCAATATATTAGAGAAAGGGATTATATACAATATGATATGGGTACTGACAGGTCACTGTAATATGTTGCCACGCAGAATGCAAACATTAATCTCAGAATTTGTCCTAACAAGGTGTGACTACCAAAAGATTAGTGTCAGATTCACAGCTGGATACCACAACTGAGTCTGTCCTGCCACTAAATTGTTCAAATGTAGCCCCCAGCATACCTGTTATGCAGAGAGAAAAAAAGGTAACCCTGAACTCTTGCTGCTCTCAAGCTAGAAAGCCTATGTTGAAAGCACACAGATTAGCTCACCTATCAAGCTCATTTTGAGTTATAAACCAAAATTAAAGAATTTACTCATTTGGGTGAAAGACCATTATTACCTTAAAATAATGTGAATGAAAGCTAAACTATTCAAATGCTCCAAGTCCTCTGAATTTTTCCCAGAATATATGTGCTTGCCCAGAAGGAAAAGTGAGGTCTCCCCAAATTCCCTGGGAAAGAGTAAGAGTGACTCATTTCACTGTAGTCCTACAGACTGTGAGATAGTTCTGAAGCTTATGAGGCTCTTTCAGAGATCCTGCCATTCCCTGGAAGCACCACTGAGACAAAGAAGTTAATGGTATTACCATGAGTGCAGCAATTCAAAATGTCCTATCAACCAAACATCAAGTAGCCTGGTAAGGATCACTGTAATGAAAGTAACTTTTTTTGGTAGTATCTCAGAGTGTTTTAGGGAAGAAATAGTCCTGTGGCATGGAATCTGTGGAAGTGAAATAGTTCTGGAGCACAAGGCAATTCTAGACGGATTAAAAGCAGTACAATCAGTGAATAACAAAGAAAAGCACACAAGTTAAGGAAGGCAAACAAGGGTGGAGGCCAAATCCATTCTCAGCTGCCACTGGATATGAAAGTCCCAGGCTACATTCCCTCTGCTGCTGGTATTGACACAGGAATGCATTGTCCTCTTTGTCCCACCAAAACACTGCAAGTCACTGAGACCTTCTCCTTCGAGTCAAAAGTCACAGTTGAGCTTCAGTTTTATAGTGGTTTGCAGACACGCTTGTGTAAATGCTGAGCACCTTGTGGAGCCCTCAGAAACTTCCTGAAATCAAATGTTGAACTTGTCTCTTCTGAGTAACACAAAACCACAAACCAGTCTTTTCATGTGCCTTTATCACATTAGACCTTCAGCTTTTTTTGTAGTCTTGCAATGAACCAAAGTAAATCTATTTTTCCTGCATTACCGTTAACCTATAAAATCTACATTTTCCCTTTGTCTAGACAGAAGAGTTTTGGAGCCCTTGGTGATAAACATTGATAATAATTGCTCAACATTTTAAAATGTGCCTATTTAAACTTTGCATGAGTATTCTGCTGATTTTTTTTTTTTAGTATCCCTCTAAAGTGCTTGCATGCTTTCTGCAAAGAAAATAAATAGAACAAATATTACGGCACCACGAGTTGGTCAATTATTAGCCTCTGCATACCCAGATCATGGCCTTTCTTTACAAGGACGCATGTTAATATATAATAGAAGTGTATTTCAGTTCTATTTCAATTGATTTTTTCAGATGCATATTGCAATTTTATAAGGTCAGCTGGAAAGAAAGTTGACCAAAGATAGGATTTTCAGAAACTAGTGAGAAATACAACTGGTGCTAACCGTGTGAAAATGATTTTCATTTTGTAGCAGTCCCAGGCTGGCATTTGACATGCACCCATCAGCCTCACTTAAGTCTGGATGAACTGTCCATAAAGTTCTTAAACTGTGACTCTAACACTTCTCAGATCAGAGAGATGTAATAAATGCAATGGGCCAAATTTACAACTCCCTTTTTCAGGCTCCTGGCGCCTACCATGGCTGTGACTCTCCCTGTGAAGGTGCAATTGCTATTTAACAGCATTGTTTTGAGGGTGCAGAAATAGTAAGTGGGGGAACAGCAAACAAGTTTAATCTGATTCTGTGCATGGGAAATGAGGTGCCAGGGAATCCCAAATGGCCAGACAAAGTACACATAGTGATCAAAATTTTTGTGGCTGCATTCAGAGATAGAACTAGGAAAATGTATGAGAGAAAGGTTTTATTCTGAGATGGATTAAGGCAAGTCAGAGTTTCATGAATCAAAATATTCCTAACATATAGTCACAGATGAAAACGACCAGAGAAAAAACAGGCCGAAAATTAGAGAACAGTAGCCAGTGCGGTCTGAAGACAAAGACTGAGCCAAAGAACCAGGGAGCAAGGAGTAGTCTGGATTCACCTGGCTCATTGTGAGACTTTTGATAAGATAAAGAAAATTGTATCAGAACACTCTAGTTACGTCTTCAACAAATTGCCTGAGCTTTGTCCTGTTATGTCAGACATGGGCAGTTTTAAAGCAAGGAGGACCATTTTACAGTCATCAAACAGTGCTGAGACCATGTTTATTCTCTACCAAGTTCAAAGTCTTGTAGAGGTAAAAACATCTGAAAAGGGTTACACCAGAGGTGTATAGGTATGAGGACTGGACACTCCTATACATAACCCTGCACACAAAAACAAAGAACTCGACTGGTACATTCAAAATATCTAGTGGTTCAACTCTCCCATCTCTTTGCTAAGCAGAGATATGAGGGGCTCAGGAGGGAAAAGACCCTTGTAACTAAGAGTTCCTGAGACTCTCTTTCTAGAAACTCCAATTCCCAGTTTTGCCATCTATTTTTCTTCAAGTATTACATTTAAATTGCTAAAAATGAACTAATTTCATCAGCATTTTCAAATGGAATTATAATAATTATTAGTATGAATTGCACTTTCTAAATATATAAGTTATGATTTGTGAAATGTAACACCCTGTCTGAAGGGTCCTGTAAAGGAAAAAAAAACCTACAACAAAATCAATTCAAAACTGAAGCTGGGAATGTGTTCTAATCAAAGTGTACAGCAGAAAAATTAATTAGGTGCTTTAAAGAGAGTAGTGTACAGAAATGACCTGATTTCTTTCACTAACATGAGTCTGAATGACCTGTCATAAGAGATAAGAAGGGAAAGTGTTATCAGGGATAGGTGACATGCCTGCTTTAGGCTGGAACAGCAGTTTCAGGAGACTCAGAGTAACCTCTTTATCATAGAACATGGAAGATGTAGCTCTAACATTTTCTAGGTGAACCAAATCTGATAGAGACAGCAGAAACTAATCAGTCCATCAGCCTCTTACTGCATGAGGTATTGGAGTAGCTATGAAAGGGTTTTATACCAAACATAATCTTAGTGGCCCATCTTGTAGCTTTTTGTAATTTTCTCCATTATTGAAAATTTTGTATTCTTAAGTATTGTTTTATCCCTAAACCTTCTCTACTGGTAATGCAGATTCTACACATCTGACACAAGAATACAGCACTCCTTTCAGCATCATGAATCTATTGCTTGGTGGGTAAATGGCAAACTTCTGGAATACTTATCACACACTACTTGTGGGACTCCCACAAATCACGAGGGAGATCTACCACTGAGCTGCAAGGTCTGAGCTGCAGGCAGACAGTGCAAGTTCCTGGGCTGAAAAGCAACACTTGCTGAGCAAATTTTATTCCAAGTCTGCTTGGCAAGCAGTGAAGTAACGGAGGGGCTGGAGACTTAGGGTCACCACTACAATACTGTTTTTTAAGCTGACAATCTGAATTACATCTCAGCTTACACTGATGAGAATCTCTGATGTTATATAACTCATGTAGCACATTAGTGAGATGCAGGTGGATTTAATTAGATCCAGAAACTTGTCAGGAGAACCAGAAAATGTTTGGAACCATCTGGGTAAATCTAGGACAGAAGCCTGAACGCAGCAAACACTTCTCTGGTTATATTGTCTTGGGTGTGTTTGGGATGAGTCCATTTATGAGTTTGTTTTTCATTTTGTTGCATCAGAAAAAATCTGTATATAAACCTGAAAACCTGCAATACCAAAGTTTCTTTTAGCAGTATGGACTTTAACCCGGCCATACAACACACACATACATGCTATTAAAGTTTTCATCTCTTAACACCTGTGAGGAAAACCTCAAGAATTTGATCAGTACAGGCAGCCAGGTGTGCAAGGAACCCGGAATAAGAATTCTGAGATCTCTATATTAGCTTAAATGCCTTCTAATAGCAATCTGAAGGCCAACATTGTTAAGTAAGTTAATCATGAACTTATTAATACACTTATTTTTTGTTCATTATTGTTTGCATAGGGAAAAAAGGCAGGCCAAGACTTACACACAAATGCCTTCCTTGGAACTCCAAATTGGGTGATGTATCTGCTATTGTACCATATTCTCTACCTTCCAGCCAGGAAGAAATCAAACTAACAAAATAACTGATGTCCATTGACAGTTTTCTTACAAGCAGTTAGAGGATATCTACTGCCAAATCATTTAAGACCTGCCTTTCA
>VYZX01028834.1:331299-476607 GCA_013401335.1 Brachypteracias leptosomus | reverse complement strand
CCTCTGTGTACTGCCACAGCCCTTCTCTTGTCTTGCATTTATTATTTGACAGACCAAGATTTTCTTAGTTTAAATATATTCAGTAATGATTTATCAGTTTTATTTAAAGTTGGTTACTGAGCAAGAAAACAATCAATTTTCGTTTTCAGCTTATCTTTGTAATGCATAATGCAAGAATTTTCTAAACCTTTCTTTGCCCTCTAAACATAAATCACATGAAACAAAACCTTTAGTTCAATCAAAATTTGAACTTCTCGCTAGACTTCCACATGAATTGTCTCACCATGTCAAATAAGCAGATCAAATAGATTCACTTAATGAGCCTGGATAAGAGGGGAAACAAAAGAAGAAACAAACCCCAAACCTCACAATAATTGAAATTAGCTGTTTTGATTTTCTTCCTGTAGATGCCAAGATATGAGAAGTGGGCATTGAAAAGATATCTTTAGATAAGAGCCCCAGAGGTAAGAGTTATCCCTTCTGAAGTTAAATCAATGCTGCAGACTACACTATAAGGAGAGTTAGCTTTATGTGTACAAGCCTGAAGTCAGGAACAGCCTGGCCATGGTAGTATAGAGCTCTCTGTGGGTTTAATTGATCCTCTTCCTTTGCAAGGTAAAGACACAACCTGAGGCAGAAAAGAAGCTACTTGCCTCCTCATTCAGAGCACCATGACTTCTAAAGACCACATAGTTCTAACTATAAAAATTGGCAGAGTGAAGAGCTGCCCTGTTCCTGACTTTCAGCTTTCTCCCAGGTTGATGTAACAGACGGGTGCTGCACCAGGCAAGAATCGTATCCAGACTCAGGAGGGGAGGGCATCCAAAGGGCTCAAGAGCTACGTATGTGTAGCTTTTATGCTACCCACCATTGGGTTGGACTGGCTTTCTAATTACAAATATTGCAAATCTCTGCCCTCTTTTTTCCTTAATCTTCTCTGTGAGGCATTATGTGATAGAGAGAACTTCAGTTTTGTGTCTGGGTCAAGTTTAGTGGCTAAAACTATTTTAATGTAAGTAAAAACATTTGGAAATAAAATTTCTGAAGATTTTAGCGAAAACATCTTTCTTCTGTAGCCAGTAAATACCTAACATACATGGAAAATGATTGGGTTTTGGTTTTGAACAGTATGGAAAGTCGCAAAGCGTTTAAGATGGCCAACTTTTGATTTTGGAAAGGAAGGGTATCCATAATATTGCTAACCATCCACCTTTGCATCACCCTTGGAGCGGTAAAGTAACTGCAAAACTTGATAGTACTATACATGGCTGGCTATTAGAAGAGCACATTTATTTAACTTCCAGTTGAAATAGGTATGTTAGAAAGGCAATAGTCTTAGGAAGATCACCACATCTAGTCCCTTTATGACAACTTCCCAACACCCTAATCATTTTTAAAATTTGTAAAATTGTACATTGAAACACGTGGTGCAGTGAACTTGTGCAAAGAAAGCAGTAATAAAACTGGCTGGGAGATACATTTACCTAAATGTGTTCAGGCTATTCAACAACTTGCTTACCCAGTGTACTGTTGTGGGGACCCACCTAGTGAAAGCATGAAGAATTGCATCACACCAGAAATGAAAGAAAGGGAATATTGAGCCAAGGAGACAAATAATTGAACAATATAATTTAGAAGCTTCCAAGTGGTGAAACATGTGGCAAGACGAGAGAGACCGCAAATTCCAGCCAACCTACAATCACCATCTGGTCTTACTTTGCAACTCTCAGATAACTTGGTTCCATAATATGGTACAGCAGAAGCTTGCATTTAACAGAATGGATAATATATTTTGGTTTAACTCAAATTGGTATCATGCCAGAAGACATAGTTGGGACTTATGCTGAGTATTACCAGCCTGAGCACTAATAAAATCAGGAGTTGGTCTCTGTGAAATCAGAAGAATGGCTCTATTAAAAAATACTGGGAGATATTTCATTTTGTCTCTTTTTAAAAAATTATTTTAAATTTGATTCCTATAGAATGAGCCAACATTTTATGTATGTGTCAAATCTTCAATGTTTTATTCCTCTGACCACAAGGGCTGGAGGCTTTCATTACAATAAAAGCTGAAATTTTTACCTTATTTCTTTTGGCAACAAGAGTTGTAACACCACCACTAGGATTGCTTGGTTTACAACAAATTTTTATGTAATGAAGTGCTAAAGGTTTTCTTACAACCAATATTGATCCATTCAAAGGGATTTTGCCCTTGTTTCCTCATTTCCCTGTCTTCATTTACCTAATCCACAAGAGAACCAAAACTTTCATAAGTAATAAATCTATGTAGACATTAACATCAGATACCTGGCTAAATCATCGGTATTTTCTCTTAAAGATATGAAATTATATACATTTTTTTCTATCACGAGGATATACAAAAGGGGTAGAGATTTGGTATTCATTTAGTATTTAAAATAGCTTATAATAATACTCTTTCTGCTTGAATGAAGCAGCAAACATATTTTCTTTAGCCATCTGAAGATCCTCCAAAACAGAGTTGCAAATACTAAACATCCAGTCACAAATAGCTATGTTATTGTGTAGGAATTCCTCCCAAACTCTTAGAATCATTTGCTTTTAATTCCACTCTTGTCTATACATTTTTAGGTCCACATGGTTTATGCGACTTGATTTCCAGAAAAGTCCTGATACCAACCCCACAGAAACACCTGCTAGCATCTAGAACTACCCCTTGAGTTTGGAGAAGAGCCATACCAATTTAGAGGCAAGAACAGAATTCTAATTTATCTAATTACAATTCTCTTCTTCCCTCTTTCTTGCAAGATTATTGCAAGAAAATCCCGTCTCTTCTAAGTCCTCCTCATACCAACCAGCCTAATCTCAGACCTTGAAAATATTTTATTTTGACTTTTTTCTCTTATCTTTTCAAAGATACTACGGCTTATTAGCATTTCTCTTAACAAGTGATATACATAGAGTTCTACCTGAAAACTAGGGCTCCTGTAAGAGTGTGTCCCAGTAGTCAGAACACTGCCACTTGGGACACAGGGACTCTCCTCATGGTTCTGGACTACACAGAAACTTCAAGACACACAAGCCACAGTTGCCTTCTGCCTGGACAGCCACGAGTGTCCCTGAAAGAAAGGGAAGCAGACATTGCTATTGGAGCACTTGTTCTTTGGAGCAGAGATTTTTGATACCAGTAAGAGGAACAGAAAGCCTTGCTTTCTAAGGCCTTCCTTTTTGGCTCAGCACCTTCTACTCCTCCCTCTGAAATAGTTCTCTTTCTCCTGTTCCCTCTCTGCTTCTCCTTCTTCTTCTCAGCAGCCCCCAATAAGTAGAAACTGTTGTATTAAAAAGACAGGGTATGCTGTTGCTTGTGGTGATTGGAGTTGACACACGGCTGCAAGGGCAGGTCTGGGGGTCCCACACTCCTCACAGTGCTATGAAAGAGACATGAGGGTAAAGAATGAGACTCCTCTCTCTGTGGCTCACCAAAGCCTCTCCAAGACCCCCTTCCATCCATAGCCTCCATGAAATGCTGCTGACCCTTCCCCACCTGGATCCCAACCACCACACAGCATCCTCTAACTCCTGCTTCTGAAAACATTACCTAGAACTGAGAAGCTTGCAGCTAATTCTGGGTGTTGTACGTGGCAGTTAGATCCTAAACAGCACTGCTGCCAATCCCTCTCTGCAGCTTTGTGGCCTTCTCTGGCTTCCATTTACCTTTTACACCTTCTCATTCTCTGTCAATGGTTTGGGTGTTTTATCCTGCTCCAGCCATGCACAATTTCTCAACAGAAATAAACGGCTGAGGTTTATAACACCAGAGGGCATCTCAGGGCTTGCACAGAACTTTATGCTATCCCTTTGTACAGCACAATGTCTATCCAGGACACATTTTATCTTCCATTTTCACCATTTTCTGGAGGCAATATACTTTTTTTCAGAGCTTGACATTTTCAGATAGTGCAATAATGGTTTCCTCCAGCCATTCATTTAATTGCCTAATAATCCTTCACTAAAATTATTAACATAAAGGTCATGTTATTTGTATTAGTTTTTTTTAATAGGCCTCAAAATTATCTTGAGCTTTTTAATCACTTTTTTTTTCATGCTAAAATAAGGAGTAAATTTACAAGTAATTGCACAGCTCCTGGGTTCTGTATAGACCAATTAGAATACTTATTTTCTAATTTGTTTTCATCATTTATTGAAATCAAGTTTATGACACATCCAGAACTTACATTTCAGAAACACTACTTTTGATTGCCTACCCTAGCTCATTTCTGTGGTAACACACAGGTTAGTAGTGCAACAAAGAGTATGTTGCTGATGGGGATTTTTTTTTTTGTTTTGCTTTGGATTTGCCTGGGAATCCTAAGAGAGATCAAGTGTCCTTGTCTGCAGTAATACATAATTGCCCAAGAAGAAACTGTTTGGCCACAAGTGCTTCAAATCTAAATAAATAAAATAGACACAGGTTGTAGGGTTAAGAATTTTATCAACATACTATATATAACTAATGAAGACATCAAGCAATAAACCCAGATTTATGGAGGGAGTACCTTGAGGGACAGTCATACCTCCTAATCCTTGTCCTCTTAGCTGTAAGAATATATCTTCTCTTCAGTTTTTCACATATGTTTAACAAGATAGGAAACACAATTACTACTGAATTTCACATATTCTCCTTTGAAAAGACAATAGAAAGATGAGGTGTACTGCTAACACATTCTAGGCCTCTGGAAAAGAAGAATGACTTAGAGTAGAAGTTTCTAAATGGTTGTCTGGCTGTTCATGAGAACTGTAAAGCTGTGAATTCTTTTTAGGATGCGTTACAGAAGCAGCAAACAAGAATGACAAAGTGGAGAGGAGGGTGGTTCTGTGACTACAACAGATAGTACAGTTGCTACAGAGAAACAGGAACTATCTCCAGTTGATATGACCCAGCAATGTGCATCTGCAGCTCAGAAAGCCAGCCCTACCTGGGCTGCATCAAAAGAAGTGTGATCAGCAGACAAGGGAGGTGATTCTCACCCTCTACTCTGCTCCCATGAGATCCCACCAGTTCAGCTCTGGGGCCCCCAGCACAAGCAGGATGTGGAGCTGTTGGAGTGTATCCAGAGGAGGGCCATGAAGATGATCAGAGGGCTGGAACACCTCTCCTATGAGGACAGACTGAGAGAGTTGGGGTTTTTCAGCCTAGAGAAGGGTCTGGAAGATCTTACAGCAGTCTTCCAATGCTTAAAGGGGGCCTACAAGAAAGCTGGAAAGACTTTTTACAAGGGCAGGTAGCAATAGAACAAGGGGTAATGGCTTTAAACTGAAAGAGGGTTGATTCACATTAGATATAAGGAAGAAGCAGGTTGCCCAGAGATGTTGTGGATGCCCTGTCCCTGGAAGTATTCAAGGCCAGGTTCGATGGAGTTACGAGCAACCTGGACTAGTGGGAGGTGTCCCTGCCCATGGCAGGGGGTTGGAACTAGGTGATCTTTCAGGTCCCTTCCAACCCAAATCATTCTATGATTCTATGAACCAGCATAGTTTTGTAAAACCAATGGGAAAAACAGAGCTAAAATGAAACTTGGGTGATCATCCTTTGTTGGTCACACATACTTCCTTTTTAATGCTTTTCTCAGTGCTAGGAAAGTGAAAACTCCATCCTTGAGGATGCAGAAAATGAAACTGTAGTATGAAAAAAAAACAGCTCAGCATCCTGAGCTGGACAATAGGCATGGGGTGAGAGGCAGAGGTATCTTTTGATGAAAGGTACTGGGGAGATTGTACCCACTCTGAGAAAGAATTACCAAGAGGAACCTGTACAACAGAACTGCTACAACTGTGGTGGTGCAAACCCCCTGGGCCATGTTGTGATGTCAGGACCAGCCAACACTGTGTCCTTGTTTCGGCTGCAGGAGTTGGGACATCTGATACTTTCTTGTCCTGGTTTTGGTACAGTGAGTTAGGACAATTAGGCACTCCCTAATTGCACCTGGAACTCCTGTTGTCTGGGAATCACACCTGAAACTCCTGTTGCCTGGACTGTGGCCTGCCCTGGAAGGTGCCAGAATGTGACAAGAGTTGTGGGCAGAATGGAAATAGACTGACCAAAGTCAATCAGCTTGCAATCCTATAAACAGCAATCCTAAGTGAGATCCTTTGAGCTCTCCAGGATCACAGAGGGCTGTGACCCCCTGTCTCCCCCTGAGCTGGGACACCTCTCAGGGTAGATTTCACAAGGATTTCAAAGATAGATTTTTTTGAGGATTTCCAAGATCATCCACTGATAGATGTTGACAAAGAAGAGGTCAAAGATTGTCTGCTGAAAAATGCTGACAAAGGAGAACAGTAATTCACTACAATTAGATTTTGTGAGGTTTCAAAGATCATTTGGTACCAATAATTTACTACAATTGGCAAAGAGGGAAAAATCTTGATCACAGATTAACCTTTGTGTCTCTGTGTGCCTGTGTGATTCAATTTAGGAACTTTGTAGTGTTGATTATAGCACATTTTATGAAATCCCTCTGATAATTGGCTGATGATTAAGTATTGTTAAAAATTGTACAAGCTATCTTGTGATTTACCATAATAGTGATAATAAACCTTAAATTGTTGCTATTTCAAAGTTGTGTTGGACCCATAATCACTCATTCGTTGACAAACAGGTGTAGAAGCTCAACAGGAGGTTTTCCTTAACCTTTTGTATTATACGTAAACTCTTGACCAAGACTGGGACTAGGATTGGATCCAGCTGCACTAAGACTCCTCTCTGAGAAGTTTAGAAAGCAAAGGGGTCCATTCTCAACCTTGTGACTCAACGGGAGGGTGTCCCTTACCCTTTTGTATCTCTGGTCTCTGTGTAAACCGTTGCAAATTGATTCTAACTCAATTTTCCTTTGTATGTTCTTCCATGTAGAAACTAACAGAGTGAACCTTCCCATTTAAGTCACACTTTTACAAACTTATATGAAAACCACTTTTGCTGATACCTTTGATGGTGATTCTTTAAGTGATCTAAATCACTCTTCTGTGTCAAGTTGGCATAGCCAGCAGGATCCTAAATCAGGATTCCACAACAAGTGATTGAAGTGATTTAATACACCCTTTTCTGAGACAACAACTCAGGCTTGGAGTCTTTGCCTCAGTTTGAACTCTACCTAACCTCTGTTTATGTGACATAGCAAAAAGGTTTGGTTTCTGTGCTTCAGAAAATCTAAATCTTTCTCACATACTTACCTACAAAAATCACATTTCAGATGTTTTCTTCAAAACAGGAAGACAGAGTGATGCAATAGAGCAAGCACTGGAGGACTCGGTTCTATTTTTTGTCTGCCACTGCTCTGTTGGATGACCTGGAACAAACAACTTCATCTTTTTGTGCTTTAACTTCCACATGTGTAAAAAGAAGATAATGAGACTGACTGCAAATGAACTTTTTTCCCGCTCTTGTCAGAGAGTAGGAACAAAGATGGAAGGAAACTCTTGATGGAGTTTTAATTTGATTCACTGGGAAAAAGCCAATTCAATTATGAGATTTCTCAGTTTTATGGGATTGTTTTCATTCTCTAAACTTTGCAAAATACTCCAAAGTGGAAAAGAAATCAGCCCAGGCTGGCCCAGACCCCAAGCCTGTGAAGTGATCTGAGCAGAGTTGAGCAACACTGGACAGAATGTTTAGCCAACTTACCTCCCTCCATAGATTCCAAGAAATGTTTTATTTCATTAAAAAGAAATGACAGAAAATGTAGCATCTCACTCCCAGATCTTAAGAGTGAGAACTTCTGAATACCAAAACCAGATGGAATTTTGTCAGCAACACTTCAAAGATAAAACACAATTTTTCCACAGTTCTGGAGAGACTCTACAGAAAATATCAGAAAAGAGGTGTTAAAAAGTACAGAAAAATAACACAGACTGAGCTGAAAAATGAAGGAAAAAAGGTGAAGGGAAATGAATACAGCATGACAATAATGCTCTGTTCTGCATGCTCAGTCCTGCAATTCCCTGCTAAGACAAAACAAGACCCTTAGATCTGTGAACTCTCCCAAGCACTGTCTGTCACTCACACAACTGGCTTTGTTCCTGCAGATTTCAGGGACACATTCCATATGCTCATCATTCCACCCCACAACTTTTTTCTTGCTTCATTAGCATGGGTTAATGTCAATATATTTAGCTGGTTGGTAAATCTTATCTGTGTCGAATGCATGGGAAAAGGGAGAGGGCTTGCCCTTTGCTCATATTAGGTTTGTTCTTGTCTGTCTCATCTTGAAGAGCAGGACATTTCAGAGATATGGATGCTCTGTTAACAGCAGTGATGGTAGGAGGGAGTCTTTATTATTTATTGTACTACCAAGGTGTTCTGTCAATAAACATCAAATGGGAACACTGCTGCAGTAGCACAACTGGTGACCAATGCCATTTTAAAAGCATAAATGCTCCTTCATAGCTTGTTTTAAGATATTCAGAGAAACAAAGTCAGAGCTTGCTGACTTGTTTTATTAAAACTGCCATCAGACCAAAGGACAGTGTTAGTGCTTAAAGTTTTGTCTTTCCAATGAAAAAATGTAAACAATTTAAAGCTCAAGAGTTTGAGGAAAAACCTGATCCTGCTTTTCAAAACTCATCTAATTATAACCTGGCTTTTCTAGTTATCTTTCTTTCTAATTTCTTTCGCCTGAATCTTTGCCCAAATTCTTCTTAGGCAAATTCTGATACTCTAACAAGATCTAACTGGTCTGATTCACTGAAGGGTGAAAAGCCTGTCATCAACCAAATTAGTTTTGATTTACCTTCGTGCAAAAAAAATCCCTTTCAGCTACAAGATCTAATGGCTTAAGAACCTGTGATGCTGGTGGCTTTATCACCAGTATCTGTGGTTGCCCCAGAACTCTTGGCCATTTGGTGTTTTTCAGGCTTAGGGAGTGATGCAACTGTGTTCAAGATTGTATGTACACATCAACACACCATGTATCTAGACCTTCACACAAACCTCATTATCACTGTCAGAGTATCTTAAGAAGGTTTTTCACACAATCCTCATTATTGATCAATCCAAGTGTCTTAAGAACGTTTTTCATACATGATCTCCTGTATTCTTCCCCTAAATCAATCCCAGCCAACTCAGTGGTCTGATGAGCTAAGGGAACTTAAGGAAACAGCATTAAAAAGCTAAGCAGTATGCCCTCTGGCACAGCCTGGCAAAACCTATACATTCTGGCACCTAGGCTGACGTGTTCCCATGCAGATGTCTTTATCTGAATAGAAGTTCCTCCTCCAGTCAATAGAGAACTACTCAATCCAGTTAATGAAGCTGAGAGCTATTTGTCTGTTCAAATTACACTGATATATCTACTTTAAGGTGGTCTGAATAGCTTGCTATATCACCTACAAGCAGGGGTCAGCTTGCTAACCCTAGATGCTTAGTGACAACTGTGATGGTCTGAGATACCAGAGACTTCCACGTGAGACTTCAGATACGACAAGCTTTTTAGGAGACCTGCTTCTTCTTGGAGCAGGAGGCTGGGTAGAAAACTCCACAATGCCTAAAAAGGCATTTGATGCCTGAATTTATGTCACTAAATCCCACATTAGTTTCCTACTGAGTATAAAGGGAGCTTAGACATCTGGTTCACATGGAGACACCTACACACTGAAACCCAAATTTAGGTGTCTTAATCTCCTGGCTGAATCCACCCCTTTACTTGGAGATTTCCTGAGCTGGCAGCTGCATTAGCATTATGTTTCAGAGGCCTCAATGGACATTTTTTTCCATTTCAATTCCTAATCCGCTCACGAGCACATTTAAGCTTCTGGCCTCTACAATACACGTGCAGCCATTTACAATTGTAACTCTAGAGAAAACGTATTTTCTTTTGTTTCTTTTAAATTCACTGCCTGGAAATTTCACTCAGGACACCTAAATCTTGTGCTATAAGAAACACAGAATTCACTTTCCTATGACAATAGATTTTTATGCCATTATCACATTCCTTCGTAGCCCTTTCCAAGTCAAAACATTCAAGTGTATTTAAACGCCTTTTCTTTTTTTTTTTTTCTTTTTTAAAGCAATTCCACACCTCTTCNCTTTTCTGAGACAACAACTCAGGCTTGGAGTCTTTGCCTCAGTTTGAACTCTACCTAACCTCTGTTTATGTGACATAGCAAAAAGGTTTGGTTTCTGTGCTTCAGAAAATCTAAATCTTTCTCACATACTTACCTACAAAAATCACATTTCAGATGTTTTCTTCAAAACAGGAAGACAGAGTGATGCAATAGAGCAAGCACTGGAGGACTCGGTTCTATTTTTTGTCTGCCACTGCTCTGTTGGATGACCTGGAACAAACAACTTCATCTTTTTGTGCTTTAACTTCCACATGTGTAAAAAGAAGATAATGAGACTGACTGCAAATGAACTTTTTTCCCGCTCTTGTCAGAGAGTAGGAACAAAGATGGAAGGAAACTCTTGATGGAGTTTTAATTTGATTCACTGGGAAAAAGCCAATTCAATTATGAGATTTCTCAGTTTTATGGGATTGTTTTCATTCTCTAAACTTTGCAAAATACTCCAAAGTGGAAAAGAAATCAGCCCAGGCTGGCCCAGACCCCAAGCCTGTGAAGTGATCTGAGCAGAGTTGAGCAACACTGGACAGAATGTTTAGCCAACTTACCTCCCTCCATAGATTCCAAGAAATGTTTTATTTCATTAAAAAGAAATGACAGAAAATGTAGCATCTCACTCCCAGATCTTAAGAGTGAGAACTTCTGAATACCAAAACCAGATGGAATTTTGTCAGCAACACTTCAAAGATAAAACACAATTTTTCCACAGTTCTGGAGAGACTCTACAGAAAATATCAGAAAAGAGGTGTTAAAAAGTACAGAAAAATAACACAGACTGAGCTGAAAAATGAAGGAAAAAAGGTGAAGGGAAATGAATACAGCATGACAATAATGCTCTGTTCTGCATGCTCAGTCCTGCAATTCCCTGCTAAGACAAAACAAGACCCTTAGATCTGTGAACTCTCCCAAGCACTGTCTGTCACTCACACAACTGGCTTTGTTCCTGCAGATTTCAGGGACACATTCCATATGCTCATCATTCCACCCCACAACTTTTTTCTTGCTTCATTAGCATGGGTTAATGTCAATATATTTAGCTGGTTGGTAAATCTTATCTGTGTCGAATGCATGGGAAAAGGGAGAGGGCTTGCCCTTTGCTCATATTAGGTTTGTTCTTGTCTGTCTCATCTTGAAGAGCAGGACATTTCAGAGATATGGATGCTCTGTTAACAGCAGTGATGGTAGGAGGGAGTCTTTATTATTTATTGTACTACCAAGGTGTTCTGTCAATAAACATCAAATGGGAACACTGCTGCAGTAGCACAACTGGTGACCAATGCCATTTTAAAAGCATAAATGCTCCTTCATAGCTTGTTTTAAGATATTCAGAGAAACAAAGTCAGAGCTTGCTGACTTGTTTTATTAAAACTGCCATCAGACCAAAGGACAGTGTTAGTGCTTAAAGTTTTGTCTTTCCAATGAAAAAATGTAAACAATTTAAAGCTCAAGAGTTTGAGGAAAAACCTGATCCTGCTTTTCAAAACTCATCTAATTATAACCTGGCTTTTCTAGTTATCTTTCTTTCTAATTTCTTTCGCCTGAATCTTTGCCCAAATTCTTCTTAGGCAAATTCTGATACTCTAACAAGATCTAACTGGTCTGATTCACTGAAGGGTGAAAAGCCTGTCATCAACCAAATTAGTTTTGATTTACCTTCGTGCAAAAAAAATCCCTTTCAGCTACAAGATCTAATGGCTTAAGAACCTGTGATGCTGGTGGCTTTATCACCAGTATCTGTGGTTGCCCCAGAACTCTTGGCCATTTGGTGTTTTTCAGGCTTAGGGAGTGATGCAACTGTGTTCAAGATTGTATGTACACATCAACACACCATGTATCTAGACCTTCACACAAACCTCATTATCACTGTCAGAGTATCTTAAGAAGGTTTTTCACACAATCCTCATTATTGATCAATCCAAGTGTCTTAAGAACGTTTTTCATACATGATCTCCTGTATTCTTCCCCTAAATCAATCCCAGCCAACTCAGTGGTCTGATGAGCTAAGGGAACTTAAGGAAACAGCATTAAAAAGCTAAGCAGTATGCCCTCTGGCACAGCCTGGCAAAACCTATACATTCTGGCACCTAGGCTGACGTGTTCCCATGCAGATGTCTTTATCTGAATAGAAGTTCCTCCTCCAGTCAATAGAGAACTACTCAATCCAGTTAATGAAGCTGAGAGCTATTTGTCTGTTCAAATTACACTGATATATCTACTTTAAGGTGGTCTGAATAGCTTGCTATATCACCTACAAGCAGGGGTCAGCTTGCTAACCCTAGATGCTTAGTGACAACTGTGATGGTCTGAGATACCAGAGACTTCCACGTGAGACTTCAGATACGACAAGCTTTTTAGGAGACCTGCTTCTTCTTGGAGCAGGAGGCTGGGTAGAAAACTCCACAATGCCTAAAAAGGCATTTGATGCCTGAATTTATGTCACTAAATCCCACATTAGTTTCCTACTGAGTATAAAGGGAGCTTAGACATCTGGTTCACATGGAGACACCTACACACTGAAACCCAAATTTAGGTGTCTTAATCTCCTGGCTGAATCCACCCCTTTACTTGGAGATTTCCTGAGCTGGCAGCTGCATTAGCATTATGTTTCAGAGGCCTCAATGGACATTTTTTTCCATTTCAATTCCTAATCCGCTCACGAGCACATTTAAGCTTCTGGCCTCTACAATACACGTGCAGCCATTTACAATTGTAACTCTAGAGAAAACGTATTTTCTTTTGTTTCTTTTAAATTCACTGCCTGGAAATTTCACTCAGGACACCTAAATCTTGTGCTATAAGAAACACAGAATTCACTTTCCTATGACAATAGATTTTTATGCCATTATCACATTCCTTCGTAGCCCTTTCCAAGTCAAAACATTCAAGTGTATTTAAACGCCTTTTCTTTTTTTTTTTTTCTTTATGAAAGCAATTCCACACCTCTGATCAGCATATTGCTTTTCTCTGTACCTTTCTCAGCACCTTAGAGAGAATTCCATGCAATATTCGAGATGTACAAGCACTCTGGGTTTTACAACAGTTTCCCATCTTATTCTTTCTTCCTGTCCTAATGTGCCTAAACATCCTTTTTGCCTTTTCACCTGCTACAAAGCACAGAACTGATGTTTCCAAAAGTCTAGCCACAACAGCTCCATGGATACTTTCCTGAGTGGTCCTAATGAATTTAAGAGCATGCGGGATGATTTTGTTCTACAAGCTTTTCCTCAGTAGTGGGTAACAGTCTTCTATTCAGACATCTATTTCTGCAAAGCTGTTTAGAATATAATCTCTTCAAGATCTCCGCCCACTGTCAAATTTGATGAATGTGGCCCAAGATTTCAAAAGTATTTGAGAAAAGAGTGCAGATCAGATAAATTCATATACATATTCTGAGTTGTCATCCCACCTTCTTTCTTTTGGAAAGCAGGCAAAAAAGCACATGAAATGATATGCAGCAAAAGTAACAGTAGGAAGAAAAAGTTTAAGAGCAACCAGATAAATGTCCTGCTTCCTCAAATACTCCAAATAAACTATCCAGCACTTCCAAGGGCTTGTTAACTCCATTCAAAACCATAACCACGTAAAAACTCTCCTAGGGGCTGTACAGACTCTGACTTCAGCTATAGACAGCCCATAGACCAACTATTATAAAAGGAAACCACTGAAACAAATGCAAGCTCTCCCAGTTATTGAAAGAACAGTTGGAGTTTCCTCCAGTCTTCTCTATCACAGCTGGTCAACAAGCTCTACATGGTATTTGGAGAAATTTGTTCTAAATCATTTGGATTTAGAAGGATAATATACATTAATAATACACATTCTGTTTGGGTTTGGGGATATTTACCTTCTTTTTCACAAACTAGTAAAGCCAATCTAAGAAATGAGACAGGACATTAAAAGTATCTTCCGTAGCTCAGAGTGTTGCTTTCTCTTCTGTCATTTCTGTGTCCAAGACATGTCAACAATAGAAACATTTAGTAAATGAAATTTCAGTGCTTTAGTATGTATGGATCCCAAATGCTGGCCACAACCCATATTGACAGAGGATTACTTTGGGTTACAGCTTCTTGCCAGGATTTATTTTTATGAGTTCTTGCCTCTTGCTGTGAGTATGTAGGAAGTGGGTCAATTAGTTAGCATTAATGAGGTATCATAGAGTATATTAAGCAATTGGGCTGAGTAGATTATCACGGATTTTGAGAAAAGAAACACATCTCTCAAAGACCTTACAGTAAATGATGCTAAAAAGCAGCAGTTTATTAATTCTGTTAATAAAATAATTATCTAAGCACCAGGGAAGCTCTTTCTGATAAGAACTAATATAGCTATTTGGGTGGATTAAACACCTGGATTTACAAGGCGGGCAAGAACTGGCCAAATCAGAAGGTCTTCAAGGATAATGGTTCTGCAGAAAGCAGATAGCACATGTGCTGAGGTTGCTTTTACCTAAAAGAGCTTAACACACACCTCTAGTCTCCAGGCTAAATTGTTACGAGAGAGATCAAAGCTGCATATTAGCCATTATGAAACAGGATTTATGAAAAGCTGGCTGATGGGGATGCTGACTATGTGGTTATCTCATTTAACTGCACACATTACTTTCATCTTGATCCCTGCTACCTCCTTGTCATCTCCTTACTAATCCCTCCACATACTGTCACTCCTTTTTCTCTCACTGCAGCATCTGACTATATATCACCTTTCTGCCCCCTGTACTTTAATGCTATAGCTACAGCTTTTTGACAAGTTCTGTATTTTGCTCTATTTGTGTTATTATAAAGCACCTTGTCATAATCTCTGGACACCAGGCACTATAGCCACCAAAGAATGGACTTGGGTGTGTCAACGCTGTTCAATTTCCACTTTACTAAAGCAAAATCTTCCATTTTCAAAGTGTCACTCAGCAGCTCAAGTTCTGTATCTGGGTATTCACAAAAGAGCTCCCAGTCCTGACTGTGCTGAGCAAATCTGACAATTCATTTTTAAACCTCACCAGGGTTTACAAACCCAACCTGTCTTCCAGTTTCACACCCCTCCAAAGAGAACACTTGCCAAGCCAGGTCCTGCACGAAGATGGGTCAGTGGTGGATGCCCCACCACTATTTTCTCTAGTAAGTCAATGTTGATCTGAGGATTCAACATGCCTCTCCACCTGTGAGTACATACATTTTTGTTGCTATAGATGCACATTTAATTGCCAACCTTAGGTTATTTGTGGTTGATTTCCCTCAGCTGTCTCCCCCTTCCTGCTGATGACACCAGTCCCCCACATTCCAGCCAGCTACTACCTGGTGAGAAAAACATGGCTAGGTGGCCCACACATCTCGGTGGACTGGAAAGGGCTTTATTCTTCAGAGAGAGCTGTAAGGGAACCTGCATGCCCGCCAGGATGAGCAGATGCAGAGCAGCTCTGAGGGGAGACTGAAGGCCGCACACCCACAGCTCCCAAGCCCCGCATCCTCCCGTAGCTTCACGGCCGTTCACTGCTCAGCAGAAGGGGGCCAGGCAGGAGTGCCGGGAGGAGCAGAGCTCCACCGCTCCCTCTCCCCACACCAGTGCTCGCCATCTTCTTGGGCCCTCCCGACCCTCCTGTCATGGCGGCCGCGCCCCGNGGGGGTGAGGGACGGGGCGACGATATGAGGGAAGCCTCGGACGGTGAGGGACGGGGTCCGTGTGAGGGGCAGTGCCGGGGGGTGAGGGACGAGGGCACCGATGTGAGGACAGCCCCGAGGGGTGAGGGGCAGCCCCGGGGGGTGAGGGACGGGATCGGCGCCGGTGTGAGGGCAGCCCCCGAGAGTGAGGGAGGGGGGCGGCGGACGTGTCAGGCCGGCCCCGGCTGTTTTCCCGCCTGAGGGACGCGGCGGAACCTGTGCCAGGGGCAGCGGTTCCCGTTTCCTGCCGCCTCGGGGGTCGGATTCAAGGATCCCCCTTTCTGGATGAGGTGATCGGTGCGAGCCTGCGGCGGAGCGGCCGCGCTTGCCGGGGCGGCGGGGCGAGCACAGCGGGGACGGCTCGTCCAACCTGGCGCTCCCCCGGGGGCGGACCAAGGGGCCGGGGTGGGTTTTGCTACCTGGGATAGAAGGCGGCGTAATTGTTTTTTGAGTCTTTAAATGCATGTGAAGGAGCAGCAGCAGCCGCCTGCAAGTAGAATGAAACTATGAGACTGTCAGCCCCAAATGTGAGGATCTGAGCGTCTTGGTTCCATTGATTCGTTTGCAGGGCCTGGGCAGGCGCTACCTTTTGGAGGGCTGCGTGACCCCGTGGTCCGTGAAACCTTTCATATCTTTATGGCTGGGAAATTTATTTTTAAGCCGTTTCTCCCTTTGCGGTTTTCAGTATATACTTTGCAACGTCGAGGCTCCCTTTTCCTCGTAGCAAATATGTGTTATTCTACGTGGCTGGTCTCCAACCCTTCTGGTCAGTTCCCATTGCCATGTGGTGGTTTTTTTTTTTTGTATGTTAAAAGGAAGGCTGCAATAGAAAATACTAATAACAAATTAACTATCTCCAGGTTATTTGCAAGGCAAAAGAAAGGTTCTCTGGTCCCTTGTTTGCTTGAAAACAGACTGAGCTGAGCAAGCAACCAAAATCTCTGTGCCACTGATGGCGGGGAGCTCGGCAGGTTGGACTCTTTGCTGTCGTGTGGCACTGGAGGCAAACACTGCCTTCAGAAGCTGTCTTCCCAGGTAGCTGCTTCACCTTCATTTGCCTCTTCGTAGACGTCAGCCTTAAAACTCCCATTGAGACCAATTAAAACACTAATGCTGTCTGGTACAGTATCTCTGTCAAACTATCATCATAGAATGCCAGGTTGGAAGGGACCTCAAGGATCATCTAGTCCAACCTTTCAAGATAGAAAAATACAGTTTAAATGAGATGGCTCAGCATCCTGTCAAGGTGCACACTGTCTAATGTAAGGGAATCCACTACTTCCCTTGGGAGACTATTCCAATGTTTAATTGTTCTCATTGTAAAGAATTTTCTTCTGGATGCCAATCGGAATTTCTCCAAGAGCAACTTGCAGCCATTCCCCTTTGCTTTTTCCATGTGACTTCTTGTAAAAGGGGTCTTCTTCATCTTGATAGCCACCCTTTATGTACTGGTACATGGTGATAAAGTCTCCCCTAAGCCATCTCTTCTCAAGGCTGAACAATCCCAGTTTTCTCAGCCTTTCTTCATTCAGCAGGTCTTCCAGTCCTCTGATCATCCTCGTGGCTCTTCTCTGGACCCTTTCCAGACTGTCCATGTCTTTTTTGTATAGGGAGGACCAAAACTGAAGGCAGTACTCAAGGTGTGGCCTGACCAGTGCAGAGTAAAGTGGAACAATTACTTCTTTATCTCTGCTGGTGATGCCTCTTTGCCACTGCAGCACACTGCTCACTCATATTGAGCCCACTGTCCACCAAGACTCCCAAGTTCTCTCTCCATAGGGTTGCTCTCAAGCCAGGTGAATGCCAGTCTGAGCTGCATTCATGGGTTATGTATTCCCAGGTGCAAGACCTTATACTTGTCTCCATTGAACTTCATAAGGTTCCTTGCTAGCCCACTCCTCTACCCTGTCTAGATCCTCCTGGAGGGTGGCTCTCTCTTCTGGAGTGTCAACTGCCCCACTTATTTTTGTGTCATCAGCAAACTTCATCACTATCCTGTCTTCTTTTCAGTAGTTGCAGGGCAGCTGCAGTAGACCTTACAGAACCATATTTTATAACTAGATATGGAGTACAGCCCCTGCTCTTCCAAAGAAAAAAGAGATCTCCTGGCCTGGCTTTGTTGTTGCACTGTAAACAATCTGTGCTTTATCTGTTTGGTTGGGTGTACCTGGAATATTGTTTTCTGTCTGAAGGGATAGTGAAATCTCTTGGTGCCAGTACAGGAATCATGCAGATAGGCAGGATCATCAGCACTCTGCCAAATGTTTGGGTTTTTTTAATGGAAAATGTATTTCAGCATGTGATCAAATCCCTTCTGTCCTTACTTAGGATGTAAGTGACATTAAATATTCTTGAATGCTTTCTGATGTAACATCTGCTTTTTTTTTCCCCCTCTTTTCATATGGATCTCATCTTAATAGGAAACTGCTCCCAGACATCTCTGATTAGCCTAAGCTGATCCAAGTGCAGTCTGTACCCAGGAAAGGATGGTACCAACCTCTCCCTGACAGTGTGTTGCTGCCCTGCTACCCTGTAGAGAGCCTCTGCCTATGTGAAATGGTCTGGCTGGAATTCCTAGACCTCATTTTAGAACAGCATAAAGGTCCAGGTGGTTCCAGATAAGAGGCTTTTGATTAACAAGCAATTGGCCTCCTCCAGTATAACTGTCTCTGAAGAACTGCACGCCTTCTGTATAAGCTTTTCCTCATCTCTGGGTAAGATAAGCTCCTGCAGAGTTTTAGGAGCTCTTTTGCAGCAGGGAAGGAAAGAAATAACCCTGCAGCTCTAATGAGCCTTCAACTCTCAGCCTCAGAGGAGGAAGCCAGCAGGCTAAGTGATGTGTGTTCTGGTTTAAGAGATTCTGACTGCAGATTTCAGGGCCTGTTGCCTGTCTTCTGCTGTCTAATCACTTTGTCTCAGAGGATGCGAATCGATAACTCCATTATGCATAGAAGTAAAACTGGAAAGAGTTCCAGATAAGCTGCTTTGTGACAGTGGTTTATGAGAACGGGTGGATCTGTTCATCATTTTCAAGGTGATGTGAAATAACAATAGGTGTGGTTCAAGCTTTTTAGGAGGAAGAAAGCCCTGAAACAGCATGACAAGGGTAACAGTGATAAATTATTAGTATTTAAAAGTTTACAAAACATGCTTCCTCTTAGTAAATGCTAGAAAACTCAAATTTTTAATGGTAGTTATAAGACTTGTGTGGAGCTGGGCAAACTGTGAGTCAAATGGATGAGATTAGAAGTATCTGAGCAGATAGTAAAAATGGAGATTTCAGATCTTCCAGCAGGATAGAACAGGGTACTGTGGGGGTGAAGAGGACAGGGGGAGGATCATTCTTACCTTGGAAGGTACTGTGAGAGGTTTTGGTCTGAGCAGTTGGCAAGCTGATCTGGCAGTGGGGCAGTGGTGTGTTTATGATTGAAGCAGGGAAGTAAGGGGAGGCTTCCAGCTGCAGGAAGAATACAATAATTCCTTTCTGGGACAGTTCAGTTTGTCATTCCATCTGCCTGGCTAGGCAATGTTATAGTTACAGGTATCCCTAAAATGTAGTTTTCTATAGTACCGTTCATTTTGGAGAGGTGCTGCGATACAACTACAGTGCTTGCTGGTGAAGAGCAAAAAGTATGTTCATCTATTTCAGGTGCATACATTAATTTATTTATTCTTTCTCAAAAAATATTGTGGAGGTGAAGTCTGTTTTGATCCCTGTCAGAGTGTGGGTGGTAGATAAACTGTCTTGATTGTTATCTAAGGTTTCTTTTCAAAACATATGGTGGCTTATGGAGATGAATGCATCTGCTGTTGCAGCTCCTGTGTTAATGTATAACACTCTGCCAGTACAGAGGCATCGGCTGTTGAACTGGTGTATAACAGTGTGAGAAATGTATTTGTTCAGCTCCTTTTGTGTAAGAGTATCCACCACATCCTTCAGCTGTGCTCTAGCATGTTTCTCATGTGAGTCAGCATTGTGTAATAATTACTGTAAATACTATATATTTGAAAACTCTCTGAAAACTAGAAATACACTGCAAAAAAGGGTGGAAAATTAGGAAGCTGATCATACTGATTCAGTCAAAAGTTAAGTTCAAGTATACTATGTTTCAGATATTTTGTTGTATGGACTTCTGAACTTCTTCCCTAAGATGTGAAAATATGCCAAGTCTGTAAATTAAACAACTGATTAATTAATCAGTGAGGGTGTTGCTGAAATGCAGATTATGGACTGAAGCACCTGTGAGTGATGTGCTGTATCCCAGCCCTTTCTTGTGCAGTCTCAAGCTTTGGCAGCCAGATACTTTGCACATTTGAAACTGGAAATGCAGTGCTCAGGGATGAATCAACTTTTCCACTGTTTACTCTAGTTAGAAACCCCTAATGCAGGGAGCCTCAGGGCTTCATACTGCCTGCTTTATGCTTTGTGGTATGAGCAAGAAATAGGTGTGCTGATGAGGGAGGAGCCCAGGCCCCACTACCCCGCACTGCTCACAGGTAGGTACCTGGATGTCTTTGCTGGCTCCCAGCTCAGTTCAGAGCAGGTGAGCTGTTGTGGTTTTCTCTCTCGTGGCAGTAGTGGTGGCATTGCAAGTTCTGCATTTCTGAGGTTGGAGGTTTGCTGTGACTGGCAAGTTATATGTTACTGGCTGTGCCACAGGGACTGTTCGTGTGCGTGCTCTGACCTCTCTTGCTGTGGAGCAAGACACCTTGGCAAAACTCGTTTCTCTTGCTGTGCAAAAGGGAAGCAGTATGTGCATAAAGAAATGTCTACATTGGAAAAGATCTGTACGATCATCCAGTCCAATCTTCAACCCAACACAACCATGTCCACCCCTTAAACCATATCCCTAAGCGCCTCAAATGTTGCAGAGCAGCTGTTGGGAGGTAACTGCAATAACTTTCTGTCATTCCTAAGGCTCCAACTATGAGACACTGCACTGTTTGAGAAGTCAAATTTTAAATTGACAGGTTAAGCTAATAAACTTGAAGAGGCATGCTGGAAAGAAGGTACCTCAGTAAACGTTTGCTATGTGCCAAACTGATTTAAGCAAATAGTCAGTGTGTCCACAGAGGTGATCTTCTTAGTTTATATAAAACCGTCCAAGTATTGCTTGGCTAAATGACATAGATTTTCTTGTGCAGACAGGGATTAAATTGGATGCTTTTAACCTTGGAGGTGGCCTTAATTAAAAGATAGATCCTTTTCCAGGAAGCACAGAAGTATCCTGTTTTGATACACAACCCCTTAGGAATCAATCTTTCTAAGTATTTTGACTATTTTGCTAATTCCTAGAGTGTAACATCAAGAACAGATGATTCCACTGTCTCTGTTGATAACTCTTGTGTTTGTCAGTGAACTTGCCTTCTAGAAGTGCTTTCTTTAGTTTTCTGTTTCCTGGAGTACTTTAATTTTGTCAGCATGAATCTCTTATCTCTTGTCAGCAGACACTGAGACTCATCATTACCTGTGAAGCAGGAGAAGGCCAAGCTTTGCATTGCACACTAACCCTCTGTGCTAGCAGAGTGTTGGAGAGCATGGCTCCCAGCGAAGCGGGAAAATGGATTTTTGATCTGTTATTTATTTGTTGCAACATCCGTGATTTCAACATCAAAATCCTGAGAATGTTGTCCCATTAGAAACATTGGCAATAGATAAGTAGGAGAAAAGAGATGGAAAAGGAGTAGTTGGCAACGCTTTCCTCAAAGGGATTTCTTTGGAGAAGAGATTGAGTCTGTAAGATCATGTAGAAGGAAATGAAAGACAAAGAAAATTATTTTTTGGCATAACTTGCAGAAGTTTACTCTCCTTACAGACAGCATAAAGTGCTAGTGACTTATTGTAATCTACCAGTTAATGTCCACAAAAATATTTTTTTTTTTCAGAAACATGCTAGTAGAAAGTCTGTTTACTAATATATTTGGAAGACTCCCTACCCTATTGTCAAATACAACATTTAGCAAGATAAGATTAAATTGATAATTTAGGAGTGAGTGTGTGTTTTCATTGACTCCACCTGTAGGTATGGTTGTCCCAGCAGTGGTACCTCTGGCAGTGTTACTGTATGGTATTGAGGAAGGGGAAAGGAGAGAATGTTTCCTATACAAGAGTTTGTTAGTATAATTTAGAAATAGGTTCTCTGGGGAAGCAGAAGGTTTGAGTTACTGCTGCTCTAACCCAGAGCTCTGCTTGGTATTTGTATCAACTCTGGTTATTGTGACCTCAGAACCTCTGATGTATTTGCCTTAATGTATCAGTCAGGTTTTATAGGTGAGAGCTGGGACACTGAGTTGCTAAGGATCTGCTCAACTCTGTAGCAGAGCAGATAGTTCAACCAGAATGTCCTGTGGATCAATCTGATAACTATACAGGTGTCCTGGTTTAGTCAGTGAGTTGAAGAGATAACATGTAGTGGGTTTATATCTGTAGGATTCCTTTCTTATATTAATGGCTGGAGACATTAGTGAGAAAATGAGAGAAGTAGAGAGAAACTTTGTGCACAGAAGTGACTTTAAACTTCTGTTGAGAAAATGGGTCCAAAAGCAAGGAGATTGCAGGGTTTATTAGTCTTTCTAAGAGTTTCCTACTGGGGAAAAAGGAAAGTTTTGTGCCTCTGCTGTTCCAAATGGCTTGGACACTGTGGACTCTGTGCTGAAGTTTGGAGTGAAAAACTTTAAATGACCTTTTTTCTGGACATGAGAAATACAAACGGACTTTGAGTTCAATTCAGCTCCTGCTTTTAGTGTTTCTTTCAGTTCTACCTTTTTAACAATGGCCATCCACCCAGGAAAACTCAGTTGGAACACGACTGAGAGAATCTCTAAGATCTTTAATACTGTGGAGAAATGTTACAGGAGTTAAGACCTTGGAGCGGTTTAGAATGAGTTAAATATTTTCCCATCAGAGACAGTTTGTGGATTTAAACTGTAACTTGTTTTAATCTCAGTCACAGTTCTGGTGCTACATTTAAAAATAAATAAGTAACGTCTGTGTATGCTAACACCAGTTACTAAGGCTCAGAAAAGATCTTTGGTCCTGGACTAATCAAACTTAAGTTGCAAGGACAGGCTGCAGTGCTACAGCAAATAGTGACACACTAGTGCTATCTTACTGTGGCAGGTTCTGACATCTAAGTAACATGTCTGGGATCCAAACACGGCACCTCTGATGTATTTTTATGTATGTTTCTGCATATTGGGAAAGAAAACCCTGCAGAAAAAAGAGAAATGAAGTAGACTTGTATGATTTGTGGCGAGTAAGCTTGGAGATCTGTGAATTCTGTAAACTAATGCCATAGATAAGATGCAATGTAACCATTCCCATTAAGCCAGTTTCTGATTCTGTAGGACTGGGAATAACTGGATTGCAGCAGTTTTGCATTTCATATATGTTCAGGTACAGTCTTTTGAAGTTTCTCGTGTGAATTTGCAAATGCCTTTTGTGTCTGTGTTTTGTATACAGCTGTTGATTTCAGTACTGAGTTCTGCACAAGTGGATGGTATATCATAGAATGATTTAGGTTGGAGAAGACTTTTAAGATCATTGAGTCCAACCATGGATGTTGGATCTCCAACCAGATGTCCGCTTGGATCCAACTGCAGAACTGGGATTTGCAAAAAAAACCCTTGTGTAAAATACAGTGTCCGTGATCAGTAGCCACAGGTTTAAAGCTGAGACCAGTCAAGCCCAGTTTTCACTGTCCCACTCAAAAGTAGTTCAGTGAGGTCTGTTTTGTTGCCAACTTTGCTGCCAGCTTTTTTGGCAGGACGGCTGTACAAACGAAGGCTGAATTTTTCTATTTTTTATTTTTTACTTTGGAAAATGTGTTTTCATTTTTCTTGTAAAAGACTGGGAAAAAGCCCAAAGCACTTTTGATGAAAATTTCTTAAGATGAACAAAAAAGCATACCTAGAAAATTTCAGTCAAAATGTGGAAATTTTATAAAGTTACCAGTGATTTGGGAAATGAGGAGTAAAGGAATTTTTGTAATTGACATGTATATACAACTTAATGATTGTTTTGTCTAGCATTACTCTGGTCTAATCCATTGATATTATGGTGTTTTAGAAATACACAGATTGATTGTGCTTCTCTAGAGAGTGGCAGTAAAATGACCAGTCTCCTTTATGCTGCCAAGTCCATGGATACTTATGGGTCATGCATCAGCTGAAAAAAAGAGAAGGGGGGTAGAGATAGGAAAAAAATCCAAATATAGAAAAATAGATGTATGCTCCTGGGGCAGTGTATGCAGCCAAATGAGAAATGACCTTGCAGCCTTTGTCCTGTGACCCACCCGAATTAGCCTGTTGTCATAAAGAAGCAGCTTGTGTTTGTTACCCCATTCCATGGTATTTAAGAGTTGTATAGACTTAGAGCTTAGGGATATGGTTTAGTGGAGGACTTGTCAGTGTTAGGTTAATGATTGGACTCGGTGATCTTAAAGGTCTTTTCCAGTGTAGGCAGTTGTGTGATTCCCAGTTCGGCCTGGCGAGAAGTGCTCAGCAGCAAAGTGTTAAGTTTCAGGCTCAGCGTTTTATTGTTCCCTGAGAATGAAGACACCAACTGGGTTTGAGTGCTGCTGCAGTAACTGTGTTTGCAGTGTGTAACCTTGCACTGCTGCTGTAGAGCCGACTCTTCTGGAAAAAGGTGAGAGCATTCTCCCCTTCAGCTGTTCCTGTAGAACTCTGTCTTACCTAATTATTTTGTGTGCATCTGTATTTTGACTTTTTTTTTGGTGAGCTTTGCAGACATAAAATGCAAGGAAACAGCTAAGTAGATTTTAAACATTTGGAAAAGGTATTAAGCAGCTTACTTGTGTGTAGCTGACCTTGTAAGCTCTCTTTACATTTTGCATTTGTATAGAGCGCTGGAGGGTTGTTAAGGTAATATTTAGATACATGGAACTTTAATATGAGAAAGATGGATTGAAAAAGAAGTTGTCAATGTGGGTTTTTTAATCTTGCTGTTTTCTAAGCTGCATGTGAGGAAGGAAGGGCTGTATTACAAAATGCACGTCTCTTTGGAGACAGTACATGAAAATTCTGCCTTCCTTCAGAGCTGGTTTTGCTACTGGGAAGAAAAATCTCACTGTTTCAATTGGAAGAAAGTATTTATTAGCAACAAAAAGGCAGGAGGTATTTTTAGGACTCGGTGAATGGCATGACATGTATTTATATGCCAGATGGCTTAAAGTAACATCCAGCCAAGTAGCCCTACGGTGCAACGCTTGTTGGGGGGATAAGTAAGAAAATGCCATGCATATAACTGAGCTTGGGGAAACCAGGAGCTTTTTTGGGGGGGGTAGGAATGAGGACACTGCAGCAGCATGAGACTGTCTGCTGTACAGCACTTACTTAGTGTTGAGCACCAGGATTTTGGTAAGCTCATGTTTCTAATCCAGGCATACTTGCTTTCTCTAATCACACTGCACTGTTATGTTACTTTTCTTGATGCAATGTTGTACCACTGGTTGTGACTAAAACTGATGCTCTTTTCATTGTTTATTAATGTGAGATCCTGGTTCTTATGAATCTTTTTCTTTCCAAAACTAGTAGCTGCTTTTTCCATTAAAACTGTGCCCTTAAATGAGAGCCCTTGTGAAATACACTCACTCCTTGGAGAGGAGGAGTATGTCAGGAGAAAGGTGTCCTTTACCAGTAAGGGAAAAAAATAGTATGTTCTGATTTTGACAAAGAAATAAAAAATGTTACTGCAGAAGATACTTCAAAATTTCTTTAAGGGAGCATTTGAAATGGACGTGGGTAAAGAAGGAACTTCACATTTTTACTATAAAAATGCTAAAGTGTTTGCATTTATGCTGATATGGCAGCCTGCTAAGTAAAGATTATTTTTATTGGAGTTGAGAAGTTCCAAAAAGCTTGATAAGAAAAGTTATGCTCCTAGAGGAGACGTTTCAATATATAGTCCACAGATTTAAAAATGACAGTGTGCAATATTTAGACATCTCTGGTTAAAGTCCAAAAGCTGAAACATAAATGAGTATGTAAGTGAGTCATTTGACAGCGGTAAAATAGTGAGGGGTGAGAACCTAAAGACATAAAAAAGATTAATTTTTTAATATTTCCTAAAACAGTTTATGCTTTTCAGACTTGGTATGCTCATAGTTTCTTAGGTCTCCAACAGTTCATGCAACTAGTCTATCTAGATGCCTTTCTTTATCTATAGATGTATGAAAATTACTGGTATTTTAAGATTATTTTTCTGTAAAGTGTTGATCAAAATTTTGTATTCATTCCAGGAGGATTTATTTTAGATGGTAAGACAGGGGTTTGTATAGCTGTGCTGAAATGACTAAACTGGTGGCTCTCAAAGCTTTTCAAGTTGCATTTAGAAGTGACTTAGAGAGGCTAATTAAAAATAGATCTTAGTGTGTCATCTCATTAAAATGAATAGGAACAGTGATCTTATGCAAGAGGACAGCCTGTGGTCCATAGTCTATTTCTGTGAATGAGGGTTGGTGTGACTGGAGTTCCATTAGCCTTTTTTTAACACTTTCATTCTCCCACCTTATACCTCACTAAACAGCCTGGTTCTGTTCCCGTGTTAACGTCCCTGTAGGTAGCAGCAGGCTGCTATGAGGTCCTCACCCAAAGCTGTCTCTTCTGCAGGCTGAAGAAGTCCAATGTCCTCAGCTTCTCCTCACAGGGCAAGTGTTCCAGCCCGTGACCGTCTTGGTGGTCTCCTGCTGAACTTGCTTCAGTTTATTGGTGTCTGTGTTGTTCTGACACATCCCAAACTGGGCTCAGTAGCATCCCTCAGTCTGCTGGCAGTGCTCCTCTTGATAAGGCCCTGTGCTGTCTGCTGTCTTGCTGCAAGGACACGCTGCTGGCTGGTGTTTAGCCAGACTTCCCAGGTCCTTCTCTGCAGAACTGTTCCGCAGGCTGTGCCAGCGGCCAGGGAGTTTGTCTGTCCCGGGTGCAGGACTTAGCCCTTGTCCTTGCTGGATGTCATGAGGTAGGTTTCTGTAGGCCCAGCCTGTCTTTATGTGACCTACCTATATTATGTCAAAAATAGTCAATTCAATAAAGTGCAATGACCCATCCCTTCTGTAAGGTCAAAGATTAATGGCTGTTTTTAGTTAAAAACAAACTGTCAAGTAGACCCTGTTTAGTGCTAAACTAGTGCTACAGTAGGAGGGAATTTTTTATAAGGAGTTAAATCGGGTTGGCACTTTGTGTTTCACGTGCTCCAGAATCTAAGCTTTTATTTGGAAATATCTCTGGCTTTTGTTCTGAATCTGTGTTCACTGGCTGCTGCTCCTGGTGATGTGTGTTGGAGTCTGAAACCAAAGCTGCCCAAGGTGTCCCTTTTTTCATCTTGCTACTCTATTAACTGTGGCTCTCCCTTAAGGCTGGTTGCAGTGTAAAGGATACCTGGAAAAAAGTAATTCTCATGAAAGCTCAGATGCTACTGCGAATGGCATCTGTGTGATGAGTGTATCATTGGAGTACTACTTCTTCCTCATCTGGCCTCTGTGCATCATGATTCAACAAGAAAATAGGAAAGCTTGTTCATACCAGTACTTGTTTTGGAGGACGAGTGATGGTAGCCACAACATCTTGGAGGCCAAGGATTATATAAAGAGTTATGGCTATTAAAAGAGCAAAATTGCGTTTGGAAGTAGTGTTACTTTGGGTTTTTCTCCCCCAAATAACTAACAAAGTAAAAATGAAAAGCATCTGTGGAAGGTCATGCAGCAAATTATCCTAACACACTGTAGAAAGATAAAATTAGTTTAATGATTTTATTTCTTTTTACTAGAATACTCTAAAAATGAAGGTTATACACATTTGTTCCTTGTCTTAATATCGTTCCAAAATACACAGGCAGTCTTACAGGAAATCTGGGTAGTATGACTTGTGTATCTGTCTTCATTTTCTTTTTTTTTTTTTCTTCTTTTTTTTTAGAAGAAAAGCTGTTCTTGGAAAAACTACAAGCAGACTTTAAGGTTTTCTCAAATAATTCTTGCTCCTATTTCAAAAACCTTGAGGATAATCTGTTCCTCAGTTTGACCTCCGACAAACATGAGTTTTGGCACACTCATGAAATATCTAGTCATACGGTGTGTTTGCTAAACTGCTGAGGTTAATCCAAGCAGATGTCAGTGTTTAAGCAGCAGCAGGTCATAGGACCTGTAGCTACTTTGGCTCTTTAAGCCAAAATATTGTGAAATGTGGTTGGCGGGGTTTTTTTTTTCATTAAAAATATTGAAGGTGAACACATTGGGCCAGTGTTAGAACTGCACAGGTTACTGCCAGCAAACTCTCCCAGGCTGTGTGGGGGGAGCAGAGTTGTATAATTGCTGGGACAGTTATTAAATGAATGTAGATCTTACTGGGCTTGATGTGTGAAATGGATGTCACGATAGGGTTGTGAGGATGCTACAAGGAGGTGGTGCGACATGGAAAGCAGTATGGCCCAGTAACTAGTGAAGCTCAAGTCTGGCAGGTAGGCTCCTGGAGGGGTTTTTTCAGCTTTGCAATTGATTGACTTTCAGAGACTTTTATGAAGTTACTAATATTTAACTTTTATAGTTCTCTTAAAAAAAAAAATTAATGATTTACTACTTATGCCAGGAACTGAGACTTCTGTACTGGAATTCATGGAAATTAGAGAGGAATATTTTACCCCTGGCATTTCTGGCATGTGGGTCTGCAAACTCAGTTCCAAGGCTTTGCCAAAGTCTGAAAACTATCAGGCAATAAATATGACAGTCAAAGCAGAGCAACAAGAGACTCTGAAAGGCAGAATATTTGGTTAGGACCTCTCGGAATACTGTGCTTTTCAATCTTGGTCTCTTCTGAGCTGATGGGGCAGCTTCTAAGATAACTTTTTTTCCTTTCTTGGTCATCCCAGTTGTCTCCAAAATGAATTGTAATTTCCTAATGTAGGAGCTGTTGCCCCCTTGAATCATCTGTGTTGAAGTATCTCTGGATTTGTAAGTATACCAGTGTGAGTACCATAAACTCCAGGTATCTCTAGGATTTTGTGTGTGTGAATGAATGCTTGTGAAATACTTTACGATCTTATTGTTTATTATTTGCTATGAAAGCTCCTGTGTTGCCAAGGGAGAGGAAATGTCTTCTGTTCATTCAGGATGTTCTTCACTACATGAGTTTTGGGAAAGAGAATTGTTTGAGGTATTCTGGAAACTTACTTTTGACAGCTGTGTTGCTTTTCAGTCTTGAAGGGGAGAAACACAATAGACCTTTCTGATGAAGCACTGGAACAGGCTGCCCAGGGAAGTGGTGGAGTCACCATCCCTGGAGGTGTTCAAAAAACACGTAGATGTAGCACTTTGGGACATGGTTTAGTGGTCATGGTAGTGTTGATTTGATGGTTGAACTTGCTGATCTTAGAGGTCTTTTCCAACCTTAATGATTCTGTGATCCTTCAAGCCTACTCTCAATTACTAGTAAAATCTGTGAGGAGCTGTGTTGTGAAACAATTATTCTTAATATGTTTAAATCATAGATTTTTAAAAATGATGATTAGTATTTTTGTTTGTATTTGAATAAATAGAAATGGGTTTTAACAATACTGTCCAAACAGCAATTTTTTGGTGACTGCATTCAGAGTTACTGTATTTATTGCATAGCTGAAGATCATTCTTATGAGCCCATTGACATTATCTGGATAATGCAATTCTGCTTTTTTTATTTCTTTCTAACTGCTCAAACCTGCCAGCTCTGTTTGCATTAGCAGAGCTTTAGGGCTGTTGAGTTAAAAATACATGTAATCTGTTTTTCTCATGCAGTATGTGTCAGGGTTGAGGAAAATACTAATGCTTTTGATTTGAAAGGCATATTCTTTGCATCTCCTGTATTCAGGAACAGTTTGTCTCCATTAAAAAAAAAAAAAGCCGAGGGGAAAAAAGGGGAGAAAAAACCCAAGAATGGTTTGGCTTTGCTGAAGTTTCAAAATTCTGCTTGGCGAAACCAACTGGGAGAGGATGGATGTTTAAGACAACGGTGGGGATATTGTGACCACACATTGGCAGTCAGAGAGAGTTATTGGATAAATTGGCAACAGTGATTCCTAGAAGACTTCACAGAACTGGAGAGCAGAGGAGTCTGGACAGGGTAAGGCTTTTATTCAACTGTGTCTAGATGGCTTGCAGAAGAAAGTCATGGATAGGAAGATGAATGAGGAGAGAATCAGGGGCCAAGTGGCTGCCTCTGTGAAGTGTAGGACTGGAGAGGTTCTCCTGGCTCCTCAGGGCAGGACCCAAGCAGGACTGACATCACTTAGGACTTGAAAACCTCCTGTGGCCTCTTTGCTAAAACACATCTGTAAGAAGTCATGGTCAACCTAAAACTGGAGCGTGCAGCTCTGACGCAGATTGTGACTCCTGTGGCTGTTTACATGGTAGAAGTGGTTGAAATCTATAGGACAGTGATTGTTTAAAAGCATGTGTGGTGGTGAATAAAGTAAACTAATAAGGCTCAATGTGCTTTCTGTAGGCAGGGTTTAATTTTTTTCCATTCTGCCTTCAAAGTTAAGTGTGTAACAACAAAGCATTTAGTACTTAAAGAAAATAAATAGCTGGCCTGTATTTTCCTGCCAAATGTATTACTAAATGTCTTGGTTGAATAGCAAGCTCCTGAAAGGGCCTAGTTTTCTGCATTGTGGAGGTTCTGTCATTTGATTTAAATGCAGCATTTCAGCCTCTGTATCCTTCTACAAAACTGCAAAACAGTGAAAGAGGGGAAAAGAGGGTGAAGCAGTTCTGCTCTAGCAAGGAGCTTGTGGAAATAATATCACACTGGGGTTTGCCTTTAGATCACAGAACCATAGAATTGTTTAGGTTGGAAAAGACCTTTGTGATCATCAAGTTCAACCATTAACCCAGCACTGCCAAGTCCACCACTAAACCATGTCACTGTGTACCACACCTGCAGGTCTTTTAAATACCCCCAGGGCTTGACAACCCTTTTGGTGAAGAAATTTTTTCTAATGTCCAATCTAAACCTCCTCTGGCGTGACTTGAGAACATTTCCTCTTGTCCTATCACTTGTTACTTGGGAGAAGAGACCAACCCCACCTGGCTACAACCTCCTTTCAGGGAGTTGTAGAGAGTGCCTTTGTTGCCATCCTAACAGTAACCAAGCATGTACTTCCAGCCTGGTCAGAGGGTTTTCTGGAGATGGAAGGGATGTACAGCAATCTTTTCACTTTGATGGCTACTCATTTATCCCTTCCTCTTCAATCTTGGTGTGCCTCATGTCAGTCACAGCAGACTTTAATTTTAGTGTGGCTACAAGTGCTGCAGCAGCAAGGTGGAGCACTGAGCTGTAAAAGAGGTGCAAGGAGCTGGGGAAACACTTGGACCTTGATGAATTCTGCTCTGTGTGCCTGTTCCCGCAGTTTCCTGAGATAGCAGGGATTATCTTTGGCTTTCCTCTGCAAGCTACAGTGTAGGTGTAACCTTAAACAGCTCTGAAATGAAAAAATTCCTTCTCTGTGACAGTCGTTTTTATCTTACTAGAGCAGTTGTGTTCCACAGTGTAAGTGCATGTGCCATGATATTGGAACCATGCATCTGTGTTACCACAGTCAAAGGAAAAAGAACTTGAGCAGGTTTTGAAGAGCAATGTATTAGGCTTGGACAAGCCTTACAGCAGATGACCTCCTTATGGCCATGCTAGAAGAACCTGGCAAACGCCCAGGTCTTTTATGCATAAGTATTAATTGTCTGCAGACTATCTGTCAAGAAGAATTATTATAACAAGAGGATATAACTATTTATTTAATCTTGCTCCATTACAGCCTCATGTGCTTTTCCTGAGCCTTGATATGATCATTAGCCACTGGTAGCACGGGGAACAAGGCATTGGAGATTGGGGATCTGCTCTTCTCCAACTGGTAAACTCATTCTGCTAGGTAAAATGAAGGGTTTTCTGAATCATTTTTGCTCCAGAACATTTGTTGCCTGACTGATTTTGTGGCTCTCCAGTTAAGCAGCAAGATTTCTGTGTGACAGTTTTAGAGAAAGAGCCTGTTTCCCAGAGCATGCAATTCAGCTGTATGCACAGGGTCAGAACCAGATTTAAACCCTGGTTAAGTCCTTTTTAAGCTCCTTGGGCTTAACTGCTGCGTAGATTGTTGCCTTGCAGAAGTGAGGGAGTTTTGACATGGTAAGAATAATGGGTAAATTATTTTTGAGGGGGTTGTTTTGGTGGGTTGTTTTTTTTTTCTTTTGCTTTATTTTACTTTGTGGATATTTTAGTTTTGGAAGGGAGACAAAGACCTGTTGCGGTCTGGGAAATGTAAGCTTGAATTTTGACATGTAGGCTTCTTGGATGCAAGTCGCTTAGGACTCAGGATTACATTGCCAAAATAAGTGGGATCTTTATAGGTTTCTTTGGGATCATGAACGGCTTCTACCTCTGTTTAGAAGTTTTCCATATTGAGAAGGGAATAATCTGTTTGTACTCAAATGTTGTGGCTTGTTCTTTGCCAGGCTGACCTGAAGACTTCTGGTAGTTTCCGACTTTTGAGAAGCCTGAAAAATACATCAGCATAAATCCTTGACTCCTACCCTAATACTTTATTTCCTTAAAACAAACGTTTTGTTAATTAAAAGATGATTAAGTGGTTTGCGACTCTTTGTTACTATGCAAAGAATTTGTTGTGGTTAGATAACGACAAGAGACTCTTTGCGTTAGTGTTTTTCTCAGGTTTGGAAACTGAGCTGTGTGGGGTTTTTAGGGTTTTTTTGAGCCTTTTTTAGATTTGAGAAACTCCAGAAATTTACCTGATTCTCCTGGGCCAAAAATAAAATGTTATATCACCAGCTTGATATGCTTCACTTCAGAGGTTTGTTTGTGATAGTAACTTTAAATGTGGCTTGGGGAAAATGTTAGTGGATGGGTGCCTAAAGTAGAACTCTGGACTGGGTTGCTTCCTTCCAGCTCTTGGGTGGGCATCTCCTCCAGGGAATATGGAAGCTCTTCTAAAGTCTGCAGAGGCCTGCAAGAACCCAGTAAATGACCTTGGAGCTTTTTGCTCTTTCTCCATCCTATATTTGTTTCCTTTCTTTCTGCAGGCAAGAGTACCTGGAAATGTGAGTGTCCTGGTGCTGTGTGTTGCACCCTGTGATTTCTGCAATTTCTGGGATGCCCATGATGGCTATTCTTAAATTTGGGTCAAGGAGGACTGAACGATGTAGTTTCTTGAGTCTGTGTTCTCTCATTCCATGCTTTAGGATAGGAAGCAAACTACAAAAATGGATGTGTCTGGACAAACTTTTGGGCAACTGGCTCAAGGTGGCTTGAGAAAGGAGCTTGGACAAGGTGACCTCCAGAGGTCCCTTCCAACCTCAACTATTCTGTGGGGAATCAATTCTCTGTGTGTAATATATTTAGTTATAGTGATATGTTTAAATGAGTGCAGGCATACAAGGAATGTGCTGTTGTGGAAGAGAGATAATTATGTAACTATTATGAGGAAAAATGAATAATTTTTATCTTTAATTGTGATGTGTCACTGGGCTCATGTTTTAAAGCAGTAGTATCTACACAGACTGTGCAAACTGGTCATGTTTATTTTTTGAGTGGGAAGATGAAGAGGGATTTCATTCCTAAGGTCTGTGCTTTAAGTTTAACTTCCAAAAATGATTTAATGGAAAAACCACCTATAGAATGTGTTTTCTAATGCATAGACTGATAAGGTAGCAGGCAGCACCCTCAAACTGTGTATTTTCACTCTTCCAGGTAATTGAGAATGGGTCCTCAACGATGCTAAGTCTACAATGGGCAGTGTCACACTTCGCTATTTCTGCTATGGGTGCCTTTTCACGTCAGTGACCTGGACACTTCTGCTTTTCGTTTATTTCAACTTCAGTGAAGAGAACCAGTCCTTCAAGAATGTGCCCGTCAAGGGGCTGGAACCTCAGAGGCCATTTCAGAAAAAATTCTACCCCCGTTTTACACGAGGGCCTGTTCATATACCTGAACTGCAACAGAAAGACAGTAAAATAAGAAATTCTCTTGGAAATCATGTCCAGGACCCAGTTAAGGGGGAGGTGGAATTCTCTCCTGAAATGGGTAAGTGGTTTTCAGTGCTGGTGACAAAATTATTAAAACAGTAGAAGAAATGAGATACTGTGGTTGCTTTGGTTTTTTTAAAGGATTGCAGGGAAAACTGTAATGAAACAGTTTTGTTTGTTAAAATGCAGGTGGTACTAGTGACTGTCTTCATTACAAGTTACTTGAAATTTATTTTGTTGTGTTTAATCCAAAATATACTATTCCTAACCTTTACAGCTGTGCTGTGGAAGTGCTAATGAGGAGGATTGGATCACAGCAAGGGGCCTACCCTGGATGTAGTTCTGGATATAGTTCTTGGTTTTGGAAGGTTCAGTGTATGCTTGTTGCATATCTTACTCCTATGTTGACTCAAATACATGAATTTTTATTAGCCACAGAGAAGCTCTACTCGTATGCAGCAATTAAAAATAGCTTCGTAACGGTACACAATGAAGAGGATCCATTGATTTGGAGAATATCCTTGTACTGTGAAATCAGCTACAAAAAATGTGCGTGGGACAAATTACAATGAAAGATTTATTGAGATGACAGTGGTTAGGGCCAGATCCTGCTTACTTCGCACCAACAAAGATCTGTGTGTTTCATTGGAGCATATTTCATCAATGAGATGATGGGTTTGGGTTTGTCTTCCAAACTTGCCTTCCAGACTAAAATGCTTTGTGTATTTAACTGCTTGTGTGTTTAACTGCTTACAGTTAGTGCTCACTGTTGTGTTCAGATTTGGGCCTGCAAACTTACTTGAAGTCTGGAGGCAGATGTTGGGTGTTGTGGTATCAGTGTCTGTTGCTTTGGGAATTCTGGCACAGTACCCTTCATAGCCAGGAGCTTCATACTCATATCTGATTGAAGTCCTCTATCATTGCTTTGGATGAGTGCTGGATCACCAGCTTCAAGATTCTTATCAGTTCACTGCAAAAAAACCCACAAGAGCCAAGTGAGGTGAAGGCCAGTCCAGAGGTGCCCATTTCTTTCCAACTATTCAGTACTGGCCAGGAAAGAAGTTGGAATTTTAACTGAGAAGTCCCTTGATCTTCAAACCAAGTGGCTGGTTTGGTTGGTGAAAGCCAAGGGGAATTATAGTGCCAGGATAAATTCTACATGAATCATCAGGAGACAGCTGAGACTCTGTTAGAATGAGATCAGGTGCTGCAGGAAAGGGCTTCCTGTCTGTCTGGGGTAGGGCAGTGATAAACACACAAAGTGGAAAAAAATGAAGTTTGGTCTATGATAGCCAAAACCAAACTGGCATCTGGTAGGACAATCTGTCTTGTCTTTTTTTAAATCTAGGAAAGCCACATAACACTGCTGAAGTAAAGCCTAAAATGATGTTTCAATTGCTAAGCCCTTATTTTCCAAGGGCTTTTATCTGCAGTGGGGACTGAAATCTTTCAGGCCTTTCACATGCATTTTGGATATTGTTCTTTGCAAGAATGTTTTAAAAATATTATCATTCCTTCTTGTCTGTATTCAGAAGATCAGAAAAAAGCAGTTAGTGTCTGGTTATGGATGGATTCTAGAATGAAACATTTGGTCTGTGGTTCTTAAGCTCGTGCTTTGTATGAAGAAAATGTTTTAAGTTGGCACAGTAGCTCAGTGTTACTGTGACACCGAGTATTCGAGAGTGGTGGAGCTGGAAGGCTGGAAACCTTACTTTACAAATGTGTGGTTCAAAGGAGGACGGACTCACTGCTTCAGGCCACTTCCACTGGAACAGGCTTCATTCCTGTCCTGTGGTGACAGGTATCTATGATGGGACTATTTGCCCATGAGCATGGAAGTGTCAGTCACCACAAGACACACTATGTGGGTGTATCCCATGTTTTTTCCAGATGCCACTGCCCAGCACTTCCCACTTGGGCCTGCACAAAGGTCAAAGCATCTACTCTTGAGGTGTTTGATAGTGCAGTTGCATTGCTGCTGTACACAAGCCTAAGAGTGACAGGGTGGGAAATGTAAGTGGTGGGAATGTGGATGCACAGAATTCTCTCTAGAATGTTGTCTTATACCTGTAGGTAAACTTGGTTGCTGAAACACAACTCGTAGTGACACAGCTATGCTCTGAAGACCAACCAGAACTACTTCAAACTACTTCTCAAACAAAGGAAGAAAGCTTAGAAACTTTTTTTAATGACCTTTTCTTCTGTTCTGTTTTTTAACCCATCTAATTTTCTCTTGGCTCAAGCTCAGCTTGCTTTTGCTTAGTTGTTGAGAATGGGTGAACACGAGGTATGAAGAAAGGCTGAGAGGTTTGGGTTTATTCTGCCTAGGAGAGAAGGCTAAGGAGTTAGATTTTATTGTTGTCCACAGCAACTTAATGAGAAGCTGTAGGGAAGATGGATCCAAACTCTTTCTGGAGGTGCATGGGATTATGATAAAAAATAAATGTAAGGTGGAGATCTCTGGAGGAGATTTTCAGTGCAGTGGTGGTCAAATGCTTGAACAGCAACTTGAAGAGGTTGAAGAATCTCCATCCCTGGAGTTACTGGAGGCTTTCAAAACTTCACTTGACAAGTTCTGAGCCACTTGATCTAGTTGGACCTGCTTCGAGCAGGGTATTAGATTGTCCTTTCCAACCTAAATTAGTCTATGATTCTGTGAAACATCCTGGATGTATTGTAGCCTGTGAATGAGAAACCCCCTTTTTAATTACTTTCTGTGGATTTTGAACCACATGGAGATGCTGGGCAGGGTGGAAGGAGATAAATTACATGATCTTTCCTCACTTCTTGTGGAATTTCAGTGAAATTGCCTCTGTAGCTTGGCAGGAGCTGGAGAGGACGTATGCATCTCGTTCTGTGCAGCCAGCTGAACAGAGGCAATAAAAAGTCATTGCTGTCTGAATTGATGCAGAAGTGGCTAGCAGACACAGGTGGTGGCTACCACTGCCCTCCTCTCCCTCCTATTTTTCTTTAGAAGAATTGGGTGAAGCACCATAATAATTTGCTCCTATTCACACTAGTGAGTGTATGTCTCAGTGGGAGAAGCCCCTGGCACTGAGTGCAGGCAGGATGGCAGCGAGCATTTCACCCTCAGCCCCTCGCAGTGTGCTTATTTATACCAGCAATTGCTGCCCCTGCCATGCTCAGCAGCAGTTGATACTTCTGCTGAAATAATCAATAAACAGCTAGCTCTGTTGCTGTTTTATTGCTGTTAAAGTCCCAGGCGATAGAAACAAGTTTACAGTTCTTTATAGCTATTTTTATGTTACTACAGACTGGAGAACATGGCATGAAATTGGAGCTGCTGTTGTGAGGGATTTTCTACTGTTGCACATGTATTTTCTCTCTCAAAAATCCCATTACAGACCTTTCATCTGTGTGGATAGGTGCTGGTGCATTGTGTGCCAAAGTCTATCCTCTGTTGCTTGTTTGATGTTGGTTTTTAAGTGGTGTTAAGAATTGGAGGCCATTTAAGTGAAGGGAGGGTGTCTGCTAAGGCAATAAACCCAACAGAGCCATCAGTCTTCAGAGAATGATTTCGTTTTTTTCCAGCTGCAAGGGCTACTCAAAGCTAGTACCTATTTCTGAAGTATAACAAAAATAGTTGCATAAAATAGTTTGCAAACCCAGAGGGGTTTTTGAAGAACATAATGGGTTTTAGGGTAGGTTAAAGCACATGTTTCAGTCATTGATTGTTTCCAAAAGATATTTTTGAGCCTGTTAACTGATCTTGGCTTTTTTTTTTTTCAGGAATGATTTTTAATGAAGAGGATCAGGAAATAAGAGACTTGGGCTATCAGAAGCATGCCTTCAATATGCTTATTAGTAATCGGCTGGGATACCACAGGGAGCTGCCTGACACAAGAGATGCAAAGTATGTACTAATTCTTGGAGAGAACATGGTATAATTTCACGTGCTCAAGGACTTGTACATTATACCTGATGTAGTATTTAACACTTCTGGTATTACATTTCTGTTAGATACTCCTTCAGCCTCCTATGTTGCTGAAGGCACATTTTCAGCTATTTAAACAGGAGTGCTTGAGGTTGGCATTTTTATTCTTTGATCTCTTCTGTCTTTTTTGACTGAATATTGTTTCTGGAGATGTAATTTTTTGCCAGCTGGAAAAGATATGTGATAGCCCCACAGAAACCAGCTTCTGAAAAAAGAAAGACTGCTACTCATTGAGAGCAAAGGTTTTCTTCCTGATTCTTAATGGACTTGAAGAATACTCAATGAAAAAACAGATTGGATATACACTTATTCAAACATTTATCATATTAACTTAGTTTTTGTGAGTAGTAGGATTGACCCACAGCTATTTTGATAGAAACAAGATTCTGAAAGTAATACTTTTAAGTAAAAGTCAATGTGGAAAAGACCTAGGAATCAAGCTTGCTTTCCAGCAATACTGTGTCCTAGGTCTCTTTCATCTTGCTGACTGGGTACTCAGTTATTTAAAGCATGCTACGATATTCTCATTTTTTGAAGGTTTACTTTGAAATAGTCTGTACTGCAACTATCAGAAGAGGTGCCATAATTGTGGTTAGTATCTTTGAAAGATAGACATTAAATGTTCCAGTGCCCAAGTTAATGAGGGACTTCTACATTATGTACAATTTCATATTTGTTGTAAACCTACAGAGGATAAAATAGAAGAATGGCTGATGACAAAGGCTTTCTGTTCCTCAGATAAAATCTTTGCTTGGTATCTGGATTGCAGTGCTCTGAATACTTTCTATTAAAAAGCAAATTTTTCTTCTTTAGTGTGTCTGATGCATTTGGGGTGGGGGGAAAACCCGCCACTCTAACAACAACAAAAAACCCAACATTGAATTGAAAAATAGACCTGCACCTATTTTTCTAGTGATTTCTCTGGTGTGGGTAAATGTAATGTATTGTACTTGCTGAAATGTCTCTCCCAAGAGCTAAATTCATTCCAAGTCAATGAAGACTTTTGTTGTATACTTCTGGGTTTTCATTTATAGTTTTTTATTTTTATTGGATTCTCTCATGTCTGGAGCCTTCAAAAGGCATTAATCTGTGATACTGTGCACTATTAGAAGCGTGGACAAGATCTGAAAATAAGGAGAAAGAGTGAATGATGTGCTCTGAGTGGGATTCAGCTTGCAGATGAAGATGTTTGAACTTGGATAGCTGCATGTGAGTCAGTTGTCTCTGCTTCTGTTATAATTAGCAGAGATGCAGTCAATGCAGTTAATGGAGCATGCAGAGCTCTTCACTGACAACATGCACTTGTCAGCCTTAGGGTGAGCTGAGCACTCTCTGTACTCCAGTGACAGCAGTGCCTAGACTTGAGTGTCTTAATCTGTGGGCTGAATCCCAGCTGTGGTTGTCTAGAGAGGTATTTAGCACCATTGGAGGTATTCTGGGATATCCAACCTAGTCTCCAGCAGTTGGCCAATAAAGTTGTGGGTTTTTTGTAAGGTCTCATATCATATTTGCCATTCCTGTACATGTCTGAGCTCTCTGAGGGTACTAGGCAGTGTTTTGACAGCTGAAGAAGCCTTTTGTGGGTTCTCTTGTTTGCCTTGAGAATTTCTGATTCTCACTCTTAACCCCAATCCATCACGTCCTCTGTTTTCTAATAATTAGCAATATTAATTACAAGTCTGTATTATATGGAGAGTAACTTACTATGTTGTGACCTACTATAGATGTTGTGTGCCTGGGCTCTTTGTGTTCAAGTTAAGGGTTCTTCCTACACATTGAATGTTTGCCTGTTACTTATGAAGTCTCAGTAATGACACAGCCCAATGGAAATGTCACTGATAATAAGATAAGTACTATTATTCTGTTTGCAGATGCAGAGAGAAGTCCTACCCTTCAGACCTGCCATCTGCCAGTGTTGTTATCTGCTTCTACAACGAGGCGCTTTCTGCGCTGCTTCGCACGGTGCACAGCGTCCTGGATCGCACACCTCCACTCCTGCTCCATGAGATCATTTTGGTGGATGACAACAGTGAATTGGGTGAGAGAACCTTTCAGTAATAGTTTGGTCAGTGCTTACACATCTTGTCCTTCCTACGTCTTCCTGTGGTTATTGATGGGCCATAATAAAAACACAGAAGCCGTGATGCAAAATCAATTTGTGCTGCAGTCCATCTCCAAAACGTGCCAGCCAGTGAGATACATGATGGTCTGAGAAGCCCAAGATGACAACCCCTTTGACACCAGTGCCATTTTACTGATAAGCTTTGTATCATACAGACTTTTAACATTGAGAAACAGGTTTTGAAGCTAATAATGAAGAGTGTGTATTTGCAGAGGGGGTGGTGAAACAGTTCTTTATAGTTCAGCTGTTTTAATGGTATTTGCTCGGGCTCTTCTGGTGCTCAGAGCAGATTACACTGATCTTTTTGTAAACTTTCTGGGCCAATACTAGCTGTGAATGCATCTGAAAGGAACTGAAAGCACGTAGCCTCAGCTGCGGTCTTGCTGTATGTTGATGTGGCACTATGGAAACAGTGCCTCACTTTTTGTGCTTGTTCAGCATTTCGGGCTGGTGGCGAGCTGGGACAGAGCTCAGCCCGTGCGGGGACGGCTCTGCGTGGCTCTCGGACAGCCTCTTGTGGCCACCCAAGGAGTAGCTGTCCATGGCTCTTGGTGGAGCAGCCTCTGCTTCCTCAGTGCAGGAGGGGCCCTGGAGGGGCAGACCTTGCAGAATTGCTTCGCCGCTGTTGAGAGATTGATGCTTTGGCGTTTTTCTCTCGAGTGATGGATAAGACAAAGTCAGACACACAGTTCAAGCATTTTGGCACTTCAGGAGTGAAATGCCTGTAGAGGAATGTGTGTGAGTGTAGCAGTAACTGCCAGCAGGACTGCACAAGTTGCCTGCTTGCCTCTATATGACTTCTTTCATTTTTAAAATGATTTTTTAGATTATGTATTTTTTAGAATGCATAATTAGCTCCTTTGGTCTCATTTTATTTCTGGGTTGAGGTCTCACTTGCTCTAACAGACTGATTATATGTGTGTGATGTAGAATGAAACTTGTTATGCAGCTGGTTCATTTCTCTGAGGTCAGATCAAATGGTAAGATAGAGGAGAGAAGAAAGATCAAACCCTCTGTCCCTTGCTGATAAGAATGTGTAATATTTAAAAGCTTATTTTGTTGGTTTGTGTTTTGGAAGCAATACACACTCTTTGCTACAAAGTCTCTTGTGCAATTGGTTGTTCTAAAGTTTTGTAATCTTAATGGTCAGAGCTAAGCTGACTTCAAAACTCAGCCTTTTGAATGCAGTAATGCATTTGGCTAATGCCTGTGTTTAGGGAGTAATACCATCACTCTTCTGGTCTGCTGCTAATTCAGGTAGCTATTTTTGCCTTTCTGGCTTCAACTGAACATGTTTTGAAGCAGAAGATGGGAGGACATATTGTTTGTACAGAGAACTAATGCTCTTGATGATATTACTGATGTTTGCACTGCTGCTTAATATTAATGGGTGGAATTTTACAGCTGGAGAAGAGCAAAGCTGGTTCGGTGGCTGAGGAAATGAACAAAGACTTTGGCTGTACTCTTATGGGAGCTTGGGCAAATGGCTTAATCTCTCTGACTCTTTGATTTATATATTTTTTTTTAATTTTTTTTTTTTAAATTAATTTTCCCTACGTTACATCCTTCCTGAAATGGTATTTTAAATTAAATTCTGCCTATTTCTTCAGCTTTAAATACAGGAGCTCTGCTGCACATCAGTGCTGTTGTGCAAAGCTTGCGTCTTTCCATCTAGTTTTACCTCAAAAAGCTTCTTAACTCAATCATCAACAGTCTTAGTAGCTAAGCAGCATTTCCATGGCTCAGCTGAGTCCACTGGTATATTTTTTCTTACCCTTTGCTGCAAGGCAGGATTTTTTTTCTAGTACAACCTCCTTCTCTCTCATTTATGGAACAGTCCACAGGATATGCTGAAGGCTGTTACTGGAGGCATTCTTCTACACAGAAGAAGAGACTGAAGAACAGAAAAGGAGCAAATTGTCTGCAACTCAGTGTTTTGAAGTAATAACACCCCTAAATCATCCTAGATTTCTCTTGTTTGGTGGAGCTTTCAGTACATAGCTATGGAGCAAGATAATGGCTAAAGGAGTTTTTGGAGACTATCTACTGGCTAAAAGGGAGCAATTCTCTCCTTGGAGAAAAAATTTCTCAGGCAGGCTGTTTTGAAGCCATTTTTTGGATTATATCAGAAAAAAATCAGTTCTCCCAGTGGACATAAAAACATAAAAAACCATCAGCAACAAAAAACCCCAGAAGGTGTCTGAAACTAAACTGCCTGTTAAGAATGGTCCATGAAATGTCCAGTCCCAGGCATTGGCTTGGGCACAGTTTCCAGCAGAATGATCATGGAATCATGGAATGTTAGGGATTAGAAGGGACCTCNTACTGGTACCTAGGGTTGTTCTTGCCCAGATGCAAGACTCTACACTTGCCCTTGTTATACTTCATTAAATTTGTCCCTGCCCAACTCTCCAGCCTGTCTAGGTCTCACTGGATGGCAGCACAGCTCTGGTGTGTCAGCCACTCCTCCCAGCTTTGTGTCATCAGCAAACTTGCTGATGGTTTGTCTGAGTCAAAACTCTGCTCTGAGACCATATTAGCCATTAGGTTCTGCTGTGTCTTACGTTCTGCTGCTCAAGCCCATGTTGTAGGCCTGGTTTAGCTACCAGTATGGACGTGACCTATTTTTTCTTTCTGCTGCTGTTTTCAGATGTTTGCACATGCAGAACTATTTCCTCTTGCCCAGGAAAGCTGTGGATGCTCAATCACTTGGTGTGTTCAAGACCTGGTTGGATAGTGCTTTGAGCAACCTGTTCTAGTGGGAGGTGTCCCTGCCCATGGCAGGGGATTGGCACTAAATGATCTTTAAGGCCTCTTCCAGCCCAAACCATTCTGTGATTGTATTGTGTATCCTTTCATGCAGCCTTATCTGCCCTAGAGCTGAGTTTGATAACGAACCCTTTTTGCTTTGTGCCAGCCCTTTGTTTTCTGCAGTTGTAGACTGTCTTCCCTTTGCTATGCATCATCAGGTGAAGAATGATTCAAGCACTAACTTATTTTAGGTTTGCAAATCGTTCTGTTCTGCTTTGGGTATCTTGTTTGGGTAGCATCCTAGAGATGACTTTATTTCATCAATGTTTTTTTTTTGAGAAAGTCTCCTTTAATCTTTCCTGTTGTCTCTGGCATGTAATGTCACATTCAAGACCAGGGGGAGAATTTTGGTGACCCAAATGAATCCTGTCTGCACCTCTACAGAGTCTTTTCTTTGTCTTGGAATATTCTCTAGCATCATTTGCTCTGTGACACCTTCATGTTCTTGATCCATGATGCCGCCTTGGAGTGCAAAGGCTGAGATCTTTGCATTTGGAGTTGCTCCTGGGAATCTCCTTTTCAGTCTTTCTGCCTGAAAGTTCTTGTACCTCCTGAAGGTTACAGCTCTTATTTCCACATACATTCCTTTGGCATTTAATCTTGTTAACAGCAACTTTAATGTTTGAGCTGACATTCATCAGAATGTTGAAAGTCTGTCGGCCTCTCTGTACCAAGGTTCTTTAGGACATCTCAGCTGGGTTTTTGTTGTTCTTCCTCATTTTATATTCCTCTTTATTTCTCCAGAAGCCTATTAACTTATGTTTTTCCATTACTTCAGTCTTCATGTGTTCATCTTCTCTTCAGTGGTCCAGCTTTAATGTTAGAAACTACTGTCCTCAGGTGAAAAAGGTATTGCTACTCTCAAAATCACCATTGATGTTAGTTAAGTTACAGCAGTGCCTGTAGACTTCAGTGAACTTTACACTCCTTCAAAAGCACCTCCTTGCTAGCTGTGTCTTTGATGCTTTTGGATTTTAGAAAAGCCTCCACCTGTGAGTTGTACTTTGTATCTGCTGTTGTGTCAGCTGAACAGGCACAGATAATGAAAGGTGTCTTCATGCTTCCTGTTAAAGGTGTCAGCATTTGTTTTAGTGTATGGAACATAGCAATTTAAATCACTTGCCTGTGTGAAAGGGCTTTCATTACTTCTGCTGCAAGTGACAGTCACCATGAGAAGAATTTGGAAATGCTATTTCTTTGTGCAGTGCCTTGTAGTTTGGTTTTTTTTTTTATGCAGCAGTAGTTCCTTTTAGCATAGTGTCTAATAGTTCCAGTTAGCTTGTGTCGTATTGTACTGAAGGCTTTGCATGCAGAACAAAAAGAGAACTGTCCAGTCTATATTGAGGAAGCCAAGGGCAAAGCCAAAGCCAAGTGTTCCTGAGACAGCAGCTGCATGTAAAATGTTAGTTGGGAAAAGATAAGGAAGTGCTTATCAGCAGGTATGCACCCCATGGAAAGCCCAGTCATACAGTCCACTACCCTCTTCAATGCAGAGTATGTACTGGTTTTGTCCATGTGGGTTTCCACACTGCAGCAGGAAAAAGGGAAGCAGTTAATAGGAAAACATGTGACTAAGCAATGAAGAAAGGCCCCGGGAGTTGGAGGGTGGCTGTAGGATGTGGGATGATGACTGTCCTTTTGATACTCTTGGTTTGAAGCTGTGCTGTATTGGAGTACCCTTTTGACCAAGTTCTTGGGCCCTTTTTGAGTTGAGCATCTTAGGACTTTAAACAAAGCTTTCGCTATTTCCATCCTGTTGTTGAATTTGTGTTTTTCTTTTCTCAGCTGATTTGAAGAAAGAATTGGGTGACTATGTTAAAACTCAGCTTCCAAAAACCACAAAACTGGTAAGAAATGAGAAGCGGGAAGGCTTGATTCGAGGGCGGATGATTGGAGCCTCTCATGCCACAGGTAAACCTTCTTGTTTTTCTTTTCCTTGCATACTTGGATTATATGTTAATTGGGTGACTTCTCTTTCTGTAGTGCAGCACTTCAGATGTTGAATGTTTGACCCATGATTGCTGTAGCCCACTGTAGGAACTCCACTTGCCATGTTCTAAGCTACACAACTTAGCACAGGGGAAGAAAGATTTTGGATAGTGCTATTGTAGATGAGAGACATTTTAGCAATTGTTTCAGAACATCAGTGACTTGAAAATGAGTTAATTGCATTGGTTTGGGGCTATTATATTAACATATGTTGCAAGTTACACAAAGTGTCTTCGGTGATACCTGTATAATGATAATTGGAGTCCTTAACTAACAGGGCCTGTTTATTTAACTGTTTTCATCATGCAGTTGGCCATGATCTCTATAAAGCTTTCTCCAGTATTTCCTCATAGCTTTACTGAATCAGTCCTCACCTGAGGTTTTTCTGTTACTCAGTGAGAAGGAAGCAAGGAGGAATTGGTCTTTGCTTGTATGTAAATACAGAGTAGATATAATAAATTCTCTGTATTTAATTCATAACTTCAGGAAATCTATGCTGTGTAAGAGGGGGAAGATGTTTTTTCAAGTCAGCCAAACAATGACTTTGCAAATTTGGAGCCAGACTTCAATATCTTTTAAACCTTGTCTGAATGGTTGATTTGTGATTTTTGTTTCCTATGAAAGATTGCTTTCAGTAAAATTAATTTATTTGTTAGAGTTGGTCAGTGAAATAGTAAAGCAAAACCAGTATTTGATAAAATTTAGTGAGGCTATGTAGAATTTTCCCTATTCCAGCTCTGAAAGAATGTTGTCTCAGGAACATCTCCATCTGCACTGGATATTGTGGTCTCAGAATGTTGCCTGCATGTTCCCTATGAAAACTGTTGCTCTAAAATGGCAATCTGCTTCTTACTAAGGTACACTCTGGGCTGGTTTCTAACTTACCACTCAAATTGTGATGTTTCTCATACAGGCTTTTCTGTTCTTGCAGTGAGTGTTAATTGGGATAAAAAATATTCAGAACTTTATGTTCCCTGTGCACCTTCTACCATTATATGCTTCCAGTTAAATTCTTTGGCGTTTGAGACAGTATGTGCTGCTTTCTCAAATAATTTTGAGTGATGGATAAAGTCTCTTAATTGGTGTTTACTCATTAGCATTGTAATGGCAAAATCCAGAGAGAAAAGTGTGCTTGTGTTTTACAAGCTGTGCTGAAATTAATTTGGGTTAAGTGCAATTTTAAGTCATTTTATTGCTCTTCTGAACTGCTGGAGTCTTATATTTTTCTCTCTCTTCAGTCAAATACTGTCTGTTGTTAATGGGTGACTGCTTCTCTTTGTATGTTTCAAAGTTGTTTTCTTTGAAGCTCTTTTCCATCTCTTCCAGGTTATTCTAGTGGTACAAGAATTTTATGTTGTGTCATAAAAATTCAGATGACTTTTTAGGCCAGCTGAGTCTGAATGTCTCTTATGGATCAAACTGTCCTCTCAGACCATGGTGAATAGTCCCTATGTAAACTGATGGGGTTCAAGTGTTGCTTGGTTTAATAGTGGTGGATTTGGCTCTGCCCATGTAGGGCCTTCACTCTCCTTTAAACTGGTATGAATCCACAGTCACTCTAGAGCTGATGAGATTAGGGGATGCTCTATGTTACTTCATTCAGGAATTGGAATGTTCTGGCCTGTGTCATGGATAAATGTAAATTAATTTGTCAGAATGATTCGGTTTAAAATCGACAGATCTCAGCTGCAACAGTAACTAGATGGATGCTGAGATGTGATAAGAAGCAAGCCCAAGGTGATTACAGTCAGTGGACAAACCCAGCTTTGTCATGGGGATAATTCATCCAGCCCAGTATCTGTCATCTTCAGCCATCTCTGCAGTCTGAGGCCTTAGGACAAAGGCACCTCTTGACTCAGAGAGTGCTGCTCTGATGATGTTCCATTTAAAGTACACTAGCTCTGCTGAATCTGAGTAGACAATTTGATGACTATAAAACCACGTCAAAGAAAGGCAAATAACAGCCCACTTGAGCTAAACGTGGATAGTCAGGATCTACTTTCTACCTCTGTGACTGAGCTAATCCCTGTGGAGTCTCTGGTTTGTCAGCTCTTCTGAATGCTGATGGGATTTCCCCTCTCTTGCCCAGGGTAGTGAGGACACCACTGATCATGTATGTGTTCCTGTGTTTCATGTTACCATGGATCTTTGTGTTCTGTGTGCTTTGGCCTCTGTAGGGAAGGTGCTGGTATTCCTGGACAGTCACTGTGAGGTGAACGAGATGTGGTTACAGCCTCTGCTGACTCCCATCCGAGAAGATCGCAGGACCGTGGTGTGCCCTGTGATTGACATCATCAGTGCTGACACGCTCACCTACAGCTCTTCCCCAGTTGTGCGTGGAGGGTTTAACTGGGGCCTGCACTTTAAGTGGGATCTTGTTCCTTTGTCAGAACTGGAAGGACCCGAGGGAGCCACTGCTCCAATCAAGTAAGATTCTTCCTACATGGTGTGAAGCTCTGTGTAACATGGATGATCAGAAGCACTTCTTAAGCGTTATGGAGTGTTATCTGGGGGTGCAGTTTTGGAAGCAGATGCCTAATTTCTCAAATATCTGACTTGCTTATTTTACTTACAGATATTTTTGGTTAGCATTACCTATTCTGGTTTAATTTCTCCATTAGATATATCTACCCTATTAGGTCAAGAGACCACACTTCTAGAGGATGCTTATACAACAGCAGCTTTTGCCAAAGACAGAAATCTTGAGGAGCTTACGCTTTTCTCTCTCAAATCTGTCCAATAATTTCACTTTTGAGTTATGTGTTGATGTTTGTTGCCAGTCCTGATGTGTTTGCCTTAATGATGATTTTGATAACTGTCTTTATGCTAGTAATGACCTAATATAGGCTCTATAATTTCTATGCTGAAATGCTAAAGAATTGCTAGATTGGGAAAATGCTTTATTTTGTGGTAATAGGAAGGTGATTTCCTGGCTGAAAGGAGGGAGCATCAGAGCACATAGTAATTTTCTATGTCAGCTTCATTTTTTTGCATTAGATCTCTTTTATATTTTTCCTCAAACAAGCAATTATTTTGTCATAAAGCTTCCAAATGAGCACACACAGATGTGAAAACCATCTTTGAAATATGACCTGTCCCTGCACAACGTGGCAAAGGCCTAAAACTGTCTGTAGGAAGCCTGTCTGTATTGTTTTTGCAGTCTTTTGAGAGATGTTCTGAAACAGAAGTCTTGGTAAACCTTAACATTAGGACTTGAAAGTCACCTTCCTTAATCTTTTAACCATCAGTGGCTGTCTTGCCTTTACAGAACTGGCAATGTCTGATTCCTGCTGGATACGTAACTATTACAGGATTGTCAGTAGACACTTTTTTAGTGGCAGACACATGGTTCAGACATGAGACTAGAAGCTGTCCCAGTGTGAATCCCTTCACGAGAAGGACCAGTGCTGGTCAAGCAGTGGCAAGAAGCCAGTTGTGCTTCTTCTAGTTGCAGGTATCAGGCTCAGGACAGAATTCAAGTTTGTAAGGTGGAAGAACTTTACCTTTTTGTACAGACTGACTCCTTGCAGACAACGTGGTGCTTCTGTAAGATTTGCAAAGTGAATCAGAAATGGGACAGTCTCATCTCTCATTCTCTTTTCTTGGACTGTAAATGAGAAGCATTTCAGGCTGATGCAAGCAGCTCCAGGCTGACAACTCTGCAGTTAGTCTTTCCACGTCTACCCATCACAGGATTTGGTCTTAAAAGCCAGGAAGCTTCTTAAGTTACTTACCAGTTTGACTGGCTTGTTGGAAAGTGTTGCTGTGGCAGTTTCTGAAGCTAGGAGGGAAAGGACAGACTGGGAAAACTTGGTGAACCAGCACAGAAAGTCTTAAAATCCTTATTCTGTTAAGAACTGTTCTTACGGTCAGTCTGTGGAATGCCTGAAGGTTAATTCTTGCTGTATTCAACACTGTTGTTACATTCCTTCAGCTCACTTTAGGCAAAAACTCACATTGAAAAGGTAGAGAACTTTATAGTTAAAAGGAATCTAATAATCTAAAAAGGCTGCAGGTTTCTGAGTATGAAAGAGACTTTTCCTACTTAGAGGTCTCTGCCTGCTTTGAAAAAGAAGCTGGATTGTTGTTTAACCTTTGAAAATGGCTTTCCATCAAATGGGAGGTCTTATGTTTCAGAGACCCTCATAATGAAACTGTTTGGTGTTGGGGATGGAAAAAATCGAGAGCAACCTTTCCACCCAGGCTTTAAAGTGACAGAAACTAATAGAACATTGTGCGAGAACAAGCAGGGAAGTCTAGACTTAGGCTTGGTTTTATCACAGGTTTTTATTTACAAAGATTGCATCATGTATGTCTAAGTTTAAGCTTTGGGAGTAGTAGATTTAGCTAAAATTACTGATTGGTATTTTCTTTTTTTTTCTGTAAAAGAAAATGAACTTATTTCAATGTTCCTTTTTAGGTCACCTACTATGGCTGGAGGCCTCTTTGCCATGGATCGCGAGTACTTTAATGAGCTTGGCCAGTATGACAGCGGCATGGACATCTGGGGAGGAGAAAATCTGGAAATATCCTTTCGGGTAATCTAACTTTGATGTGTGTTGGAGCATGATTTCAGTGTCTGTCTGCTTCTCTTCCCTGTGTGCAGTTCCTTTGGCACTGGAATAGCTGTTTGCACACAGAAATGGGCACTTATGTTCCCAGGAAGGATGCCTTCAGCACACAGTAACTACCTGTACAGTCATCTTCAAGTTAAATATTAATGGGAAGATTGAAGAGAATTTTGAGCTCTGTAGTTAAATGTTTGTGGCTTATTCTTTGGAGTATTTCACAATACCTATAGAGAAGTGTAAGAATAAAATAATCATGGAAATTTCTGAAATGAGTTTATAAGCAAGGAGTAATGAATTTCATGAGTTGGTTAAAAAGATGTGTGACACTCAGCAACATCGATAACAAGTAAGCTTATTATATTTCCTTGGACATATATGGGGCTTTTCAGACACTTCAGCCTCCTTTTTGAGGACCTGAAAATGTAAATTGTTTTGGTAACTAATTAAGAGTCATATAGAGGAGTCAGCTTAATTGGAAAAATAATGAAAAAGTTGTAATCATGAGATTTGAAAGTTGTACTTCATTGGACTTCCTGTATTTTTATCTCATTTTCTGTGTTACTCCACTGAAAGAAAATCAACTTTCTGTGCTCAATGTCCTGTTTACCTCTTCACTTTTATAAAGTGGATTCAACAGGTTTTGTCAAAGAGTCAGCTTGAAAATAATATACTATCAAATATGAAAAGAGGATTGAAAAGTGAAGTTAACATGAATGAAAAAACCCTCCAAACCAAACACACAACTTCCAAAATCTTAGAGATTTCTGTCAAATTAGGTCATTGGAGAAATCAAAGTTAAAGCTCAAAACTAAGAGCTGGCATTTCATAAATTTGAGTGGCTTTAAAGGGATGTGTACAGAATAAATAAAATCTTTCAAGTTTTCAGTACAAAATATTATTATTGCATATCTGAGTAGAAGTATATGGAGTGTGAGGAAATTGTTGTTACTGCATAATACACAGTTTCAATAAAAAGGGTTTGAAAAAGTGGAATATATTCTGAGAGGTTTATAGTGTCTGGAAGCCCCATCTTCCTTGGGGAGAGTTGTGAAGAAGTTTAGTCTTTTATCTAGGATGAGTTTTAAAAGTGACTTGATTATAAACTGCTAATGTAGAAGACTTTTCTGAGATCAGAGAACACCTTAGTTCAGCAAAGGGCCAATGATGATCATTTTCTGGAAGCTGAATTTAAAAAATAAATTTAAAAAAGGCAGTCCAGTGTAAATGACTGCAGTGCAATGGAGCTGGGTTAAGGCTCCTAAATGTAGCATCTGCGTGTGAACAGTATTTGTGAGTTCCCATATACTGAACAAAAACAAAGAGCTGTGTAAAATAGGTGCTTATACTTAGTTGAAAATATCTCCAGGCTCCCTTGATGCTGCTGGTTGATTTTCATTGTCTGTCATGGAAGTGTGGACATGTAATTCTCATAGGACATTGCTGACACCTGGTCTGTCATGATGCATGGACCTACCTAAGTATGCCTTGAGGAAGGGGAGGAGGGAGCCCTGTCAGCATACATGCCATGAGCTATGATCTGCTTGTGTCTGGACAGATCTGGATGTGTGGTGGCAGACTTCTCATCATCCCCTGCTCCCGGGTGGGACACATTTTCCGGAAAAGGCGTCCCTATGGCTCCCCAGGGGGACAGGACACTATGGCCCACAACTCACTGAGGCTGGCACACGTGTGGATGGATGAGTATAAGGTAAGAGACAATTCTAGGTCATGAAATAAGGTTATTAAATGGCTTGTTTCTCAGAGGACTGTATCACTATGGGTGTCTTAGCACCTCTGATGGTGTCTTCCTTCTGTAGTCTGATTTCATAATGTTAATTTTGATAGGAATTCCTAAATTCTGTAGGATTGTCATTTGGCCTTTGAGTGCTCAGGGCTCTTCCCTATTACTTCTGCAGCCTGCAGGAGATTCAGTTTTATGCCTTTTTGATGAAATGAAAGAATGAGTTGTTGTAAACTGTGTCCAGATTAGTGTCACGGGGCAGCCCTATGCTGCTGGGTGCCTTCAGGTAGTTTCCCTGTTGGTGAGACAGGGATTTTGCTGGTTGGTTGTTTGCCTTCTGTTTTAATTAGCAGTCTGATTCTTAGGCTGTCTTGCCCTGGAAGATCAATCAGGATTGACTTCTGGATTGAAGGGCAAGCGTATTCCTTCCTTGTCTTCAGATCTTGGTCCTGATGCTTTTAATGCAGATCAGGTTTTTGTGAAGCCCTGATCCCTGTGATACTTGAGGCCATTTTGCCTTGTGACACCATAGGATTTGCTCTGTGGCCAACTCCTCTGATCACTACAATTTCCATACAAGACATATTTTATTAACTTTATATTCTTTAGGGGTTTATGTTTCTAACCCCATCCTTTATCTTGATGTTCAGTCAGTTTGAGGAACATATTAGGGGTCATTAATTTTTATCTCCACCTCCATAATGCATCGGTAGATTTGATCTATCACTTTCCCTTTTATTGGTGTCTGGGCACAGTTGTTTTGTGATTAATGATGGCTTTCTCTGAACCTTGGAATTGATCCTTTGTTACAATTTCTAACTAATGCTGCTTTGTCCAACAAGGACTTAAACTGCTGATTCTAGCAGTCTCTTATCACAGATTTTTTGTCCTGAATGTTTCCAGCTGTTTCTAATCTAATTCTCTGGCAGTTGCCAGAGCCTGTCATTATGACAGATTTATGTATGGAAGGCAAGCCTGGCAATATTTTTGTTTTTATAACTGTAATGCAAATATTTAGGGCCAGTATAATTTACTGAAGTGATTACGTGATGAATAGTACAAAGATAAGACTTAAAGGGCCTGTTTTGCAGCAAAGAGCAAGTATCAATATTTAATAAATAAAATTACATCATGAAAGTGAAACAGCAAAATTTTCATACTGTCAAAAGCAGCATGTAAAAGAAGTTAATATATACAATGTGAATAAATAATGCAGAAAAGGTAGAGCACCAAAATTTGAACTTTTAACCAGGAAAGAGGCAATTGGAATAGCAGAACTACTTTTTTTGAAGCAGACCAGTTTCTGATAGTGGTGTCCAGTCTGTCTCCAAGCTTCTCAGAGTTGTCCAATGATCCAGTGTGCTTAGTGCTTCCCCTTCCTGTGCTGTGCAAACAGCAGTGCTACATCAAGTGTATCCAGATGATCAAAGATCTTGATAAGGACAGATGAGCAATTTGTCTGTTATCTGAGTATCAGAGAGAGCTGTAGGTAATTGAAAACGGGCAGGATTTGCTGTGTGGCCAGTTCCTGTGGTCCCTACAATTTCTATACACCCACGTTATGGTAAGTAAATTCCAGATGTCTACTGGAGATTAATCCAACAAAATACTCTATCTCAGTGCCCTGAAAACTGATTTCAAAATAATATCTAGTAAACAACATGCAAACACAATGCCTTTTCTGTGAGCTCAGTAAATCCAGATGGAATTAAAGACTCTACAAGGGGATTTTTCCTTCTAGTTTTGGCAATACCACATGGTACATTCACAAATTCCTGTTTGTCCCCATTGTTTCTGCATTAGAGTTGAACAACACGTAAGATTGAGCCAGAATCTTAATCTGTCCTTGTCTAACCAAGGACAATTCCAAGTATAACCATAAGTTAAAACGTGAAAAAGTAATATTGTGGGAGCCTTTCTGGACATGATGCAGAAAGCCCAGGTGAAAGTTCTGGTTCTTCATGGAAATAAATGCACGGTCCCACTGAACTTCACAGGGTAGTCTCATTTACAGCTCTATTCTGATATGGAATTTTTTTCCCCTGGTAACTTGTAAAGTTGAAAGGTTGGAAACTGTGGAAGACAACATACACTTGAAGCCCACAACAATGAAAACAATCAATTGGACAATCAAACTAATTTAAAGAAACCTTTGCCAGATGAGGATGATGATGATAAACACATCTGTTTCTGCCTTGATTACTCTAGGATGCCTTTACTGTCAATGCAGGGTAGGGTGGATTTGTTTCCTCCTCAAGTGAGCATCTAAAGAAGGTCAGCAGATCTGTGCTTGAAAAGTGTCTTCATCTAAAAAAGCAGTCTAGAAAGATTAGCTCAGAGTTGGGCAAGACAGATCTCGTCTCCTGTGGCAATCTAAAGACTGGACTTTTTTTAATGCCAGTTTCAAACTTCATGGTTGGAAAGTGCTAGCAAAATGAAATGAAAGCTGGGGAGTTCTGCAAACAGGAAAAAGGTGGGAATCAGTAACCTGAAATTCTTCTCCCCTTACCCCCAACCTGTTTCTCTTAAATACAGGAGCAGTATTTTGCTTTGAGACCTGAGCTGAGGATGAGGAGCTATGGAAATATTACCGACCGCGTAGAACTGAGAAAAAGATTGAACTGCAAGTCATTTAAGTGGTATTTAGATAATATCTATCCTGAGATGCAAATCTCTGGGCCCAACGCCAAAGCTCCACAGCCAGTTTTCATTAATAGAGCACAGAAACGACCGAAAATAATCCAGCGTGGAAGGGTAAGATGAACTTTCTTAAAAATACAGTTTTCTGTTCTTTTAAAAATTATTTTGAGTTTCTTTCTGAAAGATTTACTCAAGAAAAATAGTCTGTTTCCACGGAGCGTAGGGTTTTAGTTTTGCAACAAGCTGCCTTGAAAAAAACAGAATTTGTGTCTTTAGACAAAGGCAAATCAGTTCTACTCTGATCTGTATTTCAGGTCATCTTCAGACTAGATGCTATTCAGTGAGGTTTCTTACCTCAGAGTTGATGAAGTTTGGATGTTTTTAGAATGCGTTTTCATAGCTGTTGGTTCTGAAGATGGATTTGAATAGAGAGAAATTTGGCCTCAAATATTGATGCTCTGTTGGTTTATGATAAGAGTACAGTGTAATTAGTTTCCAAACTCATTCCTTTTACTGAGTAATTTTCTGCTAAGATGAACATTTGCATCTGAGACCAGTGACGGCTTTTCTAGTCTTGACTGGTTGATAATGAACAGAAAATGAGTTTTGCTCCTTTTTTCTTCAAAGGAGGAGTGAAGAGAGATTTTTTTACATGCATTCATGAAGGAAATAATGATTAAATTCCTGCCTTGGCTCTGACACCTGTGTTGCTGGGTTTGCATGCATACAGGCAGAGCCAGCATACAGTGGCATCTGTTCTCTCTAGTGCCAAATTCATCCAATGTGTGCTTTTTACAGTTCCCCAAAATAACAGGTAACTTCAAACCCAAGACAACTTTCTCAAGATCTTCCCTATGGAAGGGAAGACTTTTGAATAAACTCTTCCATGTGCCCATAGATGGTGGTTAGTAGACTCGCTTCCAGCTCAATAACTTGAAGCATTAACTAGTGATGTAGCCCTCTCCACGAGGAAATGCAGGCTGGAGGTTCAGGCTAGAGAACTGGAGTTCATGCAGAACCTATTGACATCATTAGATGTTTTTGGAAGCAGCAATCTGGCAATCCACAATTGGGGCAGTATTTTTATAATAGTATCCTAGCCAAGCTGTAAAATTATTTATTAGGGCAAAACGTGTCGTTTCCCTGAGTAGAACTGATAGAATGGGTTGATTCCCTTCGTTGTTAAATGCTGTTATTTCCCTAGTCAGACCTTTTTTTCTTTTCCTTCTTTTATGTTAAATTTAATAGCTTTCTGCTTTCATTCAGACAGAAGTTTAACTGAGAAATTGCTGATGTGGGGGAGGCTGCTTGAGGGATCTGAATCCCTCGATAACACTTAAGGGGAAATCTTCCTAGCAATAATTTCCCATGGTTTAATTTGGAGAAGAACTTTGTGCACCCTTTAAGAAGGGGGAGACAAAACACAGAAAAATGTAGTTCCTTGGCTTGCTTCTCTGAGGTTCAAGAATTATACCCAGCATTGTGTGAGAGAGTCAGCTTTGGCTCTGATGATTGTATAAACTATTTCCAGATGCCTACAAGGAACAGAACGATCAGCCAATGTCACCACTGCATGCCAGACTCTTTAGGATTCAGGATGAATCACTCAAAATCTCAGCTTATTCCCAAAAACTAATTGGGCCAGAGATAAGTGCTGGTTTGACAGCTGGGAAGAACAGTAATGATCACAAATTGTGACAGTGTTATCAGATGCCCATCATTGTGGCCAATAAAAACAAGGACAAAAATCATATAAAACTCATGTAGCTGCACGGTTTGAAAGCCTTCTGTTGAGTGTGGAATGATGAAAATGAGATCCCTCCTAGAAGTCTCCAGGGTGTGAGGAAATATTACTTAGAAGGTTTTGTGTAATTTGTTTCAGATGTGTGTAGGGAACAGGAGAAGCCTGGTGCATTGAGGAGGCTCTAGATGTACTTTGGGAGAGCCATTCCCAGAAGTGGTGTTTGGTGAAGAATTATATTTAGTATTTGCACTGTTTAATTTTTGCTGTTGTGTGCTGGAGCACTTCTTTATTACTGGAAGTGTCTTTTTGTTTCTAAAAATCTGTAGAATCAATACAGATGCTGAGACAGCTATGTATGTCTTCAAATTAAAATGCAGCTAGCTAATTAATGAGCCTGGCCTCGAATTCAGGACAGCAAATTCTTTTTTCCTCTACATTCAGCTCCAGATTGGAAATAATTATTTTTCATGTGGATGCCAGATCTGGGGCCCTGCCATCTCCCCCCCCCACAGAGCCAGTGACTGTCCAGTGCAGGCAGTGATGGCTGCCTGATCGCTCCCCACCACATCAGGGGAAGAAAAACAGTCAGGCTGAAAAGAAGTCTTCTGCTGGCCACCATTTAGTTCAGGGCATGCTTGTAATTCAAAACCAGCATAGAGGTGTTTTGTCTCGCTGAGTAACTCTGGGGGGATACACCAAGATCTTAATGATTCTTGACTGTTAGAATAGGACAACTGAATCTTCAAACTCTGCAGAAGACCTCTGGTATGGCTTTTAGGGTGGGCATCATTGCTTAAACCAGGAGAGAGAGCTTGCTAACTTGCTGGGAACCTCCTGCTTGGGTGGTAGATTCCTTCTAGTTTTGCATCACAGGGTAGGCTCTGAACCTGAATCTAGTCCTCTGATATAACATTACTCCAGATCAGGCTGGGTAGTGCCTTTGGACTGGAATGAGCTTTTGGATGTTTGTAAAATTTTCTCTTCTGCCCTGATCTGTCATTAAAATAACATTGCTGATAACTGTGGCTTATCAGTTACCTAAATGCTCTTGAAAATCAATTTGCAAACAACATAAGTCTCTGAAGTTGCTTGTATTTAAGTAATTCCTTCTCCTTTCTCTAAGAGGTGGTCCTGCTTCATGAAGAGAGGCTGTAGGAGGAGTAGGTTTAAGCTAAACTGTAATAAAATGTGGTTTATACTGTGCAGTTGATACTCCTGAGCTAGTGACTGTCTGGGACCTGAGACTTGCAGCAAGAGTGAAGAAGGGAAAGAGCAGAGAGTATGGCCAGTGGGTGCTGAGCCATGCTGCCTGCTTCACTTGTACCATAAAGAGGGAAATCTTGATGTAATTAGAAAGCAAAGTGGAGCTATTTAATGCTGGGTTTTCTCCAAATTATCTGGAAAACAAAATGGTATTTTAAAAGGGAAGAAAGGTTGGTTGTTTTCACTGTGAGGTGTGGGTTTGGGGTTTTTTGTGAGCACATTGAGTCCCAGGACTACCAAAGCATTACTGCATGTTCCCTTGTTGTTTACTCTGCCCATCAAACTGTTTTCCTTTCATAGTTGTATCACCTTCAAACCAACAAATGCCTGGTCGCCCAGGGCCACCCGAGTCAGAAAGGAGGCCTGGTGGTGGTTCGGGAATGTGACTACAATGATCAAAACCAGGTATGATATTCCTGATGATATTGAATTGTGATTCATATCTTACCTTTCTGGCATAAATCTCTGTGTGTGGCTGAAGACTATCCCTAAGTGACTCCTGATGGGTTCATAATGCACTGATTGACACTTCGGAATTTGTAGAAGCTCCTTCAGTCTGTTCCTCAGACTGAGATTTAAGGTCACCTTTTGCTGGCTCACTGTTCTTTGAGTACTGTACAACTAGTCCTCTGCTGCTGGTGTTGCTATAGCTTGGGGTAAATGAATGATTTGTTATAATTGTTAAGTAGAAGGAATTCTAAGGAATTTATAAAATTCCATGGCTACAAGTGAGTTGCTGATCTGGGGGTTGATTGTGGATGGATGTGAAAATCTGATGAGAGTGTTTATATTACTACACAAAGCCTTTGCCATTCCACTTCTCTCAGGCAACATAAATTCAAGACTGAGATAAACAATCTCTCTCTCAGAGAGATCTGAAAACCAGGTCATTTCATTAACTGTATCAGAAACACTCAGCCTGGGATAATACTGGGGACTGAACGCAACTTTGGGAATAAATGATAAAACTTCAGTAGTTACCAATAGCACAAGTAGGAGAGGTGACAGCATCTAATAGGATAAAGCTCAGTGTGGAGAGGTCTAAAGTAACAAAAGAAGCAGAAAAATGGAATATGAATTTTGTAAACAGAAGACCAACATGGAATGAGAAATTTTGTAATTGGAACTCCTTCACACAACCACTCTTCGAAGGTTGCTGAAGTAAACACCCTCCTGAACTTCAGTAGTGTATGTGACCTCTTTCTGGAAACAAAACTGAGAATGCAGAAGGTGGTGCACACTGCAAAAATCTGAGTGTTGAGGGAGGATAGAAAATATTTAATCACTTCAAAAGATCATGATGAAAGGCTGGAGATGTCTGAAAAGTGGTAGTAAAAAAACTATGTGATGTGGCTTCTACCCGAAACCATCGTGTCAAGGTTAATCAGGTGGTGATTGGAAGACAAGGATGCTGAAGCAGGCTTTGGGCTGGATACTGCCCTAGAGGAGAAGTAGTTACTGAGAAACTTGGAAGAGAAGCATGGAAGAACACTATAAAGGAGGTTTTGGAATGAAGCATAACGGCCAATAACAGGACCAACCAGTGGGAGTGGTTGTGATCTCACAGCTGTAGGAAGATTGGGTTTGTCATGTGTCTAATCAGTGCTTGCCTCCTTCCTGACCTAACTGCTTAAAGCCAAGTTCCTTTTCCAAAGAACCTCCTCTTAAAGTCCACTGAATTATGTGGATTTTTCCTACTGTTTGTTTCTAATGCACTAGGTTGACTCCTAAGCTTTGCTTTCTGTGTTGTTACAACTTCTCCTCTGTGTGTTTGCTTCATGTGAAGAAATTGACCTTTTTCTTGCTTAGCAATATATTAAACTTTAAAAAGCTGAGGATGGTGTGATGGTGTCTAAGCATGTGTGTCCGTGCTCTGGGCCTTTAAAAGAGAACTGATTTCAGCAGGGAATTTCAGAAACACTCTGCTAACACTCTTGTACCACTTTGTAAAAGTAAGCATACAATTGCAAACTGTTCAAGAGTCAGAGTCTAGCAGGATGGACTCACAAGTGCAGTTCTTCTGTAAAATCTTTCTCCCTAACCCTCTGGACCATGGCTGTTAGTTTGCTCTTCTGATACAACATGTGTCCAGAGTGATTGTGAAGATGTGCAAGTTAAGTCTATTTGCTGCTGTTCCATAGACTCTTGGAAGAATATGGAATATCTACAGTCCCTCTAACAAAGTGTCAGCAGGACAATGAACTGTGAAACAGAAAGCATGTGTCTGCTTTGGAACAACCATCAGCAGGACACTGGGCTTCTGAGATGGTAATAGCTTAAAATACAAGAAAGTCTACAAGAAAGCTGGGAAGGGACTTTTTACAAGGGCTTGTAGTGATGGGATGAGGGATAATGGCTTTAAACTGGAGGAGGGGAAATCTAGATGAGATGTAAGGAAGAAATTTTTCACTCTGAGGGTGATGAGTCACTGGCACGGGCAGGGAGGTTGTAGATGCCCCAGTACTGGATGTGTTCAAGACCAGTTTGGATGGGGATTTGAGCAACCTGGTCTAGTGGGAGGTGTCCTTGCCCATGGCAGGGGCTTGGAATTAAGTGATCTTTGAGGTCCCTTCCAACCCAACCCATTCTATGATTCTATGTAATAATGATTATAGGCCACCAAACTTTGCTGTCATTGGGTGCTGTCACGTCACTCTTATCCATACTAAGAGGAGCTGAAGCACACACAGATAGCTGTGATGATGCAAAGTGCCAGGCACGTCTCTTTCTCAGTGCTGAGGCAGCTTTTTTGTGCTCTTAAGCTGAATATTTGTCCCTTAAGAATTGTCTGGCTGAAGAACACAACAGTGCCAATCTAAGCAGCAGATTATAACTGATCAAAGTACCGGAGTGCTTCTCCTGTCAGCGTGGCTCACGGCAGGGATTTTCTTTCACACAAAGGGCTGTTTCTGCAGTAGTTACTGTCTCGTATTTACTGAAATTTTGCAGTGCATTCCTCTAGTGCTAATACACTCTTACTTGGTCTGTGAATTGTATATCCACAAAGCTCTGCTGGTTGGCCAGCTGTACCTTCTGCTACACTCCACTGCACGCTGAAAGCCAGTGGGTGGGCTGATGCTTCCTGGTTTGTTTCACATAATTTTGAAATATTTATTCCCTAGGAACAGTGAACTTCCATTTCTATCTGCTACAGATTCTTTGATTTAGTGTTTTTCCCTGGGCTGGGTGATAGGTTTTAATACAGTTGTCTGGTATTGACACTGGACTCAATCTTCTGGAGTTAACTCCATGTTTCAAAAGGAAGTGATGGTATGGGCCATCCTCCTGGATTGTGAGGCATCATTTGAGCCCTTTCCTCACTTGAATTCCCTCTGAAGCAGTCCAGCTAGCTGTTCTCTGTTTACATTAACTAATCTCACTGTAGGAATAATTTCATCTTCCACAAAAAAGTTTAGTAAGAGCCCTGTATATCCTTATGGTAAAAAATTATCCCAGGAGGGGGAATCGCTGGGCTGTAGGGTTTTATGGAGGGAGTGAAGAGCATGCCTCCTTTACCAACAGTGGTGATGTGGAACCAGTTAGGAAATCCAAATATTAGTGAAATGAGAGAGCAAAAAAGCTCCACTATCCAGTCTTCAGTGGTGTCACACTGCTGTCCTTGCAAGGAGTTAAACTGTCGTCATCACTGAAGCTGTTTATTAAGCTGTGTATGAGGAGGAGAAGCCCTGTTTCTCCCTACCTGTCTCTATGTATATGAGATTAATGAAGCTGTCACAGCAATCAGTGCAGGAGGAGGCTGGGTGGTTTGTGTGTGACATATGGGGGTGAGGTGAAATCCTGAAGGTACTGGAAGCTGTAGGAAACCTCAGTCTTAAATCTGTAAGTAGTCTGGACTCCCTTGTGAGGGGACTGAATTAAAAATCTAAAAAAATAAAAGGTTTATACTTATAGTTTGTACTTTGGACATCCTCCCATTTATTTTGTCCACGAGACCTGCTCTAGAACATCTGTCTGTGGGTCATGAGAAGGATGCACACACCAGCTTTGCTCTAGCGGTGAGAACATTTACCCCATATCTGTGGGTCCCATTTCCACTACGGGAAAGTTGAACCAGTGTCTGTGGCCCAGGTGCTGAAGCACGAGCAGGACCTCAGTGCTTCTGTAGCCAGAAGTGAAGGTGCTCACTCTGATGGGTAGGAGACTTGGGCAGGCATCTGACCACTACCAAATCTGGAATGCTTTGCTTGAGGGAAGATCTGTAGGTGCTTTGGGGATATCTAGGACCTCAGAAGGGTCAGTTGGCCACTGAATGGGCCACTGCACTCCAAGACTCCACTGCCTTATGAAAAACGACTGAGGGAACTGGGGTTGTTTAGTTTAGAGAAGAGGAGACTGAGAGGAGACCTCATTGCTCTCTACAACTACCTAAAAGGAGGGTGTAGTGAAACTGGTGTTGGTCTCTTCTCCCAAGTAACTAACTACAGGATGAGAGCTAATGGCCTCAAATTGTGCCAGGGGAGGTTTAGATTGGACACTGGGAAGAAGTTCTTTACTGAGAGAGTGGTCAGGGATTGGAACAGGCTGCCCAGGGAAGTGGTGGAGTCACCATCCCTGGAGGTGTTTAAAAAAACAAGTATATGTAGCACTTGAGGCTATGGTCTAGTGGTTAGGAAGATGTTGGGATGAAGGTTGGACTTGATGCTAGAGGTCCTTTTCAACCATAATGATTCTGTGATTCTAAAACTGAAGGAGTCCTTGCACCTTTCCTCTTATCCTGTGTTGAGAGGCAGGGATAAGAGCTGCTAGGAGGAGGAGGAGGTTAATCCTACAGCATTCACCAAAGTAAATCATCTCTTTAACCCCAAACTTGATGAGTTTCATTATGGAGAGGGGTTTTGCCATAACATCTGCCACTTTGTTTTTGGTCAAAGCCAGAAATAATTCGTTATATTCTAATTCTGTACTGGTATTATTCTTAGACTCTAGTGAAAATGGTCAGTGGTTTTCCTGAGCCCTGTGGAGCAGACCAGTCATGAGCTCATCTCTGGGGACAGCAGTTCAAGGTGCTGCTTTCCTCTGTGGTGGGGGCTGGCCACAATTCCAGTTTTAGAAACCCAAATCTGGCAGTGATGCTCTCCTAGGCATTAGGAAGTGGATGCAGCATGAAAATATCTTGCACCTCATCTCTTACCTTTTTCCTTTTGTAATAAAAATTTTTAAAAGGCATTTTTTGTAGAAAATACGTAGGAGGGTGAAACAAGGCATCACTCAAACTGAAGTATAAATCCATCCACGCCCCTTACTGATTATAGATGTTTGGCATTGTGCTGGCTGTCAGGAGATGTCTCCTTCCTATATTGGGCTGTTGCTCCTGACAGCCTGGAACAGCAAGAGCCAAACATGGTCCTTCCAGTCTTCAGCAGCATCCTAGTTAATAAATTCTGGGCTACGTAACACCCCAACCCCAGGGGGTGACTTTGCTGTCCTCATGCTTGAATCTGTTAATGATCTGCAAGTTCATACTGATTCTCTAGTCTGAATTTGGCACCCTGATGTCTCCCAAATTTTGGCCTTTTTTTTCTTCTTTCCTTTTTTTCCTACACCAAATACATAATACATTGGAAATTAATTTTGACCATATCGCATAAGCCCTTCTGGAGAAGCATCACCCTGGCTTTAACCACTGCTCTGTGTTCTTTGCTGTTACTCAGCTCTTGATTAAAGGCCAGCTCGTGGGTCAGTGCAGTTCTTACCAGTTTCATCTGTTGTTTGGATTTAGCTCCATCATTATTCTTCTTTTAATAATAATACTCTTCTGGACAGGCCTGCTATTTCTCTGCTATTTCTCCATTCTCTCCTCCTCTTTCATCTTGCCATGCTTGCTTTCTCATGACAGGGTTTAAACAGGAAAAGTGAGAAGACACAGAGCAGGAGGTTGGGGCAGATTTTGATGTAATACCTGCACCTCCTCCCAGGAGCCCTTCCCTGTGTGGTCACAGTCACTGTGGCCATGAATGAGCTGGACACTTCTCAGCCCTGCTGCCCAACTGCAGCAGTGTCCTCGTCACAGCTCCCTCCTGAAGCCTGGCTTTAGTTTCATGAGACAAAATATATTAATAAAAATCAGAATTTATTTGCCTGGCTTTTCTGCCTGGAATTTGATATTCTGTGCGCTAAGTGTGAAGCTCATGCAGATTTAGTGGAAAAAAGCAAACTGGCAGAGCAGGGTGGTTACTGCAGCACCGAGCTGTAGGAGGGCAGAACCAAGGGGTGGGAGGAGAGTGACCCAGGAGAATTTAGAGTGTCTGTGGGTACAGGAGCTTCTGGTATGTTTGAGGGGCTCAGTATCCTCTCTGATGAGGGAAGGCTGAGAGTCCTGGAGCTGTTTAGCCTGGAGAAGAGGAGACTGAGAGGAGATCTGATCAATGCTTATCAATATCTAAAGAATGGGGGTCAAGAGAAAGAGGCCAGACTTTTCAGTGGGGCCCAGTGACAGGACGTGGGGCAGCAGACACAAACTGGAACCCAGGAAGTTCCACCTCAACATCAGGAAAAGCTTCTTTCCTGTGAGGGTGGTGGAGTCTGGAATAGGCTGCCCAGAGAGGCTGTGGAGTCTCCTTCTCTGGGAGATTCAAAACCTGCCTGGATGTGATCCTGGGCAACCTGCTCTAGGTGGACCTGCTTTGCCAGGGTGGTTGGACTAGGTGACCTCCAGAGGTCCCTTCCAACCCCTACCAGTTTGTCATTCCCTCTCATTCACAGGGACAGGAGTTGTGGGAAGGGAGCTGATGAAGAGTTACAGTTCTCATATTCTTTCTTCTCCTTTCCCTACTCCTGTGTAACCTGGGATATTTTGAGGTGCACACACCAAAGTTCCTTCACTTCTTTGCTTTCTGGCTTAGGGGTCAAGGTCTCCTGTTGGTTATGAGAGCTCCAGGTCCTCCACCTAACTGATACTGGCCCAGGACTTTGCAGGCCTGAAGGCACTGAAGGAGGGAGAGAGAACCAGCAGCTCCTGCAGTTAGAGCAGAGCAATGGTCCTTCTTCCCTGAACCTTCACCTATGCCAGACATGCCTGACTCCAAAGCAAGGTGTAGGCAGCCCAGGGAGAGCCAGCAGAGCATGGGCATCACCTGCAGCAGCTGAAGGTGCCTCACACTTCATGCCAGCAATGAAAATACTGGCTTCTGCTAAAGTAGTGTGTAGGAGAGGACAAACTGACAGCTTGGGTGTGTCCTTGCTGCTTGTTAGATGGTTTGCAGTGTGATAACACAAACTCTTGTAACATCATGTAAATTCAGGAACCCAGATGCAGTTGAAGCTGCAAATGTGAGCTGATAAGTTCTTGCTTTGTGCAGGTGGGCCCCAGAGGGGCTGAATTCAGTTCCCACCACCATGTGAGCTGCTGGGGTATTGGGTGGGTTCTTGAGGTCCAGATTAAGACATTTTTACATCTCAAGTACTGTGTTCAGTTTTGGGCACTTCATTACAGGAAAGACATCAAGGTGCTGGAGCGTGTCCAGAGAAGGGCAATGAAGCTGGTGAATGGCTTAGAGAACAAGTCTTGTGAGGAGTGGCTGAGGGACCTGGGGCTGTTTGGTCTGAAGAGGAGACTGAGGGGAGACCTTACTGCTCTCTAATAACTACCTGAAAGGAGGATGTAGAGAGGTGGATACTGGTCTCTTCTCAAAAGTAATAAGGGACAGACAAGAGGAAACAGCCTCAAGTTGTGCCAGGGGAGGTTCAGGTTGGACATTAGGAAAATTTTTTTTCACTGAAAGGGTTGTCAAGCCCTGGAACAGGCTGCCCAGGGCAGTGGTTGAATCACCATCCCTGAATGTGTTTAAAAGCTGAGTAGATGTGGTGCTGAGGGACATGGAGTGTGTAGTTTCAGAACGGGAATGGAGAAGCAGTGACTTCTATCACTCCCCAGAGAGCAGTAGAGAAAGTTTTGATAGTACCTGGATGCTGGTGATCATCTACTTGGGTCAAGATCTCTGAGCACCAGGCCACCAGCTGCACATTGGACCAGTGTGGGGACTAACGTAGGCTACCTGGCACCAGAACTTGCACAGCTGGTTTTGGTTTCTCCTCATTCAGTATCTACAACCTGACCCCAGGGCACAATGTTAAATAAATTCCTGCATGTTTGGGGCCAAATGGGGTGGTTTCAAAGAACGGAGACACCTTTTGGCCTTTGACAGGAGGAACATCTGGGGGCTGCTTAATTTTGAAATCACAAGTTATGGGGCAGAATCACCAGTGGTGCCTGTGCCTATGTGGGGGGTGACACCGGGTTATGTTGGGAAGGCAGCAGAGCCTGTGGCTGTGTTTCAGTTCCTGGAAGAACTGCCACAAAGAGGCATTGAGCACTGCAGGACACATTGACCACTTCCAGATGCTCAAGTGCTGCTTCTGTAGCACAACAAAAGATGCAGGGCACGTGCCTTGGAGTGTTGGGATAAATATCTTCCTGTCTTCTCTTGCAGGTCTGGATTTACAATGAAGATCATGAGCTGATTCTAAATAACCTCCTTTGCTTGGATGTTTCGGAGACTCGCTCCTCTGATCCACCTCGTCTCATGAAATGCCACGGGTCTGGTGGCTCACAGCAGTGGACATTCGGGGTAAGCGGGGGGTCTGGCACAGAGCACACTGCTTGTAATTCAGGTCTTAGGGAGTGACAAGTGACAGTGGCACTAACAGGGCATCAGGGTTGAGTTTATGACAAGACCTCAGATGGACTGAGTCAGTTGTAGTGGACAAGGAGGCAGGGGCAGGTGGTGATTTCTGCTCAGTGCTTGAAGGTGCACGAGGCAGAGCCGAGGTTTGGGAGGGGAGTTTTTTGCAGTGGCTTCTGCCCCATAATTTTACTGTGTTAGTTTAATCTCCTAGAGCCTGGAGTGGCTGTTTTCACTGAACTCAGCCAGTGCTGCACCCACATGAGATGTGGCTCCTGGGTATTAGCTCAGAGGCTGCCCCCTCATATGCACCCCCTGTAGCAGCAAGCCTGGATCAAACATCCATGAGCAAAGAGGAGGATGCTTCCAGAGCTACCTCTCCTGCTTCCAGGACAGCTCTGCTTGAACTCTGGGGTTCCTCCCCTGCTGCTTGTTGGCAGCACGAGTTCCTGAGTGCGGTCAGGTAAGGGAGACTCCAGCAGTCCCACATGGTTTGAAGACAGAGAGGCAGGTACCACGTGAGCCCAGGCTTGTGTGTGTCTGATGCCTGCACCAGCAGTGCCACGGCCACTGCTGCAAAGGGCAGTGGGGGGGAGTGAGCTGAAAAGTTCTGCTGCTGGTAAGAGGTTGTTCAGGGTTCTTCAGCTTCAGTTGGTGGATAAGGATTTTACGAGGCTGAGAGAGTGGCCATTGGAGTTCAGTGCAACCGTTTGGTGGTGCCTGTGGTGGTGCTGGTGGAGAATCTGGACTTCACATCTCAAATGTGAGCTGGCCACTGCCACTGGGGGTGCAGGAGGTGGATCAGTGACAGTGTCAGATTGGTGCCTGGTAACGATCAACAACAAAAGGAAGATGAATAAAATACAAGGATTGATTAGGAAGGGAATAGAACCAAAGCAGAAGAAATGTCATCACACCACTGTGGTTTGCCCGTGCTGGTCACCGCCTCTCAGAAAGGCTAAATTAGGGCTGGAGAGGGTTCAGAGATGGGTGGCAGGGGAATGGAAGGTGTGGGGCACCTTTCATGTGATGAGTATGTGACTCTGTAGGTGAGTGAAGACGCGTGGGAGCACAGGGAGCTGTGGTAGGTGTGCGAGTTGCTGGCACAGAGGTGGGCCGGCCCTGCGCTGTGGTTACAGTACAAGACTCAGAGTGGGGATCCTGGAGGAGTGTTCTACATTCTCACCATGTTCTCCTGCTTCTCTGGACAGATCTGCCTATGGCCATAAGCAGTGGCACAGAGCCTGCTGTGGCTGTTCTCATGCACCTGCTCCCTCCATGTGGGAGAGCAGGAGACTGCTGCCCATGGGAGCTGCTGGAGCCATGCAGAGCCCTTTCCAGATGGGAGAGGGGCTTCCAAAGTGACCGAAGTAGCTGCAGCATGCTGCTAGTGGGGGAGATGACAGGGTCCTCTGGGGGGGGAAAATTGTAGAGAAGGATTTGTTTCCAAGCTAGGGTTTGGCCTTGTCCTGGTTGTTGGGACCCATCACACAGGAGAGGCCCATCATGCTGGGTGGCAGCTTCCCAGCACATGGGCGCTGAGGGCAGTGGTGGTGCTACTGCTTGGACAGATGCAGAGCAGGGACCTGGCTGTGCTGTGCTGTGGCCTTGTGGGCTCCTCTTTGCTGAATATTGGGGTTTTGATCGTCTCTCCACCTCATTAAGAGACTATGGTATAAGCACAATAAACTGGGTCCCTGTGAAGATGGAAGAGCCTTTGTTTCAAGGTCTGAACGTGCTTATGGGGTGTGCTGTGCTCTGGGTTTTCGGTGGTGCTGCTGGGAGGCTGCTGAAAGGCTCATCTGTCAGGGGGGAGCATCCCCTCCCCTTAAGCATCAGTTTTGGCTTCAGTTTGACAGTGCAGTAGAACAGAAGTTCTAATAAATCAATCCCATCTGTCTTCCTCTCTCCTCTAGAAAAACAACCGCCTCTACCAGGTCTCTGTGGGGCAGTGCATGAAGGTGGTGGACCCGCTGAGCCACAAAGGGTACGTGACCATGGCCATCTGTGATGGGTCCCTTCCTCAGCAGTGGCACTTTGAGAGCTGAGGCAGCGAGGATGCGGCTGAGAAGCTTTGAGCCAAGACCTGATTCCCCTTCAGCCATGATTTCAAGTCATTCTGGAGGGCTTTGGGAGGAGCCCAGAGCTGAAATACTCTGCTGTGAAGAGCTGTGTGGATGAGGGAAGGTCCAGGAGGTCACCGGTCCCTGGTCAGACGCAGCAGTACCAGGAGCAGCCCCACTGCAGAGCAACGCATAGAAGTGCAATTTACCAGTGGTTCCTTGGATTATCCTAGATTACTGAACTGGTTTTAAGAGAAATTATTAGAGCCATGTAATTTAAACGGTGAGATTTTAGCTTTGTGGATCTTCTACGTGACAATGACAGGAGGGAGTCCTCTTCAAGTGTTTCATGTGCAGTATCTCGTTAATTTACGTTTTTAGTTTGGTTTTACTGGCCAAATCATGTTACTTTCTCTGGAAAATATTTTTATTCCCTCTTATCTTCTGAAAATTGTCATTTGTAATATTTAAATTTAGTTCTTGTACAATTTTAGGACATCTCATGTAGTTTAAATTCCTAGCTGTCATTCGTCACCTCGTATTTAAAACAAAGTAACTATTACAAAGTCTATTTTGATGACTCATGACAGTAGCTGCATTTAAAATAAAGTCTCATTTTTGTATTAATCTGTATGGCCGTGCTCTGTAGTGGTTGGCCCAGAAAGCATCAACTGAGAGACTGATGCAAACTGATGTTCACACAACTCGGCTCTTCCCTTGTTTTCTCTCCCTTCTCTTCACAGCTGCCTTTTCCTCTCACGTCTTAGAAGGTTTGACAGATAATTTCTCCTTGTTTTTTGTTTTTTTTCCCCCCACTTCTCTGTCTCCTTTCCCAAGTTCATGTATTTCACTGTTTACCTTTCTCTGACTTCCTGCCTCAGCCCCGGGTGCTTCTCCAGGGCGTGGAAGCTGCTGCAGAAGAGAGAAGCTGTTTCTTACCCGGCATATTTTTTCTTGTTCATCACGCTGCAGTGACCTGGGAGTGGTTCAAGAGGGGACAGCAGAACATTTCCCAACTGCACAAATGCTCCAGCATCCAGGTATTGACATTTTGGGCAGCATGAGGCAAGTAATGATAATGTTGGAATATTTATAGACCCACGTCTTCCCATGGAGAGGAGAGAGTCACTTGTGGCAGGTTGTGTGTGTTCCGTCAGCCCTCTGCCAGGGCAGCTGCCCCGGGAGGAGAGGAGTGAGGGCAAGAATCGAGCAGGTACAAGCGGTCCCTGTGTGCTCTGCAGCCTCTTGCCTCCTCCATCACTTGCAGAAGCTGCGTCACAGGCTGGAGGAGCCAGGTGAGGAGGGGTTTAACTGTAAACCAGAACAAGGGGCTGGAGTGGAAATTCTTCCAGATAAAGAATTATGATGGGAACAATGAAGTTAAGACACCAAGAAGTCATCTGAAAACAACCCCAGCCCCGTTCAGCAGCTGTACCTTGGCTGAGGCCTGGGCTGTGCACTACACTGGGTCAGGTGGCCCTTCTAGGGACACCTGGGGCCTGGGAACTGGCTGTCACAGGGTGTCAGCTCACAGCTCCTCCAGCCTGACAGCGGCAGTGAGGGCTGGGTGAGACCAGTCATCACCGGGAGGGGGTTTGTGCTGCCCAGCCTTGCACAAGTACCTGCTCCCTCGGGGGCAGCTGTTGTGTGTGGGGTTGATTCTGGTCCTTGTTGGGGGTGAAGGGATGGGCTGCAGCAGCTTCACTTACACCTCTCTGGTTAACCCCAGCTGCTCCTGCCAGCGAGTGGGAAGCAGCGACTGTGTGCTGGGCTTTCCTGTAGGCTGGGAAATAATTTAAAAAAAAAATAATTCTTAAAAAAATCAAACCCCAAACAGATCCTCCAATGGGCAAAGCAGAAGCTGGCTTCATTTTCTTCTGATTCTGTAGCCACAGAGAATTTTTGACCTTCCCAGCTGGTGGCTGTTGTCAAAACCAGCTCCTTAGGTGTAGGCTTAAGCCTGCAATAATCAACAGGAACATGGAATTGATGGTTCACTGAGCTGCAGCTGGATTGAGCCTTAATATAAAGAGATAAACATTCTACCTAACACACCTTTTTTTTTTTCTTCTCCAAATTAGCAATACCCAGGTTCACAGGGCTGCGTGCAGGGCCTGCAGCTCCAGCCAGAGTTGGGGGCTGAGCCATCCCCACAGGCCCAGCTGCTGCCAGGGCCTGGGCACCAGTGCCAGCTGCAGAACAGATGGAGGAGGTGGTGTTTGGCTGGTGTTGGTCATTACTGCTGGGAATGTTTTTGTCTTGTCCACAGTCTTTCTGTGCTTGGTGCTGCAGCCGCGCAGCCGGGACAGTGCATGCAACATTTGACCAAGCAAGGGTTACAAAGCTGCTCTGTGAGCTGGGGTCTGAATCTTGGCTGTTCCTGCCTGTGGTGAGGTGGAAATTCATGATTGTCTGCCTGTGTTGGAGTGACTGCTCACAGCTGACCCTTGGTAATTCAGCTGACTAGAAAGCATAGAAAGAAAAGCCTTTTAGACTCATGGAATTGTTTAGGTTGGAAAAGACCTTTAAGATCATTGAGGCCAACCATTAACCCAGCGCTGCCAAGTCCAGGCTGGGTTATTGTCACAGAGCTCAGTTTGCCACTGTCACACTGAGCATTTATTATTTGTAAAGAAACTGCACCTGGGACTGAATTTTAAGCCTCCGTGGCAAATATTTCCTTCTTGCTGACTCCTGGAGCTGGTGGTGACCATGCCTGACAGCGGCTTTGCTTTGTGGCTCCTTTCCTGAGTCTGGACTGTCCTGTACCTGTGCCAGGGCTGGGGTGGGTGCTCAGGAGCAAACAGCTGCTGGTCCAGCAGCCAAGCCCTGGGCTGTGCTCAGAGCTCACCCCCCCCCTTCAGCTCATGCCCAGTGTCCTCACCAGACATGCCTGGGCCCAGTGCAGACAGCTCCTCTGTCTTCCAGCAGCCAGAGAGCATGTTAGAAATAAATAACACTGAGCACAGTTTTTGGTTCCATCTCTGCAATAAATCTTGGAGCCCTTTTTTAAGTCTTGCCCCAGTACTGAGGACTTGTGAGAAATATCACTGGTGTTGGGAGGCCTCATGGCAGCACTAGTGTGGTTTAACCTCCCACAGCTTGCTCCCTCCTCCACCCCAGCAGGATGGGGGAGAGACTTGGAAGGGTGAAAGTGCTAAAACGTGTGGGTTGAGATAAAGCCAGTCCAATGGCTAAAGAAAGAGCCACAAGCAAAGTGAAACAAGAAGTTCCTTCCCCACTTCCATCAGCAGCAGGTGTTTGGCCAGCCCCAGGACAGCTGGGCTCCATCACACTTGGGAAGACAAACATCACTCCCCACAGTCCCCACTTCCTCCTTCTTCCCCCAGCTTTTGGGCAGTTGGGGTCAGCTGTCCCAGCTGTGTCCCCTCCCAGCTTCTCCTGCACCCCCAGCCTCACTGGTGGGGTGGGAGCAGAAGAGGCCTTGGCTCCACAGTAACTGACCATCCCTGTGCTACCAACGCTGTTTCCAGCACAAATCCCAGACACAGCCCATACCAGGTACTGTGAAGAAAATTAACTGTGTCCCAGCCAAAGCCAGTAAGGGCAGAACGTAGTATTGCAATTTTTTTGCACCTTTTGTAGATCTTCTGTGGAAAACAAGCCTGCAGGAGATGGCATCTGGCAGGTGCTGAGGACACGGCCCCAGCAGCAGTTCAGGGAGGAGGGGAGGCACCAACACTTCTCTGGCCACAGACACCGAAATCCTGGAAGAACTAGAAACCAGACACCTCAAAAGAAAACAGGAGGGTATCGTTTATAGATGTAAAATATTTTTATTTGTAAATGCTGATTTTCTAAATCTGTTTCCACAAATTCCAAAACCCATAACACTCTGTATACTTCAAAAAATTCTTTTTTTTGTGTTGTTTTTTTGTAATTTTTTTTGCCAACATTAGATACTATTATACAGAACAGAAAAAACTGTAGGACAAATACTGGTAGGATGTTGGAATATTGTACAAGAGAAGAAAAATATTCAAGAAACAATTTCATACAGCTATTTATCAAGAGAAAAATATATACAATTGATTTATTCTGTAAGATAAAAATACATCATGCCATATACATTACAAGTTCAGAACTGTATTACTGAATATACCAACAGTTTACAGTCCACTTTAATTGTGCACACAAAAAAAAAAACTTCATTTTTTTTTTTTTAATATTTAGCCTGTGAAGTGTCAGTACCAGAATTTTAAGTACAAAATAAAAAGCTAACCTGGTTCAAAATGCTGATTAAATTTCTACAAGCAAACACAAAACAGTGTTTATTTTTTTGAAAGAAATGTAAACAAAAACAATCCATACAAACACATCTTTAAATTACATTTTCCAAAACCCTATTGCCAGAGTCCTGCAGCTGCAAGCACATTACATCTATTTTTTTTTTTTTCCATTTTAAGAAGGCTACCGGATCAGACTTAAGCTCCAACTACATGATTCTATGCTCTTTACATGATTTACTGGCGGCTGAACAGTCACCTAATCTTGACTACTTTTGCTGAAGAAAAAAAACCAAAAACAAACCCCATGTCCAGCCTCTATTTTGGGTGGTTTTAGCAGTTATTCACAGTTATCACAAATTGTAAGCACAAAAAAAACCTGACTTAAGAAATAGGGATGCAACAATATAATACAAATAAAATTCATCTGGGTTCCCCCGACATCTCCACACGTCAGCGGTGTCACTACAGGCCCCGCACCAGCCTTAAGGTTTGCTTAAAAAATCCTCCTAAGCCCCGAGTGGAGGCTGCTGGGAACAGAAAAACCCCCTCTGGAAACGCTGATTTTGGTGATTCCGCAGCCGCGCTCACAGCCCAGATCATATTGTCACATCCCCACTGACAGTTTAGAGAAGCACCCCAACTGCTGCAGAGTCTGGTAGCATTTGGTCAATAACTATTTTTATACTGTATTTTTTTTTTGCTTTTTTTGCCGTTTTTTTTTTTTCCCAAAATATTTACACTTTTGTACAAAGTAACAGAGTTTGTTAGTTCTGCAGGTAACAGCAGCAGCTTGGCTTTCTTCTAACTTTCTTTTTTAAAAATAGCTTCATTCACTTATTCAATAATAAATACAAAAAGGTTCTCTTATTTTACAGAAATCAAAAACTACAATAAACTGACTCATGGAATCAAGTATTTAAATGTATTTTAGTGCAAGTTATTTTTTCCCTTAGCTCTATCCCTAAGGAAGTCGTTTCAGTACATTCCTTGTTCAGTGGTGTCTACTTTATTTAAAATTTTTCTTTAATTAGAGGGCCTGCCCCTTTATCAAATAAGGCTGTGGCCAGCACTTTGGACTTCTCCCTTTCGCTGGTGATTTCAGTCTTACATTCATGGGTGCCCACCTGCTCCCCCGCAGGTCAGCCATCGGTTCTTTGCCCAACTTAAACAGTTTCTCCTTAGTGAGCTCAAAAACAAAAGTGCTGGACCATTCTGTTCACTCCATTTAACCTCCACGTGTCTGGAAAGTCAGCTTCAGATTTTGCCGGCTTGCTTCTGGTGCTTGTTTGGTTTTTTTTTTTCTTTTTTTTTTTTTTTTTTTTTTTCTTTTTAAATACTTGAGTAGAAATCTGTACTTCCAGAAGTGATTTTTTTTTTTTTTTTTTTCCCTCTTCAAAAAGGCAACAATTTTCTGTCGACAAAATCAAAATGTGAATCACTTCTTCCTAGGGACAAGCAACCCTCAAAGACAGCAAGGAATGCATTCTAGTTCATCCACTTTCGGCAGTTTACAGCTCCACAGTGACATGGAATCTTGTGCTGGTCGTCTTCAAAATCAAACTTGTAGTCGTAGCAAAGCTGGAGGAAGACACAGGAGAATGGTTATGGGACAGCTGGGACTGGGCACAGCTTTGCCTGCACCTACAGGTTAAAAGCACACTAGAGGCTGTACTGTTGGGAACTGGGAAGGCATAAAGAGGGAAGGAAATCATAGAGTGGTAGGGGTTGGGAGGGACCTCTGGAGATCATCTAGTCCAACCCACTGGGTTGTCAATGCCCCACCCTGGCACAGACAGGCTGTAGGAATCCCACAAGTATCTAGAAGTGAATGCAAGTAGCAGCAGGTAAGTAAAAGGAGATGATTGTGCTGCCTCACCTCCTCCCCTTTCTGGATTCTCCTGCTGGAGCTAATGATGATTTTGTGTCCTCTCTCGAAAGTTACCACCTCAGCCACGCAGTTGGGTGCACACGAATGGTTGATGTACCTACAAAAACAGTTTGCAAAAGGTGACCTTTTAAGAAAACATAGCCCTTGAGGCAAACCTCAACCAAACCTGGGAATGACCTTAGCTTCAGGGGCACACTGACTTTCCAGACAGAATTATATTACTCTGCACTTGTTTCTTTGCCTAGAAAATGTCAAAAATATCAAGCATTAAAAAAAAATTTCTGTTCTTTCTTCATAGCTGCCATGAAATAATCAAAGATGAGCAAAGCTAATGAAAAAGACATTATTTCAGTGGAAAGGTCTGAAGATTGAATGTACCACAGCTCAGAGAACAAAAACCACTGAGAAAACCACAAATTTGAGACCTTCACAAACAGCCCCAGGCCAGGGAAGGGGGGTGACTCCCCAGAACGAGGTCTGAGATGTCTCCAGAGCCACCCACCTTGCAGGACCTCCCGTCAGCGTCGCGTCGATGACGTGGTCATTGTCAATGCGGAACATGTACACGCCGCGGTTCTGAAAAACCACCAGAAAAGAGACTCTTGTAGATTTTACATAATGTCAACGATGAAAACGAAGCAGCCACTTGGGTTAGCTCCAGATGTCCTCCTGCATCCAGGGTCAGACATCACCCGTGGCTCCTGGGGACAGTGTGAGTCACATGCTGCCCTGGCCCTCACTGGTTTGTGAGGGGGTGACACAAATCCCTGGTGAATTAATACTTCCCCGATAGCTTCTAGCCCTTCATCTGGGACCTCAAAGTGCTTCACAAACACACACTAACAGTTACATGACCACTGAGGTAAACAAAGGGAGTTGCTTTAAATTTCAAGAAGTTCTCATTAAAAACTGAGGTCCTGGCATCATTGTCAGAGCTCTCCCTTTGTCCTCCAGGACGGAGGAGATCTACGCCCTACCTGGCCAGGGTGCTGTGAGAGCTATCAAACCCTGCAATGCTCCGATCCTTTGGTAAGAAACATGTAGACTCTGGTTGTATTTTTAGCCTGCTGCAGTTACAGCGCAGCAGGGAACAGAAATACCCAGGAGAAGACCAACATTTGTTGTGTTGGGTGACCCTTTGTAGGGGAAGGGGAAAGAAACAAGCGAACAAGCACCACCCGTACCTGAGATTCATAAAGCTTCTCCTTCCTGTTTGCCACCTCATTCCGGATAATTGTTCCGATATATTCAATGACCATAGTGTGCTTTTCAATGTCTCTAGCAGCATATAAGCCCAGGCCCTACAAAAAAGGAGGCTGTGATTAGGTCCTCTCAGAAGTTCACAGCAGCATGTTCCTCAGCGCTCCCCAAAACCCATTCTGCAGAAAACCACGTGGAAAGCCAACTACCCAGACAGAACAGAGCAGCAGATGGAGGGAAATGATGCTGTGAGAGCCGAGGTGCAGAACCCAGCTCCATGGGGAATTTTTAAGAGGCAACAAAACATACTTGGCTGCTGTCTGGGTGAGAAAGCTTCTCTTACACCTCTGACACCTGATAAGGATGGTGAATTCACAGGGAAATAAAGTAGGCCTTACTAGAGCAGAGAAACCTACTGGGAACACGGCAGCGCGGTGAACCCCGACCTACAATGAACAACAACTGTCTCCACACACAGCAGGGTTAATTACATTCTGCAGAATGGTCTGTGGAGCAAACCCCCAACAGAGTTATGGAAAGAAACCAATTATTTCTTATGATCACAACAGCAAGCGTTGAACTCTTCATGCCAGTCTCAAACCATTTGACTCAGCTTGGTCTGAGCATGTCAGACTTTCACTGGAGTTTTACTAAGTTTTTGAGAAATATGCTAAAAAAAACCCCAAAACTTTGAAGAAACTTTTTTTCATGGTGACTGTAACAAATGACTTTTAAAGATATTTATGGTAATTAGAAAAAAATCTTAGTTAAGATAAATCTATGGAAGTGGCCACAAAAATTGCCAAATTTGTGAGGAGACTTGAAGTAATTTCGCAATAGCTTTAGTTTCAATTTTTAGTGTAAGGTATATACAAAATATATACATATATAAAACTGATGTATAAAATCACAGAATCATAGAACTGTCAGGGTTGGAAGGGACCTTAAAGATCATCTAGTTCCAACCCCCCTGCCATGGACAGGGACACCTCCCACTAGATCAGGTTGCTCAGAGCCCCATCCAGATTAATCAGATGAAATAAAAGTGAGAAGTAAATTTTTTAATATACATTTCCTAAAACATTGATATATAAAATTGGCATAAATAAAAGTCAAAGTAAATTTTTTTAATATACATCTCCTAAACCACTGATATATAAAACAGGCCTAAATAAAAGTCTAGGTAAATTTTTTAACAGAGAGCTGACCTGGATCCGTGAGCGAGCCAAGTAGACGTTGGATTTCCACTCGGTTTTCATCTTGCGGTACTGGGAGGACTTGGAATGGACGAACTGTTTGCTGTAAGGCGCGTTCAGCTCTCCCGTGACTGTGCTCTGAAATGACTTCGATGTGCTGGTGCTATTCAAGGTGTGAGGCCTGTAGGCATTGGGCATGTAACAGGAAAGAATACAAGACAAACTGAAGATTTCTCTGAAGGCAGGCAGGGGACCCAGCCACCGCTCCTGGGACGCACAGACACTCAAAGCCAGCTAGCGTAGACACAAAGCGCTTCCTCCGATCCGGGCATGCACAGACACAGCCAAGGACGACAGGGTTTGTAAGCAGCAGACGAAAGCACAAATAACCCTAAAGCAGCCTATAAACCCTGGGCTGTACTATGTGAAATTAAAACAAAATACCTTAACACAAACCTCTTGACATGGGTACTCATTTTAGGCTCGGCGCGGGCACAGCCCGTGGGGTTGATGGCAAGAGGCAGCTCCATCAGGGGGTTTCGGCCATAGCGGAAAGTGTAGTTCTCACAGGCCTCAACCCCCGGCAGCTGCGAAAACACAGACGAAAAGAAAAGAAATCCAAGTAATTATATGTTAATCATGTGCATTTACATGAAATATTGACTTCTCCATACTTTCCTGTTGCCCTTCTCATGTGTATATCCAATAGTTCGGGATCCAGCAGAAGCTGGGGTGCTGAGGACTCACCGATTCAGCAATCCTGGCCACCGCAGAGACCGTCAAACCAAAGAGGTCCTCTCCCTTCAGGTAGCTGGGGAACAGCTGGAGCATTTCAGACTCCTTCCGAACAGAAGCAACGGGCTCCAGGATTTTATCCCACACACCTGCAGAGCCGTACGGGAAAGAATTGCAAGGATCAGGACATGAGAAGGCTGCTGTGCTGAGGAGAGCAGGAACCAGAAACCAGTGACCAAAGAGCATTTTCGTGTTGGTCACACACACAAACGGCCGGTGTTTAAAAAGTGAAGTGAGGAATCCCTTGGAGGGTTGCTGTTTTACCCTGAACAAACCCAAACAAGCATGACATTCCTGCTGCACCCTTGGTTCTCAGGAATGAAGCTTTTAGTACTTGCAGCATGGAAACTTTCAATCCTCTGACAACAACACAGAGTCTCCTGAGAAAACCTGCACAGAGTAGAATTTTCTGAATCATAGAATCATTAAGGTTGGCGAAGACCTCTAAGATCATAAAGTCTAACCATCAACCCAACACTACTATGACCACTAAACCATGTCCTGAAGTGCCACGTCTACATTTTTTTTGAATACCTCCAGAGATGGTGACCCCACCACTTCAATAAATTCTATCTTCTATTTCTGTTAACTGGTTACAGTCAGGTCTCAGTTGTACATGGGCAATCCCACCAGCAGTGGTGTGGCTGCACAGGGTGAATGTATCAGCACCTGCAGCATACTGGGGTTAACACCCAGAGCCTCACAGGCCACGTGCACATTCATCTGCCATGTTCCTAAGAGCTGCCCATATGTTTATAGTCTAATGTATTCTTCTTCACCACACCAGAAACAATGTCACCTGCCCTGAGAACAACGTGGCCAACTCAGCTGTCTTTTTATTGCTTCCTAACCTCAGCACAGCTGGCTGGAGATAACTGAGTCCTGGTATCATATCTAAACACAGTCACTTCTCATGAAAGGAAACCTACACTGAGGTTTCTACTGTTGGAATTCATTTTCAATACTCAATCTCAGGTGTCCTCTGTGAACTTTAGTCATCTTATTTGCAGCTTATAGAAATTCTTCAAAGGTGTCCTCAGTCTTCACAGCATGATAATAAAAATGGGCCCTGGAAGCTCACTATAAGCATTACATTAGAGCAGCGTCTGCAACATTTATTTGAAACATTTACCATACCACAAATGGGAAACCCACAAAAATCATCATCTTAGTTCACAAAATTTACCTTTTGGTGTTGTGTCAGTAAGGACTAGATCTTCATGGCCTTGCTCCACAACCTTGATGACAAATAACGGAAGCCCGTCCTTCTCCTCAATGGAGCAGAGGTAGCGACAGCGCCTGTTGGCGTACCTCATGCTCCAGTATAACCTGCTGGCCTCGTAACCCACGGGGAAGAGCGCTTTGGAGGAGTGGAAGGCCTGCATCTGCTGAGGCAGCAGCTGACCCACGGCGTGGAAAATGAGGCTCCCCACGCGGAAGGTGTGGTCACGCTCTCCTCGCTGGACGATGCTCGCGATCTGCCGCACTTCGTCCCGCTGGACGTAGACCCTCCTGAAGACTGCAAAGTAACTAAGCTCTTGCTCATGAGTTCCCTTTGGTTTGTGCATGGGGCAAAGCATGGTCTTGTCTTTAAAAAACATGCATTGTGCTTTAATGGCACAGGTAAAGTGATAAATATTGGTGCACCTCAACCTGTGACAACCGCTGGTGGCACCCATTTTGTGACAAAACATGCATTTCATTTGCAAGCCTCTTCGCAGCGCTAGTTCCACGTTTATTAAGGCACCAGCTTGTGTCTCGTAGACTTCTGTAGACCAAAGAGCACAGTTCAAATGGACCCAAAGGTCTAAATCCAGGTTAAGAAGCCTTGCTGGTCCATCAGTTAATCCATCCCCTTCCTCATGACAGAAGCAACATTTCCTGTAGTCTTTAGGCACGGGGTCTGGTTTAAGGGTTGTGCCCAGTTTTTTAAGAAATTCATCTATTTCTTCTTCACAAGGAGGTTTGAATGATCCTTTAGGGATCACAATCTGAATGCTCCACTTTTTCCATTTCATTCCCTTCCATTTCTTACTTGGAGGCCGACAGTCGTCAAGGCTACTGTGTATTGCTTTTAACCTCGGCTTTAGTTTCACCGTTACCTTCAGCTCATCTGGTTTTGCCTCTACCTTGGCTGCTTCGAAGGCAGGGGGGAACATGATGGGGGGTGATGATGGTGGTGAAGCTTTCTCCTGCAACTGAGGCAGGCAGTGGACGTCCAAAGTGGAGATGTTGTTGCTGTACTGATGGAATGCTTTAGGCGGCCTCTCTTTCATTGGTGACTGTGGCAGGGATGGAACTGATTCCTGCTAAATCAACAGAAAACTCTTAGAAAAAATATCCCAAGCTGTTAACCATTACATTTATCTTGAAAACTCTGTCAGGTTACTGTGGAAGAGGCTACTGGGAATGCCAAAAATCATGATGCAGCAACAGAAAAAGGGGGAAATACCCTGTCCTGTGTTATCACAGCTTGTGCTGGGATACGGAGCACAGAAATTCTCCTGGTCAACCTTGAACGTGGTGTCCCTTCATACAGAAAAAAGATGGAAATACAAATAAACCTTTTCTCAGGTTTCGAATTAAAACCTACTCAACTGTCCTAGATGAGCTAACAGACAGATTTAGTTCTTAGGTATTTTTAGAAGGTTTTGTTACAATACAAACTAAATCTTAAAATATGGGTCACAGAATTAATTTCAAGAAAAAGAATCTTGTTATTTGGTAGAAGGGGAAGATTTGGGCTTAATGCCACGTATTTTTCCTGGAAACAAAGCAAGGAGGAAATTCCTGTAGGGCAGAGACTTGTTTAAAGACAAAAAAAAAAGGAGTGAAAACAAGAACAACAAAGGAAGTTTAGATTAGAAAGTGCTTAATGTGGTTTGTGTGATTAATCTTGAAAGAGTAAATGAAGGGATCAAGGGGCTGAACATGACGTGTACTTAACTTTATTATGTACATGCTGATGCACTTGTGCAGAACTGTTACCCTGTTTAAATACTAGTGAAAATGAGCTACATGGGACACTAAACACACATTTATCTTCTCCTCTAGGTTTTTTTCTTTTAATTTCTCCTGAAAAAATAAATAGGACGCACTTGAAAGAAGGCTGCAAATTCTACAGTAAATATGGGACTATGAGAAAGCATCAGCTGGGTAACGCTTGAGCACATGGCCTGTTCTGCCCCTGAAGTAGGGAAAAAATGTACATTTGAAGTAGAAAAAGTAGAAACCAAGCTAGTTAAAAGAAGTACACAAAAAAATTTACCTATGAGAAAATAAACTTAGCAGGATCATTTAGTCTTCAATGAAGGATACTCTACTTTCAATGATTAAACAGATAAATTTAAGTGACTACTTTTCTGAGACTGTGAGGACAGCAAAAGGTGGTATTGCTCTGCCGGGTGTCTCTGTCAGGCAGCAAGTTCTGCAAATATGAGTTTTACTTCACGCTGCTGGTTCAGAATCTCAATGTCTGAATAGAGAGTGATTCATTTATAAAGCTCTAAAATCAAGTGCAAACTTCCTCCTTGCTCCTTTTCTGTTCTTCAAAGAAAGAGCTGCAATAGTTTCTGCTCACTAGGGTCTCCCAGCATTTGATACTTACTTTGTTCTCTGAGTTTTTTGCTTGCACAGCTGCTGAATAAAGAACAAAGCAGTTGTTGCTGCAGAATACAATGTCCTTCATTTTATCAGAGCCTTCTTGGGAATCCTGGGAATCAAACACAGAAGGTTATCAGAAGTGCATTTTAATACATTTTTCACGTAGTAAGTGTAATGAAACAAGTCTTCCAATCTGGCTGGAAACTCCTTATTTGGGGAATGTTTGTGAAATAACGAGCAATACTGTGATAGAAATACTTGATTATTTGACATCTAATGTTGCCACCACTACAACCTTGTTCTTCAGCGTTTCTGCCTTTCACAGAAGTTTAACAACCAAACCAAAGCATTCTATACCAGGCACCCATCTGCTCCATAGGCATGCCTGCAAGCTAAAATCCATTTTCTTTTATCTTTAGATGGCAAAAGACCATCTCATTTCAGCCTAATCAAAGCCAGATCACCCTGTTTTATCTACTGATTCATCTGCAAAACATTCCTGGGAATTCTGTGCTTTTCTGCCTACACGAACACATTACTTTTGTGCGTAAGTTTTGACTATATACCTTTGTTACATAATTATCTCCATCTCATTGAAAGAGCTACGGTCCTCCTTGAATGAATCATAGAATGTTTTAGGGTACAGTTTTAGTTCCCAGTGTAAATACAATAGACTGAGACTGAAACCTGATTCCTGCTCAAGAAGAGCACAAGGATTCTTGCTCTTACAACACTCTCTGACATGGCAATATGGCACTGCCTTACAAATCAGCCCCTTCTGAATTAAGGTCCCAAGTGGTCATGGAAGGAGGAGGAGGTTAGCAGCAGAATTCAGGAAGCTGCCATATATGGGACCTATTTTATGAAAATTAATGAAATTCATTTTATGTAAGCAACAATGTGATATTTCTCCAATGTCCCATCCTGAATTAGGACACACGTAGAAGGGAGACCACAAAGAAACCTGGGAGTGGCATCAGTGGGCATGACAAGCAGCAGCCTTTGCTCATTCATCGTTCCATGCAAGGGATGAGGCTGCCACTGCAGTACCTGTTTCAGGAAAGGCAGGTCTTTGAAGGACTTCCGCACACCACTACCAAGAACCACAACTTTGCAGTGAGAGCACCACCGAGGTCTCAGCGCTGAGCCTTCTGCAACGTTCTGACCGTGCTCCTTATAGCCACCTATACCTAGAAAACAGGTCAGTCTGTTAGAAGCTGTGTCAGATTCACCCAGATTAATGACAAGTTGCAGTGTTCTTCAGTGGTCTAGAGGAGCAGTATCCTCCTGGACAGGGCATGGAAGGCAAGCTTTAAACTACATCCTGATGGGGAATTGTTTAAACTAGACCAGAATCAACTGTGCAAACAACAAAGCAAAATACATTCTTGTATAAGAAACGAGTAACTAAACCAACAGAGGAACACTTGTTAAACAACTATATCAAGTTTTCCAGCATAGGAACAATCTTTCTGAATCACAGAATCACAGACTGGTAGGGGCTGGAAGGGACCTGTGGAGATCATCTTGTCCAATTTCCTGCTGAAGCAGAGTCACCCAGACCAGGCTGCCCAGGATTGCATCCAGGAAGGTTTGGAATCTCTCCAGAGAAGGAGACTCCACAACCTCTCTGGACAGCCTGTTCCAGGGCCCCATCACCCTGAAAGCAAAAAAGCTTTTCCTCATGCTCCAGTGGAACCTCCTGTGTTCCAGTTTGTGCCCATTGTCCCTTGTTCAGACTGAAAAGGGCCTGGCCCCGTCCTCTCGACACCCGCCCTTTAGATATTGATAAACATTGATAAGACCCCCTCTGTCTTCTCTTCTCCAGGCTAAACAGCCGCAGACTGATGGATGTAAAAATCAGACTGGACAAAAAGCTTAATTATGTTGGGAACTTCTGGAAGAAATACCTCACTGACAGTGATGTAGATAACAAAATGGAAATCAGAGATGGACCAGAACTATGAAGTTATGGTTAGCACCAGGAGCAGGTCTACATGTGGTGATCACGCAAGAGAAAAGTATTATTTAGAACAAGAATAAATTATTTAATTCTAGGGTATGAGTTTATGAGGCTGAAATGCATCAACTGACTCAGTTAAAATGTTGGTACTGGAAACCCAGAAGAATTAATGCCCACTCACCGTTGCTGTTTGCAGGAAATGGCACATTAGGTTGCTTCAGTCCATAAGACCCTACGATCCTGGCAGGTCCCATGGATCCTGCCTGGGGACCCTGAAGCAGCACGTGGTGCCTGTACTCCATCGACGGGTTCACTCTGGGACTGTTGGTGGCTGCCATGGAGGGTGGGACGTCTGGAGCGTTACTAACCTCGTAGCTGTTGGGAATTCTGACGTGGAGCAGGTTGGAGAACGCTGCTACAACACTACTAATATTCTAAAAAGAGTAATAAAAACATACTTTTGTTTCCATCAGGCAGTGAAGACAGCAGTAGCATAAATTATTAGCAGATTGTAACAGCTGATTTATTGGACTATGCTATAAACCCTTCAGATTAGCTATATATAAAATATATTAATGGCTGTTGTACTTTATATATGTAATACAAGCTTATTTCTTTTACCTCAGCAGCTGTGGGATGTAAAGTAATTGCTACAGATATAAGGCCAGATTTAGGACCATTCTGGGATGGTCCAAGCTGAGAGGCAAAGAAGCCAGAACCAGGTAATGCTCCTGAACCAGGTTCTGATTTTATGTAATTCCTTTTGGCTTCTGAACCTGAAAATAAACCAAAATACACCAGGTTAATCCAAAACACATATGAAAGGAAAAAAAAAGCCTCTGTTCATTCTGCTGCAGTCTCACCTTTTCCAGTACTGCTAGGTAGGATGGGAATGATGGGAGATGGAACAGGTTCTGGGTTCTCCTCCTTTACAACTGACAAGTCTGGATACCTACTGATTTCCATTCCCACCACACTTTCAGGAGAGGATGAAGGAACAAAGCTGTCAGGAGTGTCCCTGTCCTCACAGTGATCTTGAACCCTGGAACAAAACCCAAAAAAGCTGTTTTGGAAATGGTCTAAAAACCTTTGGTAAGCCAAGGTTATAAATCATGACAAGGAGCTGTAACGAACTTGCTTCTCGCTACAACTCCTGGAACACCATTACGTGGTAGGTCAGAACTTCTGGGTATCTCATACTCCAGTGCACACAGTAGTTTCTTGGGAAAGATTAAATAAAACAAAGAGAGGAACTAACAAAGCCCAGGCTCCATCACAGAATGGTCTGTTCCCCACGGCTTCATCTGCCTGTGTAAAAAATTAGTATTAATATTTAAACAGGGTGGAGGAACACTGGAACAGGCTGTCGAGAGAGGTGGTGGAGACCCCATCCCTGGAGACATTCAAGGCCAGGCTTGAGGGGGCTCCCAGCAACATGATCTAGTCAAGAGATGTCCCTGCTGACTGCAGGGTGGTTGGACCAGATGACCTTGGAAGGTGCCTTCCAATCCAATGCATTCAATGATTCTATGATTTAAACTTTCTGGTTTAAGTATCTTCACTGGTCCATCCTCCTTCATCCAGCGACCAGGCTTCAGGGCCTCAAAGACACCCATCTTTTGGTTAGGCAGGTGAAAGGGAGGCAAAAGGGAAGATCTCTGCAGGGAGACTCATGTGCTAGTAGGCACTTCTCACATGGTAACAGAAACTGAGCAGAGCTGGGGAGCTTTCAGGCTGGCTCTTGCACAGCACTGCTGCTTGGGGCAGCAGCCAGGCTCTGTCAGGGTGCAACAGTACCACACTGCTCCAGGAAAAATACCTATTTGTACAGTTTTCTTCCACTTCTAAGACAGCAAGGTAAAGAATTCTTAATAATTTAACAGAATCTAGTCTAGCGATGGCAGAAGTTGCCTATTTCTCTATGCTGCTCTCTGCATATGGAATGCTAAGAGTTAACCAGGACAGATTATCCTGTTATGTTCTCTGCGCTGTGTGGCTGTGCTCTATGGATTTCATTTCTTCACACCTTCACAGCCTCATCTCCTACTAAAAGATCAAAGAATCCGCTCCACATGTGTTCTTGAAGATGTCAAGGAGAACCTACCTTAACTCCTCCTGATTGTTGTGAGGTGGTGTTGGAAGTGAAGCAGGAACATCCACAGTTTTAGGGCCCTGAGCCATTGCTCTTGCTAATAAATCATCTTGTGGTCTGAAAGGCAACTGGAACTGCTTTGGTCCCAGAGCTTTGGTAACTGAAAACAGAAACACAGAGCACGATGAGACATCTGCACAGCTCTTCCACTGATCTACATTCTATGTGTTGGGGGATTGGTGGCTCCTTGATACAACCAAGGCATTATAGCAGATGGTAACACCAAACTCATCCACTTATTTCTGACCATTCATGATTAATCTTTGTTTTTACAAAAACCTGAAAATTTGGGAGCAAAAAGAGCTTGAAAGGCTTTGAGTGTGCCTTCTGCCAGTATGACAGGAACTTTGTTTGACTTAAAAAAAATCACCAACTTTGTAACAACAAAGGAAAAAGGGTGGGGAAAAAAGGATTTAATCACTGAACAGTCCTTATAAAGAGGTAGTATGAAGTAGAAAGCTATTCTAATTGACCAAATTACAAGCATCAGAAAATACATACTGACTACATACAAAGCCTGCTGAGGATAGATGTTGGGCAGAATGCTTCTGAGCTCACTCAGCTAACTGGTTAGACATTTATACTGGACTTAAAAACTTTAAAATCAAGTTTTCTTTTTAATTTCTTAAGAGTGTTTCTAGCTCTCAACATGTTTTCAAAAGGGAATAGGGAAAAGGCTGTCACTGGACATTGTACTGGTGTAAAATAAAGCTGGAAAATAATAATTACAACCTTAAAGAGTCTGGGCATACTGCTTTGAGAAAAGACTATAGCATCTAAAAAGCACCCCAGTTATCTATGTTGTAATTAGCTACAAACTTGACTCATTTATTACAAAACAATATGTGTTAGTCTTACCATCATGACCCCCTAACATACCAGCCTTGCCAGCAAGCTCCTCAGTGGTTGCAAAGCCATTCACCAACTTCTGGCAGGCCACTGGGGGTGGTGTGGGAGGAAGGGAGGCTGGGGGTGTCGGAGGATTGCTCAGATTGTTCTGCTGCAAGATGTGAAAGAACCTTCAATCAGCCGTGGAACAGAGGGTGAAAACTTGCCTTGTTCTAGTGCTGGATAAGGTAAGACCCTGGCACCCCGGGGTAGCACCGATACAGGGTGATAGTTCATTCTCTAGTATGTGACCAAATACGTAGAGGTACCTACTATAAAAGACACGTTTTGCTTTTCTTCTGTCAGTGATATTTCCAGAGAAATAGTTTACATGAGGAGTATACATTACTGAAAGAAGATACAGCTAAACTATTTACAGAAAAGCACAAAGAACAGTTTTAGGAATGTTTTGGGAGTCCCAACAAGTTCCCACAGTTTAAAGCAAAGGTCTGAATTTAAGACCAAGAGAGCTACTCCACAGGGACTCTCCATCACCATACATGAGCCAGCTTACCTGATTTTCACTGAAAGAGAAGCTACCTCACATTTAGCACAGGAGGAGCTTTCACTGAAGCAGTTACCATGGAGAAGCAGAAACTCTGCAAGCTCACACTCCAGGCTACTGCTCGCTCATTTACCTAACTGCCCATATTTTAAACGAAAATTAAATGGGAACTTCAGTATCTGCTCTTGCTGCAGTCATGCCTACAAAGCCAATACTTATTATTCACTTTTGACCACTGCAACTATTTGTGCTAAGTCACATTCTCAGCTTCCACACCATGTAAGGCTGGAGTAAACATCACTGATTTTTAATAAGTTACTAAAGTTTTTTTATCAGAGTAGCCAAGCAGCAAATTTGATTCTGTCTATTTGCTCTCTTGCTGTTTCCCCAATATTGCCACTCTGATCTCAGAGACTGAGTTTTAAATTCTGTGGGTTATTAGCTCATTAACAAACAGTCTATTTTGTTCAGAGTTCTCAGGTTCTTAGTTAGGGCTTAGTGGACAAATGAGCAAAGCCTATTTCCCTTTTAATTCACATTAAAAAATGCTTTAATGCTTTCAATGACTTTGTGAAGTACCAAGAACTCAGCCTTTTCTGCTCCATAAAACTGTAATTACAATTTTCACTATTTAGCATCCATTTGTAAGAGGAATACTTGTAGCTTTTAATTAGTTTACCACACAGTTTTCAGAACTGATTTCCACTTTCAGAGAGTAAAACAATAGTGACTTTTTCAGCAGTGCACCATCCACCTAGTCTAGCAACAGAAATAGTTTTCTCCTGGTTGCATAAAAAGCAGGAACTCTGACCAACTACTATTACTGATGTTGTGAACTCCTTTTCCCAAAGAGAGCATAAAATGGAAATTCAGATTAAAACTGTACCTTGTAAATGAGCTGGGAGTAGTAATCTGAAGCCCCATCAAGAGTAGCACTGCCAAAACTTCCCACAAGTCGATTGCCACCATTTAGTTGGCCACTGCCATAGGGAAGAAAGTGTGCAAAGCTCACTCCAATTATTGGCTCCATCAAAGGCAGAAGAGAAAGCTGCTATATTAAAAGAAAAAAAGTTAGAAATTAGTTTAACTGTATCACAGAAGCATTGCAAATCTCCAAATACTGGTGGAGTGGTTGCTAATTTTTAAAAAATTGAATTATCCACTATCAGAGAACTGCATCAAACACAGACCTCTCTGTTTGTTAAGGGCCAGTTCAGCCACAGAGGCTGCCAGAGCTGCCAGGAGCTCCATGGCTTTGAGACTACCGGATGCCTGCCATGCCAGTGAATCTTCCAAATTGAAATAAAACCAAAACGTTAAATTTCCTAGTTTGGGGGAAGTTTGCATTCCCTCCACCCTGTACTCAAAACCCAACGTAATGATCAGCCTCATTTCCATCCTGAGGAGTCCACTCTTTCAAGTGTCTTCTTGATACATTACCCAGCACCTGTATCCACACCTACCTGTTTTAACTGGATGAAGGTATCAGCATTGGGGTAAATAGTTTGCTTTTCTTCTTCCTCTTTTTTCCTTTTCTTGGACCGAGGAGCTGCCTTCTCTCCTGTCCTCTGAGTCCGCTTATTTCTCTGTTTCTTGGTTTCAGGTCCCACATCTGTTCTCTGAAGCTGGCTGTTACTACACCCAAATGCACTTTGCATCTGGTTTCCTGCAGTTTGCTGGTATAAAAAAAAAGGAAGTGAAGCAGGATTTTTGACATTTTAATATGCAGTTCATTCAAATTTACTGCACAATAGTCTACAAGAACAAGCATGGTATAATAAATCTCACTGATGAAAAAGTGTATTTTATGGTTTGTTTACTTCGCTGTCCCACCAGGAACTGTAACTGCTCTACTGTCCCTACACTCAGAATGATGACTTATCCTTAACACCACTGGCACCTGAAAACATCATTAAAACTCACAGACCTGAAACATTTTCTTTTGAACACCCCCTAAAATAAAGTTACATGTGCACGCAACCTTAGATTTTCTTGAGGGCATAATGAAAGGCAGACTTGGTAACAGAGAAAAGGCACATTAAGTTAATTTAATACAAATGTATTTTGAGGTCAGAAACAAAACCAGCATTGTGAAACACTTCTAGATTGTGCCACTTGCTTCAATACTTTCAGGATGAATTTGCAAAGCCATCCTTCACCTCAAAGAGTAGTTGTATAAAGACAATCAGAATGGGGCTTGGTAACACAACAGAACAGGTAGCGGCAAATTGAAAGAAAGCACAACTTCTTTTTATCAGTTATTATTTTAAACAGCTCTACACAACCCCTGCCACAAGTGCTCTCACCACTATCCTGCCATGTATCTTTTAACCATGGATCTTTAACACTTACCTAAGTTACCTACTGCTCACAATTATCTTTATTTTTATCAGTCTTTATTAATGTTGAATGGGTTTAAATTTTGTTCCAAGGATGTATTTAGACTTTAGGGACTCATAAACCAGAATGGCCTAAAGAGTAAAGATTACAATGAAGCAACTAACAAATCTAAGTCTGAATGTGTCCTACCTCCACAGAAAACAATCTTCTTTAGGGATGTTTTTAAGAACCTTATAAATTATTAAGTCATATAATGCCATTAATATGAACAATTAATGCTCTCTTCCATTAAAGTAAATTAATTTCAGAAATATTCTGTAACAGAAATCCAGCCATTTTTGGAGATTTAACAATTTCACACTTTTGATAAAAATCCTACAGCATTGTGTCTACTGAAATTAGAGACAATGTATGATTTTCACAGGCAAAAACTGAGCATGGACTTGGTTCCCTGGCAGAACACTTCAAATGGTGCAGATGATGGGGTGTGAAGCCCAGCCCTGTGCTCTGCACACAGGTCACCCTACACGTGGCTAAGGGGGAGCCACAGAGGAAGCAGCGTGTGGACATACCATACACTGTACAGAAACACACCAGTAGGTAATTAAGGGTCATACTGTAAAATTTTGCCTTAATCTTGGTAAATATTAGGAGGTGGCATTTTTAAAGATGATTAACTATAGAAAAAACTATTTGTTTGCATTTTAAAAATTTCTGAATACACTGACCTATGAAGTCATATTGAAATTTGTTCTTTTTGTAACGCAGAAAAAAGGTGTTGGTCACGGAAAAAAGGCAGGAAGGGAGGTAAAAATTCTTTCAAGCTGTTTGTTCCACCCTTGTGCAGGAAGATTATCTCCCCACGTTTTCACAAATGCCCATGGCAAAGGCACAAACTAGCCTTTGATAGATGATGACCATAGAATCACAGAGTGGCAGGGGTCAGAAAGGACCTCTGAAGATCATCTAGTCCAAACCCCTTACTAGAGCAGGATCCTAGAGCAGGTCACACAGGAACATGTACAGGAGGGTTTTAAATGTCTCCAGAGATGGAGATTTCACAGCCTCTCTGGGCAGCCTGTTCCAGGGCTCTGTTTACCATCACAGTAAAGAAGTCTTTCCTTGTGCTTAGGCTGAACCTCTTGTTTACCAGTTTGTGGTTACTGCCCCTTGTCCTGCCACTGGACACCCCTGAGAAGAGCCTGGTCCCCTCCTCCTGACACCTGCCCTTTAGATATTTATAAGCACTGATCAGATCACAACAAAACCAGTACCAAGCTCACCATTCCTTCAGCTGGACTCTGCTTCTCTGTTAACTTCTTATCCCCAGAAGCCTCCTCTTCTGTTCGGCCGCTGTTCTCTGATTTCTGATTCAGAAGAGATGAGGACTTCTTATTTTTAAGCAGGTGCTTCAGCAGTTCATTCCCCGACTCCCCTTTCGCTGCTGGAACACTAGCAGGCTGTGCTGGGCTCTGAGCTGAAGAGGCAGGCTGTGATGTCACCTTATCTTCTTCCACCTTAATACTGCTTGGATTTTCTGGTTTAGGCTCAGCTTGACCCGAGCATTGATCAGTTTCTGCCTTTTCTAGTTTAACTTCCTGAATGCTGGCAGGTGTCTCTGGTTTAGCCTTTTCAGTCTCTGTATTTACACTGGGCTGTTGCTGGGGCAGGCTGCTGCTGGGCAGCTTGCCTTCCAGCTCTGGAGAGGCCTGGCTCTCTCCTGTGCTTGATGTTGATGGGCCCGTTAGCTCCACTGACTCTTGCTCATCTTGATGACGTGAAAGTTCATTGGGGGTGTTAACTGTGGGGGCGGAGGTAGAATCAGAAATGGTTGGAGTTGATGGGGCAGTTATATCTGAGTGTGGAGTTGACGGGGCTTTTATTGACTCGGCATCATCGTCCTTTTTCTTTTTTCTTGTCCTTTTCTTTTTCCCTTTCTCTTCTGGGATGATGTCAGAATACAGCTGTATGAGGGACTGGCTTGATCCAGGGAAGTTTGCTACCTGAGGCACGCTGGTGTCTGAACCACATGGGGCACCACTGCTGAGTACTGCAGATGAAGGTACAGCAGAAGGAAAGGGAGGCCTGACTTGGTTCTGCGTAAAAGTAGCCCCAGGGAGATTCCCATGAGTTTGTTTTACATTATGGAAATTAGGGGCTCCACCTGGAACAGCAGATGCATCAGGTCCAAAAGTCGTAGGTCCCACTGGCCTTCGGTCACTGCTTTGCATAAAATTTGTGGCAGGAGGTGAGGTCACAGAGCCCTGGGGCAGAATTTGCCCCATTTGCTGCTGTTGATGCTGTGGAGACTGCTGCAGAGGTCGTGGAGTTTGTATGAAATCACAGGGTAGATCAGAATTAAAGAAAGGTATCTGAGATAAGGATGTTTTGTTATTTAATTCAGACCCTATCACACTGTGCTGCTCCAGTTCCATCCTCTGCTGCAAAGCTCTCTGTCGATCCACCTCCTGCATGAGCTGAATGCGCTGCCGCTCCTGCTGCTCCCGTAAACGCTCCTTTCTCTCCCGCTCTTGAAAACTTTCACTGAAAGGGTTGTTGTCCTCAAACTCCACCCTTGGTGGTGGCCCTGACTGTGCAGTTGCATTTGGACCAGGCACAGGAGCTGGTGTACCAGGAGTAATTGGCAACGGCGCCATTGGAGGCTGCATCCTTGCTGGATTCATGGAAATGTGACTTGCAGGGGCATTTGCAGACTGCCATCCAGTTAAATTTGGCATCCTGGGTGGGTTGGGTTGCCCAGGGATTACCACTGTGTGCTGCTGATGCTGGAGCTGTGGTGCAACCATGGGGAAGTTTTGTTGATTCATTGCTGGTGATGTTCCTCCTGGCACCATTGGTGGTTGAGCCTGGACACCCGGCATTATAGCATGGGGTGTCATTCCACACTGCTGCTGCTGCTGCTGCTGCTTGATTCGGTACTCCTCAATCAGTTCTGCATGTTCTTTCTGCTGCTTTCGAATCTAGAAGTTAAAAAAGTCATTATTCATCTCTGACATCTCCTATGCAAGCAACAGAAAACATGTAATTCACAATTATAATTTCAGTAGACAATGAACCTCGAGCAAAAATAGCATTTCTGCAGAGTCTTATTTCTCTACCTTTTTAAGGCTAAATAGCCATTATTTCATTAGAAACACTATCCACCCCAAAATTTTAGAAAAAGTAACAGAGCCTCAAAGTTCTAATGATGTACCAAGACCGCACTGTGCTGGAGAATATACAAACCCAAACCAAAAGCAACCCTTGTCCTACAGCACAGGATAACAATAGTTGGGAACAGACAGGAAGAAGGTAACAGTGAGAGGAATGATCTTCACACATCAGCAAAAGATTTTAAAAGGTGTAATTAAAAAGGAAAATCTTGCAGATAGATTAGCATTTATTCATAGACAGATCCTCAAACATCACACAGCAGATGAAAATGGCAACTGCTGCCTGAAAATTTTAAATTTTAGGATGAAAATGAACTCAACTTGGACACTAAAATGTAAGCCTACCAGTTTATTTTTAAGACAAGCAGGAGAAATCAATGGAAGGGTGTGACAGTGGCAACCAGACAAGAAAGAGCATTTCAGAAACACAACAGATACCTAACATACACTGGCTCTCTAAAATATAAAAGGACTCGTAGTCCAGTGGTTAATAACACATAACATTATGGAAAATCTCTCTCTTGTTTCCATTCCTTAGAGGTTATGATTTCCACAAATTCCACTTGCTGTTTGTACTGATAGAAAAGGTCCATAACATAATCGAAAATGTTTGATATCACTCTCCTTTATCTGGGGCAAGGGACAAGCCAGAAAGCTCAGGATAACAGAGATATTTAAGGACACACTCCAGAATGTAGGACAGATGCACCCAAAAGGCTGTTTACACAGTCATTGCAGGCCCAAGATGATTGATGAGCTCTGGTTTGGCAATGACCCCACCAGATAAACAGTGCCACTGCATAAAGCCACCAACTGGATCCATCTGCATTGCACAGCCCAGTGCTCCAGGTCCTTTCCACGGGTACAAACCCTGAAGCTGTGTTGGCTCTGCATGCATACACCATGAGGCATCCAAATCCTCCCAGGGAGGGCATCACACCCTCCCAGGATCTGCAGTGGTGGATCAGCCACTGGAATTGGTCGAGGTCTCAAAGGACCAGCACTGTCTACACCCAGCTGGACCTGAGCTGGTCTGGGCAGGTCGACCTGGTGATTTTAACAGTGCAGGGGAGAAGAAGGCAGAGCTGCTCAGCACAGGCACAGTGCCAGACCAAAGCAGTTAAGCTGCCCTGGCCACAGAGACAATATGGTCGTGTCTGCATGGCTCCGTGCCTGAGCTAACAACCCTGTCAGACATAAGCTGCTCCTGTTGCACAAAGTCAGCTCCGGTTTCTCTGTGCCCGTGTCCAGGATGAGGGGCTGACTGGGATTTGAGAGCTCTTTTCTCTACATATGCATAGAGAGAAGTTGTACTTTCCAAGGACTAACAAGCTTGATTACAGAAAAATTACTTGATCTGATTTGAGAGAGTGGTGAATTTCTTCAAATAGAAGGTCCTTACAAATGTAATTTAATAAAACCTTACTTAAGCTGCTACTAGTATGTAACAAAAGTGCAGTTCAGGATGTGGATGACTGGTCTAAACCAGTGGTTGAAGAGGAGTGGAGGACATTTACCAGCAATATATGAATCTATAGTTTAAATATGAAAAAGAAAAGAATCTTAATTACGAGGCACTAAACCAATCTGCCAGCAATGTCATGATTAGTAGCTGTTACTTCAGCATAACTTCACTGTAAGACTAGACTGGTGTATGCATCAGAAAGATTGGTTAAAGTGATTTTTTTTTTGCATTTGTTATATTTGTGATTCATTGTGGAAAGGAAAAAAAGAAAAAGGAAGAAATTACACAGATGTGACTTATCTGCTTCATCCCTCTTCCACATAATGAAAAGACAAGCCACATTATTTTTCATCCAGGGCATACTTTGTCCTGAAGCAACACAAGAGCAAGAACTCGAGGGTCAGATATCACTTAGGACTTCATCCCAAGCAGCCTGCTGCCAATTTTTTCCCCTCATATTAATAACAGATAATTCTAAAGCATTTTCATGTTCAGCAGATCTACTTGATCCCAACAATCATGCCAGATAATCATTTATAAACAATGTCTTGAAGAACACAGCATTCAATACTGTTGACCAAAGCATAGATTTACCAAAGCTATCACAGGTTTAACTTTAATCTCACTTATTATAATCACAGTTTTAAGATGTAGCAAGTGAAATTCCAATACAAAGAAAGAAAACCAAAACCCAGTGGAAGTGGTTACACACTGGAACAGGGGCTCAGAGAGGCTGGGAAATCTCTACCTCTGGAGACTTACAAAACTTGACTGACAAGGTGCTGAGCAACCTGATTTAACCATGAAGCTAGTTCTGACTGATCAGTAGACTAGATGTTCTCCAGATATCCCTTTGGCCTGTATTATTCCATGACACAATAACAGGTAACACGCACTGATGATCAGAGTCCAGGAACTAGACAGATCATAAAACTAGACTAACACTGAAGATACAATCAAAACAGATTTTTGGAACAGGAACATTTAACTGGTATATAACCAAGAGGTCTTCATTATGTAAGCACCTGAAAAAGACCGAGTTAGGAGGTTCATTCAAGCCCTGCATTCTAAGACTTTACTCTGAAACTTTCATTTATGCTTTCCATGGCACCAGGAACTCTGCTGCAAGTCATTTTGCCAAGCAATTTCCTCTCTTCCCAAAGTACTAAACCAGCTTTTTGCCATAACGTTTGCTATAGAGTATTCTCCTCCAGTCCTGGTGTCACCAACCATCCCGAGTAATGCTGTTACACACACACACACACCAGGGTAGGGAGGGGCTGATGATGACAGGTGATTACCTGGTCTAGCTGTTTCTGAACCATACTTTGCTGCTCAGTAACATGTTTAAGCTGTTCTGCATCCTCCTCCGGGAACTCCCGTCCAGCTTTCTTGGCTGTTCGCTGTTTTGCTGAGAGCGCCTTTTTGGATTTTCTATGTGCTCCAATTTGCTCCTCAAGGTACTTCTGTTGCATCTGAAGAAGTTGTTGCGTGTCCTGCAGCCATTCTTCATATTGCTTTCTTTGTGAATCATCTAGGGAGAAGGGAAATTAAGTATGATAGGAGCTCATCATCCTGGGGGTGGATTCTCATGAATTTTTTAGAGATGAAGTTTAACAGTCAGGATCCCCCCTTATTTTAAGAAACTATTGATCATGTTCAGCCAAATTTGACAGAGGATTTGATATTTCAAGAGATATTAAGCTCTTGGAGTGATCCGAGTAAAGAGATAGAGATCCAAATGACTGCATTTATTGAGAGAAAGCAGTTTTAACATAGTCCCTTAATTTCAGGAGACATCAGCCCACTGTCTAGCCAGTACATGGGCATTTTTGAGCCACTGAGCAAACGCAGCTTTCAAAGCAGCTGCAGAATCTGGTGGTACCTGTTCTGCCACAGAAGAGGGGACGTGGAAAACCTCTGGAAGTACTCAAGTAGAGGGAAAGAGATTAGGGGGGTAAGGACACACATTTACGAGGAAACAGCCTCGTTAATTCTGGTGCCTCCAGAAGACTTTGGTACATATAAAATCTATTTTTATTACTACTTTTAAGAAAAAAAATTAAAATGATCAACAACCATCAAATATTCATGAAATGGAAGAAAGATACTGTCTTTGCAAAAATAACTTTAAGTCAGTCCCCTGCACAGGGCCTTCAGCCTCACAAATAAATGCACTCTCACACAGACTGTAACTGAGACGTTACTCTTTTTACAGACAAGATGCTCATCTGCTGTCAGCAGGTCATTGCTCTCAGGTATTTTTCTCAAGGCAAAATAATCATGTCTGATAACACCTGATCTGCACTAAGCCCAGAAGGCAAGAGAGGTTTGGTGATGGTATCATTTGCCTCCTGATGGCATTGGAGCAATGAGCTGGGTAACCAGGAACACAGCATCGATCTTCCTTGTAAAGAAAAGTTTGTTTAATAAAGATACCTACAAGGACAGTGTGATTTCAATATAACCACGTTCTCCTTGGGCTCCAGTCCCTACCACCTTCTACTTTAATAGTCACTGTGGTAGTGACAGCCATCAACTCTAATGGCTCAAATCAATTCACAGAGCGAGCTACAGTCTCATTCTTTCAACAATAAATCTGCGAAACTAATCACATCACCTGAAGGGACAACTGAGTGGAGAAGATGGAGAGTAATTGCAGACAGGAGCAACGTGAAAGTGCAAATGGAGTACTGAAATATTAACACGTTTCAGGTAAGAATAACTACTCCTGAAATGAGAAATAGATTTTCTCAAGTGCTCAGACCCACCACCAGCCCAACCAGAGCAAGGCCACTGCTGAGTGCCCTGTCAAACCTCACCAGAAATTAATACAGATAATATTGCAAAAGCTCCTTAATGCCTACTCAGTGCTGCTACTCCAGCTTCTGGAAAAGGTGAAGGTGTTCAATTCTGTTTCTTATTCATAAATATCAAGTAAGGTTTCTGCAGAGATAGAAACACTTTTTTACATGTGGTCTTCCTCTCCCAATACAAGTTCAGCTTTAATTTCTGCTAATAAATCTTTCTCATCACAGGGACTAGGATTTACAATTGATCTAGGGTAACCAGAAACAAGAAATGCAAAATACTAGTGCTATATATATTTCTGCTTTCAACAGTTGTGGTTCCCAGTCAGTCTTGCTTATCTAACGCCTAGAAAACCTTTACTAGTGTTTGTTAAAATGACAATGATGCTGCATAAAACTTTTTTGGTTCTGAAATAACCCGTCTCCAATCTATAGAAATTGTTGTTCTCTGAGCTCAGAGTATTGCAAAACAATCAAAGACCAGGCTTTTGACACAGTAGCCTGTCAGTTAATAGATTACTATTCTCACACAAATCCAAATAATGCTCATTTTCCATTTGTTCTGCTTCCCTCTTTCCTTAGGGTGTTCCTTTGAGGATAGTTTCTAGGAAAAATGTTAATGGCATTTACTACGCACCCTTTTATTAGTTGGTATCATAATGATGAAATGACTCCATTTTATAAGGATGAATTATTGAGAAACAGGATCCATTTATGGATATTTTATTTAAAGAAAACCAGAACTGTAGAATGAAATGTCAACATACAATAAATTATTAAATCTATACTTACTGACAAAACCAGGACCAAAACTGGGAGGATTTGGTCTAGAAATCTGAGGTGTCAAACTTCCATCCTAGAAAGTTCAGTGAAACATACAGACAAGAATATTAAATCATGATTCAACTAAAACCCCAACTAGTTACCATTATTAAACACTTCTGTTTAAACCTCATATCAAGTTGTATTACCTGTGTAATTGCCTGCTGCATATGATTCTGGCCTTCACTGCTCTGAGCCCCTGGCACTGGCTGACCCATAAAGGGAAACCTAGTGATATATAAACAGAATGTGAAATAATAACTTTCAAAACTTGTGGGTACTTTTGGGAAGAGAGAACCTTTTGTATTACATTGAACATACACAAAGCACCCAAATATTTTATAGACATTTGTCTGAACTTCTGTGCCAAACTTTTTTAACATCTGGAAAGTATTAATTCCCATTTGATGCTACGACACTTTGCCCTTGGTTGAAAGTACTGCATTTTTATCAGACAGATGAAGTAAGCATGATGTACTGTGCTAAAATACTGAAGATGCACCAAAAAATCCCAACTGTATTTGCATTTTAATGTATTATAATTAAAACAAAAAAAGAGAAGTTAATGGATTTAGATATCATGGTCACCAGAACAGTCAAGGTAGAGCTGGGTAAATGTACACCTCTGATAAACCACATATTATTATGTAACACTGAAGCAGGTGTTTGGAAGGTGGAAACACACTGTTGTAAGGGCCACATAAAAGGTGTAGATCCTTTCTGATCTTGCCTATGGTAAAGGCAGTCATAGTGACGTCTGAGCAGTTCACAGCTTCTTTTGTCCTCAGAATGGATTTAAAGAGAGGATGAAAATTCCCTTGCTTGGGCTAAATCTTAATTATACTTTCACTAAACAATATGCTGCAATGTGAATGTTAACCATTACACAGCCATCAACAGTTTTCAAACACAATATGTGGGAGATGTGCCATTACATAATTAGTGAATGAGAAAACAAGAGAATCATCAACAGTGAAGCCATTTTGACCATGATGACCAATGACAATGCAACTGGAACACGAGGCTGATGCATTTGAATACTTTTTATAGTTTCTACTGCCACATTGCTTTCAGCCATAGGACATAATCTTGTATTAGCATGGACTATGCACTATATGACAAAAAGATCTTTTCTCACACTTAATTTCTTTCATTTCCTGTGCAGTTTCCCCAAGCTCTATAATTTCCTTTTACACTTTGTAGCCCTCAAGTGCAGTATCAAGTGTTGCCTACCTGTTCATAACCATTGGTGGCATCCCCATGTTACTCTGCGCCATGACTTTATTGATCCCCTTTAGAGCAACCATTTTTGCTTTCATTATGGGATCAGTAATTGCATCGAAGTCTATAAAAGAAGAACAGTAGAAGTGAATGACACAGCTGAACATAACAGGTTATTAACTGGAACTGACTTGTTTAGATCTAGTTCACATATAAATCATCAAACAACATAATTGCATTACAACTCCACATTACTTGTCCTCTCCACTTTGAAACTCATGGTTAATATGTAGTTTCATATATCTTTAAGGAAAGTTACTTCACTAGCAACTGTTCTGGTTTCCAGCCACAACATACAAAGAAAAGCAGGTCAGTCTGAGGAAGGCTCCAGACCAAATCTGCTCTATGACCCAACAGATTAATAAATTCTATTTATAGGTTTAAGAATCAGGAAGAAGAGCTGTTTTTGTGAGTTCAGTTGGCAAAACAGATGCATCACCACTAATGTACTAAGAAAACAGTTCAGTCTCTCTGTAATGACTGGTAGCCCTACAGGCAAAGAGGCACATGCCTCATACAGCATGTGAAAAGACCATAAGCATGGTGAACTCTGCCTTTTTGCTGTCTCTCCTGTTATGTGCTTCACACAGAGCAGGAAAAATGAGAGTATAGAATGGCTGAGGTTGGAAGGGACCTTCAGATGTCATCTTGGCCACCTGGGGTGGCTACATGTTCTAGACCCACTACATATATGGACATGTGACTTCGGGGGTAGGTTAATTTGTCTTTTGAACAAACAGCCTAGTTGCAACTACCACAAATGTATCAAAATTTCATATTTGATTAATAACAATTAAATGATGTCTTGATGTGAATGTTCAAACTCCTACGTCATATTAAACAGGAAACCTTAAACACTTTTAGTATGCACAGAACTATTTGTGGTGTTTCTGAGCCTTGTCTGGATTGTGAGTTAGTAACGCAGCTTTTGAAGATCCCTTTCCTAAGAGGAACTTTACATTGCAAAAAAATGTAATAAAACAACCATAAACGAAAAATTGATAGATCAAATACCAAAAGGACAGTTATTACACTTCAATTTGTTTACAAAGGGTGCAATTACTCCAGATCATGTATGGGAACCTGAAACATAACAAGAATATGTGACAGAGCTGATGTCAGAAAAATTACCAGTAATGCAGAGTTACCTGATCCTGGTAATGTCAACAGAGGCCTTGCCACCGAGTCCAGAATTCCACCTACATGTTCTATTTCTGTACTCCCTACCTAGTAGGCAGGTTGTTTTTTATGATGCCACCTCCAAGCTTCATATATCTACCTGCTTCCTTGAGTGCTATGGATTATTTAACTATTTATTCCTGTACTTCTAAAAAAACCTAACCAAACCACAGAGAAATAGATCAGCCACATACCGATATTGGGGAAAAACGGCTCTGAACGTTGGCGAATCATGGCTTGCATCTGTCGCTGCTGCTGCTGCTCCTGTCTTTCCTGATCCAAGAGGTCCTGCAGAAGAAGTGGCTGTTCCTCTAGCAGAAGTGGCCTCTCTCGATTTTGTTGCTGAGCTAATGGTTGAGGGAGCATTATCTGTTGGGGACCAGATATGCCACTAGGCCCAGGACGGTTGGTTACAGCCACAGTTTGATTAGATGTCTGTCCCGTCCCAAAGTTATGATTAGATGACTGACCCTGAATAAATCCTGGATTGGGAGACCCTTGAGAAAAATTATGGTTCATTCGTGGAACCATGGTCAAATTTGAATTTAAAGTGTTTTCCAAGATCTGTCCACCAGGTGTCATTAGTGTTTGTGGAATACCTGATGCATGGTTCATTTGTGTTGTTGGCAAAGACTGAGATGGAGATCCTAGAGTCCTTGTTTCAGCATTGTCTGAGCTTTCATTAGCTAGCAAACTTGAGAGGACTGGTGTGGACCCAGAAATACTACAGGAACTTACTGCTCCTTGAACAGGCAGTGGAGCAGATCCCTGAGCATCTGGACTAGGCACAGTTGTTTCTTGACTAGAAACAGCAGTAGTTTTGTCGGGGAATTCTGGGTTAGCAGGCTGCGCAGGAGCCTTTTCTCCATCCTTTAACTCCACTTCAGCAACTTGTGGAGTACTTGTGGATTCAGCATTTCCATCACTTTTTTCATTTTCATTCTTCTTTTCCTCCTGAGTGTTTGGGGAAAGTACTTCTGTTTTAATTTCATTTTCTGTAGCAGATTTCTTCTGTGGAGACTGAGTCTCAGGAGGGGAAATGGTTCTATCACCTTGTTCTTTCTGTTTTGGTTCTTCTGTCTTGCCCTGTATATCTAGTTTGTCATCGATGGGGACACTAAGATCTAGTTCTTCATTAAACATTCCTTTCTTATCCCCTACATCAAGGTCTGGGTCTGTGTATGCAATTATATCAAACTCCCCAGATCTCAGAAGATCATCAAGGTGAGGATCATTGGTTTCCAAATTATCTAAAGTGTCCAGTTCATCTCCTTTCCCATCCTCTGTGTCTAGATTCAAATTTTCCAAATCCTCATCATCTAAATCCTTGACTTCAACCCCCTCAAGGTCTTTCACATCCAAATCTTTTACAGCAGGATCATCAGGATCAAGCTTTTCTTCTAGACCATCACTTGGCTGGCTGGGAATCTGTAAATTTGCAGATCCATCAGTTGGTGCAGACGTAGACAAAGATGGTCCTGGGAATGCATCAGCAACTGGTGGATGAGTTAAAGAACGTATTACAAGTGCAGGTGGGTTGTCAGGATTGATTTGATCCTGCTGGGATTGTGACATATGCTCCAAACTCGTAGACATCTGCAACTGGTTAGGTATACCTTGAGAATTATGTCTCAGTGGTTCTGCCTGTCTCGGGCCTGGAAACTCCTGCCTGGGTATAAACCCTGCGTGCCGCTGATGTTGTGCTGCTGCATCCATAACATTTGCAGCAGAAGGATTAAAAGGCAGCCGTGGTCTCCCATCAGGAGCTCTGTGACGTAACTCGATAAATGCCTGACCCAATATATTGTGCTGCTGAACTGGAATCCCCTGTGGAGGAAAATGTTGAGAGATCCCAGATGTATTATTTATTTGCGGATTGCTCACTGGCCGAGGCATATCAATAGACAGAGATCTTCTCAGCTGTGGTGGAACTCCAGGGCGTTGCATTGGCTGCTGAGGACCAAGGAAACGTTCTTGACCTGATGGTGGACCATGGCCACCTCCTGGAAACCCATATCTAAAATAAAGTATGAAAGACTAAATAATCTTTTTTCTCAGGACTGCCTGCTCTGGCTTATTTGACTAAATAACTATTCACCAAAATGCTTTACATGATGCATTCATTAAGATATTTAAATAAATATTTTGACTAATTATGCTTACATTTAAATGAGCTTTATGACTACAATATAATAATTGCTTTAATTATGTTTAATAAACAACCTGTTTTCAATTTGAATAATAATAATAGAAAACTCTTGACAGTAAGAACTATCTTAGTAAATAAACTACATATTAATGCAACTCAGCGTAAAAATAATGTTGTGTGGATTCAGAAATTACTGAAATAAATCCAAAATATTGAAAAAAATCATTCCTGAGATGACAATGAATGTCAATACTGCTATTCGTTTTACATCATAGCATTCAGTGTAAAAATGGCAGAGACAGATGTTGATGCTTGGTTATATATTCTTTATAAATGAAAAGAAGAATATTACATTTATTCATCATTAAGGCATCAAAGTTAAAGTCAGACCTTTTACTTTTTTATTTTAAAGAAATGCCCCAAAGCCATGGGTGCCAAGATCTTTCAGGTCACGTAACTTTCACTAGTATTGCAGTTTCTCCATTTTTATTTCTGATTAATACCCAATAAAAGACAGTGTAGAACAGTTTTAGTGTAAAATACGCGTCCTATACCGGAGAACTCACTGTATAAGCTGACTTCAGGAAGATTACCGCTACTGTAGACAACCTAGATTATTTTTTTATTAAAAAACCCAAACCCTTAATCTAACATTTTCTGTAAATTTAGAACTGCCCCTGTAAGATCCTGAGTTTCAGAGATTGAAGAGCTTACCTAAGACCATGAGGTCTCATCCCCATGGCATTCATATCGCCTGGAAACTGGGGTCTATTGAACTGCCCATCGGCAGGAAATGGTCCACGTTGGTCTTTTGGGTACACGGTGAACCTTGGCCCACCTGGAGGGACAACAGAGGCCCTAATATTCCCAGGATATGGAGGAGGGGGGCGGTTAAAAATTTGACTTAAGTTGTCTTGCTGCCAGTGCTGAAGAGGAGCTGCATGGGTAGGAGCTGCTGCATCCTGCAAGGCTTTCTCCTGGCGAACCGCGTTCTTCTTCTGCTGCTGCTGCTGCAGAATAATTTCACGTAATTTCTGGCGCTGTTTAAAAAACAAGAAATCATTGTGCTTGACACTGCATCTGACATGTCTGAAGTGTTACACTCTGCCAGGTGAAGCCTTTTGGAGAAAAGAAATTCTTCAATTGCTACAGAAAAATATTATAAACTACGATAATCAGAAATCAAAAGAGGGATCAAATGGTGCCAGACGTTGGTTATACAACTTCATCTTCAGACCTCTTGTTAAAGTGGATAGTGTGACCTCATTTTACCAATTAACACATAAGCAACTCTCTTTACCTTTTTCTGTTCCAATAACCCAGGCCCTTTCACCATGTGAAAAAGTGCATTCTCAGGTAGAAAGGTGACCAGAGGTCCCCTGAAGAAAATCCAGCAAGAGGTTTATACACCAAAGCTACAGAATTTACTCTGACTCCATATGATAAATACTACCAACTTTCCTGCTAAATCCATTTTCCATCACTCCTTCCAAATCAAAGACTGAGCAGCTTCCCACAAGTCGAATGTGATTCTATGTCTCAGCCAGAGCTGTTTGCCAAACATTCACTGACAAAGACCTGGAGTGAATGTGCCTCAAGAAGGGCAGTGACCAGTGGTAGGACTCACCTCAAGATGCTAGCCAACTGAGAAGTTAGATGCCTAGTCCAAGATCTTTGCCCATACTCCCTTTTTCAGACAGTGAGCAAGTCACTGACAATCAGTTTTACAACTCATCTATTAATTCTATCCCATAATTGCCCTTTCAACATGTTTTTTTTTCCCTTTGCACTGCTCTTTTATCTGAAAAGAGCTATTACAGACCAATCACTTACACTTTCAGTGGCTTCAAAGACAGTCTTTGCTCCCTAAAAACTGCTGATGTTTCTAAATTCTATATATTGTGATTCTATCCAGGAGGACCAAATTAACATACTAAGTGAATGATCATAATTCCACATTATATAGCTATGTTTAATGGCAAGAAACTTCAAATATTAAAAAGAATGGGGGTAATTCTTCTACTTACAGAATTTGAATACCATCAGTATTAAACATTATTCTCACCTGTCTTAACTTCTCAGTATCTGCCTGAGACATATTCATGGTATTCTGTGTATCTGTTACTCCTGTAGTGGGTGCTGGGCCAGGAACTTGTGAAACTTTGGGAAATTGTTGTCCTTGAGAACTCATTGGAGAACTTCCAGATGCACTGAAGTTGCCCTCAGAAACAGGCCGTGGCTGTTCAGCAGCATCATGGGCCAGCTGACCAGTTCCAAAAGATTCCGGCTGAGGTCTTGGAGTCATTGGTGGTTGATCATATGGGTCATGTGCTGGAGCAGCTGGACCATGGCTAAATGAATCTGTTATTGCAGGTCCTGCAGGTCTGGGAGTTTGAGAGCAGGGATCTGATGGCCTGACAAAAGTGCCCTGCAACCTGTTCTGTGGTGCCTGCAGGAAAGGGTCTCTATTTGGTATTAGTCCTGGTCTTGTCATTGCAGGTCTGTTAAAACTCTCTGGGATCCCTGGCCTTGGAGTTGCTGGTTGCTGGGAATAAGGATCATTGAGAACTGGCCTCGGTGTTCCAGGAGGTTGGGCATATGGATCAGAATGTCTCTGATTTGCTGATGACTGAGCAAATAAATCTGCTGGCTGAGCAGGTCTTGGCGTTGCTGGCTGCTGCATATATGGATCAACTGTGGTGGGCCGAGGAGTTCCTGGAGGTTGGGCGTAAGGATCAGCAACTGGCCGAGGAGTACCCGGAGGCTGGGAGTAAGGGTCCTGAGAAGTTGGCCTTGAAATGGGGCCTGACTGAGGGAAAGAATCACTCTGTTGCCGCACTATCCGGGGTGGGTGGGCAAAAGTGTCCTTTATTGCAGGATGGGGGGTGAGGGGTGGCTGGCTGTAGGGATCGTTGGGCTGATTATGGGAAAAGTTGTCCACTGGCCTTGGCGTCAGCGCAGGCCTCTCATAGGGGTCCACAGCAACGCGCCTGGGGGTGGCTGGCATCGACGCATAAGGATCCTGTGGGGACTGAGGTGGACGCATTGGAGTTTTAAAAGGTCCAGGGCTACCATCAACAGGAGTGGGAGTAGGAGTCAATGGTGGCCGTGCATAAGCATCAGCAGAAGCCACTCTCTGTCTCTGAAACGTATCAGTTCTAGGAGCTGGCTTAGTAAAGGGATCACTGCCTCCAGCTGTTAAAGGAACCTTCCCTGACTGGTCCATGACTACGGGCGATCTTGGGACTCCCAATGGTTTGGAGAACTGCTCCGATGCCATGACAGGCCTGGGTGTGTCTGGGGGCTTTGCATAGGGATCACTGCTACCTGGAGACGAAGAACATGAATCCCTGACTGGTGAAGGCCTGCTTCCCGATGGCTCAGTGACCTGAATGGGCCTAGCTATGGATGACGGTGGTGCACAGGTATCTAATGGTGCAATGGTATTTCTTCTAACAAAGTTTTGGTTAATGGGTGCTGGCCTAGGTGTTCCCACCATTTTAGCATAGGGATCCATTGGGGAAGGAGGTCTTGTGTTTGTGGAACCTGGAGAAAACATCTGTTGTGATGATGTCTGAGGAGTCTGAGACTGAGACAGTGAATCATGTACTGGGATTCGGGTTGGAGTAGGGGGTGGGGCTTGTGGTTTTAGGAACACATCATCTGAGGATGCTGACGTAGGCGTGGCAGGTAGCTGCTTTGTAAATAGATCCTTATGGAATGTCTGTTGTGCAGGAGACATATTCCCATTGCCAGCCTGTGGTGTTAAGGGGCTCTGGATCCCACTGCTGGGTGTGTCCGAGCCAGACTGGTTCAGAAGCTGCTGTGAACTAAACTGCTGCTGCTGCTGTTGCTGCTGCTGTTGTTGCTGCTCATTTTTCACTTGTTCCAGCTTCTGTGTAGCTTCTATCTTGGCTTGCTGCTTACTTTTTTGCCGCATTTGCTGTTTTAAAATTATAAGGAAAAAGATTACAACTCAGTCCAGGGTACAAAAAAATCTTTTTGATACTGAATCTGTAATTAAAACTGTAGGACACATCAGAGACGACTTATAAATTGCAAATTTAAAATGCAATGGGAGTAGGTGGTCTAACTATTTCTAAGGTTCAATTACCCTGACGTACACCCCGATTGCCTGGGAAGAAGCATTTCCCAGGTTGCCTAAAGAGCAGCAGTGCTTTCCAACCTTACACTCAGAAGATGGAAGGTTACTGGCAGCTGGGCTCCAAGACAAGTGGCCCAATTGGAAGCAGCAGACTGCAGGGCAAACTTGCTGCAATATAGGGTATATAAAAACAAACTCCTGAGCTAGTCAGTCATATAACCTATTTCCATAAGAGGTAGGGTTTAAGAGTTAAAGTTTTAAACCAGAGTTTTCTAGTATTTACAAGCAGCTCCTCTTGTGATAGCATCTATTTTCTTCCTGCACAGAATGGCTGACTATATAATCTTCTACAAAGAAAGATTAACATTGATTTTATTACACCAGATTCCAACAATGCAATAAAAGAGCTGGGAGAAAAATAACAAAACACGTGAAATGGAACACACCTGTCTGAATTTCCATTCCTGCTCATGTTCTGATTCTCTCTGTTTTAATGGATCTTTAAAGAGGTCGGAGTCGATGCGTGAGCTGGGATCAATGCTATCCTGTTGCTGCTGCCTTTTCATGGAGTCATTTGACATCTGTACTTTATTGATGCGCAAAGCAGCTCTATTATCTCTGGCTTTTTGCTGGGAGAATAAAAAAAAAATGCAGTTAGCCTTATTTTCTTCAGCTAAGTGTGAGCGCTGCATCTGTTATTCCTACAAAATCCATCACCAAATTATTTGTACTGCCTGTCTTCATCACACACATGCTTGTGAAAACTAAATTAAGCACATTAAAAGGAATTCCAAACTGAAAATACTTCATCTCTATAAGAAATTCTGCCCTTAACATACATGGAAAGAACAAGGAGTTATTAGCAGTAGAGTTCTTCTGTACATTAGGGGTGTCTGTTCAGGTACTGTGCTGTGCCAAGAAAGCCTGACTCCCACCAGTTTACCTTTCAAATCATATACTGGTGTGGTCTGCAATCTGAAGACATGAGCACAGCAGATGATGTTTGGATCAATAAAGGCCACTAATGTGGAGAACTTCAATGACAAGAAAAATACAGTCTACTCCATTAAATAGCCTCTATAGATCTCCGTCTGTGTTAAGTTAGCAGTATAAACATAGGATATGGGCTTATGGATCAGGAAAAATTGGATGGAAGAACAGCAATTTCTCTTCAATGAGGCATTTTACAGCCATACTGACACTTTAAAGCATCTAATGGAAGTTTCAAAGTCTTTTTTATCACCAATCTAGGATGCGATTCCTTTTCTGAACCAGATCCTCACATCTTCTTTTGCACAATTTCATTTATGGTTGTCAAGTAGGGGTTGCCTAGCAGAAAAGGCTTTAATCCTTCCCCTCCAACAATGAAACAGTGACATGGATGAGAGCACCAGTGTCACAGCAGCAGAAAAATTAGTGTCATTTTCCCCTATAAGTGATGGGATTGTGCGTACTACGGAAAAAAAAAAAGCCAGCAGTGAAAATTTACTGAAGCTCTTCTCAATTTCATTTCTAAGATAGTCTTTACTCATCCCCACAGAGTGCAAGTCCCTCGGGAGAGGTACCACAGGTTGTTGTGTGCACAATGTCAGGAACACCAGCAACAGCTGAATGGCAAGAGTACACAGAGTGTAACTTCCATGAGGAAATAACTACTTCTTGCTATGTAAATACTCATGTGTGTGTGTGTGTGTACTTGCATGCACCCTCCTCCCAAACATGAAGGAAATATGTTTTGCAGCTGTTTTTTGGATCTCTATCAGGAGAATGGGACTGCCTTTGTTAGGAACAATGGAAAAGAAAAAAATCAGTAACTGTAAAGCAATAAATGCCTGGATAAAAATCCACCCATGTAAGCGGATAGTATCTTATCAATACTGCACAGAATGAGCCATCAAGATTAAATATAGTGTGGACAAGATGACACAGAGGTCCAAAGGTGCTAAAGTTACAGGCCTGAATAAAAAGCAGAATAATGAAGATGCCTCAGTGAAGAGAATAGAGAATTATTCTTTCAAGTGGAAAAGGGTTCAGAAAGATCAAGAACTCCACTTCCTACATTGAATTTGGGGTACTGATTTATCCTCTAAAAGCTGTCAGAGAGATAAGGAGATTTTTAAATTTGGACAGTAGAAGATGATCGTGGTCAATGACCACATAACTCCAGAGAGCTACCATAAATATGTGTGTTTCACTTGACTTGGATGTGAAGAAGGTGAATGCTTTTGAAGAGAAAAATAGAGTCCTTCACACTCCTCACAACATGGAAGATATCAAAAGAAAAAGAGTATGTAGTGAAGGGGAACAGTAGGGCAAATTGCAGAAGAAGAAAATAAGGCAAGTAGGGATGTGAGCACTGACACTTCTGGAATGGTCAGTTCAACAGGTGAAAAACCTAAGCAACTCTAATGAAGCAAGAAAAAAAAGACCAGTTAGAGTGGAAGATGAAAGAGATGAAAGTCACATAATGATTTGTTGTTATCATAGAATTATAGTTTGGGTTGGAAGTGACCTAAAAGATTCTCTAGTTCCAACCCCTCTGCCATGGCAGGCACACCCCCCCACTCGACCAGGTTGGTCAAAGCCCCATCAAACCTGCTCTTAAATATTTCCAGGAAGAGGGCATCCATAACCTCTCTGAGCAGCCTGTTCCAGTGTCCCAGCACCCTCACAGTAAATAATTTATTCCCAATATCTAATCTAAATCCAAATCTACGCTCTTTCAGTTTAAAACTGTTACCTCATGCCCTATCACCACCTGTCACTCCCTGATGAAGAGTCCCTCCCCATCTTTCCTGTAGGCCCCCTTTAAGTACTGGAAGGCCACTGTCAGGTGGCCTCAGAGTTTTCTATTCCCTAGGCTAAACAACTCCAACTGTCTCAGCCTGTCCTCAGAAAGTCCTTCTGAAGAAGCTGGTGTGATCCTATGCAGAAAGAGACAGAGCAAATAAGACTTGAGGCATGAATCAAAGGTAGGAGAGGCTGTGGGAACCACAAATGTTCTTGTTTCAGCTGACACCTTCAGATTGCACAATACTAATGTAGTTTATTCCAAGACTTAAAAGCAAAGAATATGGGTAGAAGTATTCAGAGTTAGAAGTTAAATTACAAAGGCATTCTTGGATTAAGTGAACTTTCACTAACTCTAAAACTTAATTTGTTTAAGAAAAAAAGAGAAAACCTTATAAATGAAATACATGTTTGCTGGAAGTATGGGAATGCAGGTGGTAATTGTTCTTACCACATATGGAGCCCTCTCCTGTGAGCTTGCTTTCCTCCACAGTTTAGCAATCTGCTTCACTCTCGTAGCCCAGTCTGCAATCAAGAAATGTGTTAATCACAAGGCTTCAATAAGTCTATTTTACATTCTTTCATACCAAGATGCATAAATTGCTGCAAAATATTTCACATTTTCCAGTAAATCACTCACCTGGGAATTCTTCCTTCAGGTTAGGGAAGTTGATATTTGTATAGAGAACAGGTGCTACCGTTGCCATTTCACCCAAAGCTTCTTCTTTTTCCCACTTGAGAGTGCTTCTTTGAGCATTGGACATTGTATCACCCTCACCTTCCAGAGGTGGAGCAGATGGTGCCCACGAGCTGTTTGGATCATTGACCATTGGATTAAACGCTGGATTCTTATCCCTAACAAACCAGAAAAGGGTTTTGTTTTGCAGATAGATTGCTCTCAACATAAGAAAATCCAAACAATTAGCAAAGTATTTATTCTGTTTCCTAGTTCAGTAGTGAACAGGTTGCAAGAATACACAAGTTTCTGTAGTGGCTGTCAAGAACTAAGTAGTTTAATACTAATAATATCACAGTATTAATAACAAAAACACCCGCCAAGATAAATACTAAACAATAGATATTTTTTATTTCCCATCTTGACTTACCTGGTATCAGTATATGGTTGCTGGGTAATGGGAGAGAAAGTTCCCAGTCCACCCCCAGCAGTCAGAGCAGTATGAGGGAGATGAGGGTTGGGGCCAATCAGGCCATTCATAAGGGGCACTCTTGGAAATGTGTTCTCTCCTGGAAAGAAGAAGTTTAAATTACTGCTTTCAAGGGTCACTACTTTTAAGGCAGAGGTGGAAATTTTCAGTGAAAAAACGATGCCTCATCTAATGAAAAACTGATCGCTTTAAAGTTTTATAGTACTGCCCATATATTTTTTTAAAAGATTTTAAATCAGCTTACATTGCTTCTCTACAAGCCCAAGGGATTCTTTTCTACTGTATCACATCCCTGTACAGATTTATTTTTTTTTGTCTGAAAAAACAGGCTTTTAAAAATGGATTTCCCAAACTTTTGCAGTAGCCCACGCTATGGTACTGCACTTTATACGGAGGTGTGTTCTTAAAGGTTAATGGTCTGTCGTATCTGTTTCACTCGGACCCAAGCAGTAAGCCTGGAGAAGGTTGTTTTCAGTCCTTGCAGAATTATCATTAGCCACCTGAATTAAACATCTCCTCTTCTGAGACTTCTGAGCAGTGTACCGAAGTAAGCCTCATTATCTACTAACTCCCTAATTTGTAACCAATGAAACAGATAAATCTACTCCAACGAGCATCAGCATTTTCTAATTAAACATCCAGTCTAGCAGTACGAAGGCAGAAAATTTTATTTATTTGATTACAATATTACAAATGTGGCACAGGCAGATTCACCGCAGCAGATGGTATTTGCAGATGTTCCTACACAGAATTAACATTGGCCTTTGAATCCCTGTCACTGAAGTGCAATGACAACTGTTGTCCCAGTATATTCTTAAAAGCACAGAAGTAACTCAGGAATTAGATGCATCTGTCGGATGAGACTGCATCACTCCCTCATGCTTTAGGAGACTCTCTTCTGATCGATAGGTTATATACACTATGGAGTGAGTATAGTCTGGATGAAGGTAACTCAAAATTTAGAATGTGCTTTATTGTAGCTGCTAAATAGATAGTTCATAGTAACTGTGAAGACCTGGCAAACAAAGAGGAAGGAGAGTCAGGGCTCTGGTTTGCACTGCAGGATCACACGAGCATTAATTTTATTTGAAATTGCTGAAACTTGATGCAAGCTCCCTCATTACTGAAGCATTTATCTCACAGAAACATGCAGATCATTACACCGTAACTGAAACAAATTATAAATTTTAAAAAATTTGTAATTGGAGCAGTTTCCACAGGGAGAAGTTAAACAATCTTACAGAACTCAAATGCTGAAGTTATCTCCAAGTATGCAAGTAACCAGGAAAGAGGCAATGGTATCTATATTATCTTTTGCCTTGCATCACCTCATTATTTGCTTTAAACTCTCTCCTTTCTAAGACTTTTTGAAGTCTTTCCTTTTTATGGAAATTCATCCAAGGAGGATACCAATCATTTTTCTTCTTATGATTAATTCACTGGTGAAATCAATTTGTATCCTACCTTTTGTAGTACCGGTGTAACAAAAACTAAAGAGTTCAGGGAAAATCTACTAGAGGTGATGTCTGATGAGAAGAGTGCATTTAATTATGCTCATACAGACTGCTAAAAAAAATATTCATGTTCTACTGGTAACAACAATATATAAAATCAATCTGCCCCTTGCTTTCAATGTAAGAGCAAGGATATGATGTATCAACTCATAATTTTAGTAGTAACAAAGAAAATAAATTATAACCTCCCAGATACATTGAAAAAAATTACTTGCCCTTCTCTCTGGGTAGAAGTGGCCAATATGTTAAACTGAATTCTTAAAGGAAATTAAAACTCAGTAAATCACTGTTATACAGACTGTTCCCTTACCCTTGAGGAAGTACTCAAAAGTAATTAAAGCCAGAAGAGGAGACATGCTTTATCACAGGCAAATTTCAAAACTATGAAAGCATCAGCTAAAATAAAATCTTCAATATGTCAGAAAAATAGAAAATATCTGTCCTTTTCTATTAGCAATATTTACGTGCATGTTAATCACCCCCTTCAGAATGGCTTTAGAGTAGTAAATTATCAATGGCTGATTCCACAAATTAACAACAGCAGACAGTAAGGCCTGTTCTACTTTCACACTGGTAGTTAAAAGATGCCCAAATCCCTGACCAGGCTGCTGTTTTTAAAAGTAACAAAGGAACATACCTTGGCTGTGCAAAGACATAAGCTGTGGTGGAGGTGGAGGCTGTGGCAAAGGAGCCGGCTGCGTGGTTGCTGGACTTAACACAGCTATGAACAGATCTTCAACATCCTTTCCTCCTAGCTCTGCAAAAACACAGTGTGTGAGCTGGCTGGCATTGCTTATGAACCATATTATTGTCCTGGTTTTGACTGGGATAGAGATAATTTTCTTCCTAGTCACTGGTGCAGGGCTGTGTTTTGGGTTCAGGGTGAGAATAACGGTGATAACACTGATGGTTTAGTTGTTGCTTATCCCAAGTGAAGGACTTTTCAGTTTCCCACACTCTGCTGGCGAGTAGGTGCACAAGAGACTTGGTGGGAGCATGGTCAGGAGAGCTGACCTGAGCTGGCCAAAGGAATTTCATGCTCAGTACAGAAACTGGGGGGAGAGGAGGGTGTGGCCAGGGAGGGGCAACAGTCAGAGGGTGGTGAACCACTGCACTGTGCATCACTTCTCTTGGGTTTTATTTCTCTCTTTTTGTTAACTTCCTGTTCATTACTATTATTATTACTACTATTAACTTTATTTTTATTCTTTTATTTTAATTATTAAACTGTTCTTATCTCAACACACAAGTTTTACTTTTTTCCCCCAATTCTCCCCATCCCACTGGGAAGGAAGAGGAGTGAGTGAGCAGCTGCGTGGTGCTTAACTGCTGCCTGGGCTTAAACTATGACAATTTTATAAAAGACAACAATTAGAACACGTACCTGGGATTTTGGACAGTTTGCCAAGAATAGCACCTGGACAAAGTAAAGACAACACACAATGAGTAATCATCAAAAGATGCAATATAATTAAGTCTGCAATCAAGTCCAAATAGGTATTACAATACATAGATAAGTAATGTGAAAAAAAAAAAAAAAAGACATTTGTATTTAAGTTTTCTAGAAGACCAAGATCAAGGACAAAATATTACCATCTGTGACCATTTTGTCTAGTTCTGGGCTGAGGATCCCATCCAACTGTTCTTCAGTCAATGGCCGTGAACTCTGGTTGACATTCGGCTGAGGCAGAGAAGAAGGATCATCAGAGATGGGACCAATGTCCAATCCAGCTGAAGGAAGAAAGAATATTAAGTTAGACATAAATATTAAAATTTATTGACATAAAATAAAGAGCATAAATCCTTTTTTTTTTTTTTGCTAGAGCTGAGCTATCAACTAAACCAGGACCTTCTAAGATTTGAAAGGTATGGCAAAATGAGGCATTCATTAGAAAAAGTGAACAAAACTGCACACTATTTACCTCCAGTTTACTGCATTGTTTGAGGAACGTTAATTGAACAGAATGCAACTGAAAGAATGTGAAATAAGGCTCCTGAGTTTAGGTACAACACATTTTTGAGTGTATAGTGTTTAATACATAGTTCCAATATAGCTATTTCTCACATTTAAAAAAGACATAAAAAAATCACACCAGTAGTCAATCTGGTTCATCACCATGTACCTTAAGATTCACTCCAAACATTCTTGTAATAAATATCTACTGAAGTGCTGCTGAAGTATAGTCAATATCAAACAAGTTAGAGTAGTTTCTGTTTCAAAAACAACTATGGAATATTCCAGGTTTCATCAGACAAAGAGGTTTGTTGGTACTGAGAAAACATAACTTACTACATAAATTTCCCAACATCCTTTACCAGTAAAGAAACCTCTCAAATGAGAAAGATCTTTGGAAAAAAAAACCTACACAAATCAGGATTTAAAACATATTTCTGTATTAGATACAGAATAAAACCAAATTTAAGATACTGAAACATGCCTTTCTACTTATTGTCAACCTGTGTTTTACATAAAATGATGGATCATCATCCATCCAGTGGAAACAGAGATAGATGCTGCCTGCTTCATTCATGCTTTTGTATAGTCACATTGTTAAAATGCTTTTAATTTGCAGAAGATACCACTATGATAAGAACTACACACTACTACTAGAGGTAATATCAACAGTGGCAGGAAGAAAATGCATGGGTTTTTATCACGAAACACAAAAACTCGGGAAGGTTTATAAAAGCAGTAAGCAAAACTTTATGCAGTACCCTGAAATGTGGAGTGCAGGGTTTATAGGTCGTGTTAGACTCAAACACCACAGAAAGAGTGGAAAATGAAAGCACGGATTAGTGACACGGGACAGGAGTACTAGTTTCTACACATGCAGTTCTTTCAGCTAAAACCACTAGGAAAGATGACTACTTCTAACCATGGATCATCCATTGTTTAGTTTCTTACCAAATGGGGAGGGTGAGTTCTCAACCTGGAAAGTGCATAAATCAAGACCTACAGGACCCAAACCAGATAAAATGGATGATTATAACACGAAAACAAAAAAAAAAAGTAAAGAAAAAGCTGCATGCTGAAATAAGCTAGGCAGGTATGACAGACAACGGCAGCTACATTTTATTCTCTCTTAAGCAGCAAAGCAAAGAGCCAAGTAAAACAAAATGTTGAAAAGGTTGGGGAGGGTTTTTTTGGTAGAAGACAACAAAGTTATCTCAAACCAAGGTTTTCTTAAGATACGAAAATTGCATCTGAAATCACCTAGAGCATAACCTATAGATACAATGCAACAAATACATCTGTAATAAAGAGGAAAAAACTAACCAAACAAAAATACTGGAGAGACCTTATAAACATACATACCCGAATGATCTCCAGACTTTACCAAATCATCAGAAAGTATCCCAAGAATATCATCATCAGTGTTCAAGACCTCAGAAAGATCAGCCAAAGGATCGTCGGCGCTACCTGTAAGATGCAATAAATAAAATCAACCAGTTGTGGCGTTTATACGTGACTCTGCTGATGTTCTATAGCTTGAGCTACAAACTCAAACACAGATGTACCAGGCTGTAAGGGCCTTCTATAGTGTGCTATGTACTGCGAGTCACGCTGGGGTGAGAGATTGTGCTGACTAGAATCCCCTCCCAGCCACTCCTGTAGCCACCTTCACATGCTCACATTGTTTGGTGATTTCTCCAACATAGAAAAAGTGACAATGTCATCAGTCATGTGGAATAAAGACTGGATGATTTTAGGGGAAAAAACCCCAACATCAAGTGAGAACTTGCAACCTCTAGGACACAAAGGCCTACAAATGCAAAAGTCAACAAACTTGCTTTATAAAGGACACACGTCACAGAAAATCAACTGAGAATTAATTTTTTTTAAAAAGGTAAGAAACTGATTTTCTCTTACCATCACTGTCTTTTTTTAACAGAGCAACCAGTTACTACACCCTCATAAGGAAGTAAAATGTAAGAGTAAGAAGCAGTAGTAAGTAAGTGGAGATTGGAGATGCTGTTTTTAGGATCAGGAGAAATCCTGAAGAAATGAGAACAGCCAGAGACAGAAATGTTATGTTTGTTTGTCGTCTAGGAAAAACTGGCCTGGTCCTAGCAATGAATTATTTAATATTAAATAATAAATTCTGGATATGATTATCTTCTTGACATCCAATTCATTAGAGAGAAATGAACCCAAATGGCCCATCTGGTTTTATTAACTGGTTTTTTAGGACTATTACAGATGTGCAATATTTGAAGAAAATTGTTTGACAAATAAATAAAAGCTGAGAAAAATATTTTTCAGAAAGAAACTGCAGACTGTCATGACTACAGGAACAATCATCATCTGACCAGTGAAACATGATGAGAGGGTAAATGCACAAATAATTAAACAGAGCAAAGGGATTAATAGGAATCATAAAAGGAACAATGTGGAAAACAAATATGGGCAGGTTGAAGAGGGACCAGAAAGTCAAAGAACAAACAAATTTCACACATAGGGGGCATCTTTCTAACTATGACAACCCAACTGCTCCAGGAAGTATTTCTAGCCTACTTCAGAGGCCTGGTGCCCAGGATTTACCTATACCATGGGGCTACTTTCCAAGCTGCTAAATTTTATAATGAATTAGAAATTCCTTTCTCCTATTTTTCCCTTCTGCCATTATTTAAAGTCAAAATGAAAATTATTTTTCTTCACTTTACTCTTTGCATTCTTTATTTTTATCCTTCATAATGCAGCAAAGATGATACCATCCAAATTAAATAATGTTTTCTGTTTGCCACTCAGCTAGGTGGATCAATGTGCCAGTGCAGATCAGTCCATTTACACGTACAGAAAGAATATGTTGATATCAACAGAAGTATTAAAAAGTGCCTCAAAACCACAGTACTTTGTGGATGTAGTTATTTTGTGTACCTGATAAAAATTACGATGAAATATAAGGTCTTAAACAGAAACTAGTTGTTGGGTTTTGGGGGTCTTGTTTTGGTTTGGGTTTTCCTTTTGTGGGGTGTTCTGTTGGGGTTTTTTTTGAGATAGTTGTTTTCCTTCTGGCAATATGGTTTAATTATGCAAGTAACTAACACCAGGCACTGCAGGGTGATGTTAATGACTTCAGCTGTCTGGTAAGTAAAGGATAGACTGTTCTTTAACTTTCTTGAATCCTTACTTGAAGGCAGCTAAGCTTCAGGAAGGGGAAAAAACCCCAAAACCTTATGAAGAAAGCAGCCACTAATTCTTCTGTACTTTTGTGTTTTACTCCACAACCCTTAATAATGTGCTTGGAAACAGTCCCTAAAAATTCAACTTCTAATTTGAATATAAATATACTGTATAAGTAGCTAGAAAGAGCTCAGGCAGAAAGATATCACTGAAGAGTTTACCACCCGTAGCTACAAACTGGCCATGAATAAATTCAGGCTTCAAATTAGAGGGCTCCTGACTATTAAGGCAATCAGACTCTGTAATGGCCTTCCGATGAGATTAGTAGGTTGGAAAAAAGCTACCTGCTTTCAAAATGGAGCTTGTTAAGTCCATGAAAAGGCTGAGTGTTGGCGACAGCAGAGGGCTAGACTCTATGAGCCATAAGTTTCATATAAGACATCTAATCTAAAGCATATTTTTACTTTTTTTTTTTTTCTATTTTTTTCCTCGTTTTAATTCCATGTGTGCTAAATATTATCTTGGAAACAACTAAATCACTTTAGTCAGCTGCTTCACATCAGAATCAATAGCTGGTTGACATCTGCTGCCAAACAAATAGCTCAATACCCCTCATTAATTTGACTTTCAGAATGGAGATGAAAACTAAGACAAAGCAAAATGGAAAATAATTTGCTTGCAATGCTGAGTCTCTAAGAGAGCACAGTTCTACTGCAATCTTGTGATTCCAATTCTTCCAATGCATTTACTTTTACTTATTTATGAAGTTCTAAAAGAACAAAACCACATCTCCCAAGGCAGCAGCCACCCTAAGATGTTTAATCACACAGTAACATATCTAGCTATAAAATGTCCCAGCAGCATTTGAATTAGTTGCACAGAGACTCAGACGACTCCTTCTCTTTTGTCTAGGAAGAATTTCTTTAGCATTCTCTAGAGACCCTTCTTGAGCAGATGATTTTTCAGCATCCCTAGGAAAAATACAATTTAAGCTATTTCATACTAAAGGAACATCCCATTGCCAGAGCCTTCACAGAACACCCCTCACCATGTGGCCTCTTTCATCAGACACACCCAACTCAAGAGAGTTGCGGATAGTCCTCAGACCACTCAGGATGCAACAGATCCAATCACCTCCTTCAGCTTTTCCCATGATCAGCCAGGGAGACCCTGGAGATCTGATGCTTGGTGTCCTCAGTGAGCAAGCCTTCACACTCCGCTCTAGCTCTGCCCATGCACAATAGGCTGTGCAGTGTGCCACAGTAAAACCACAGGGAAGGTGAGTGTCGTAACTGCACACAAAACCTGCAACCTCTTTGCCAGACAGAAATCGGGGCTGGGAGCCTAAAGCTCACTTCAGTCACACTTACTAGAAATTAATAGTGAACAATAAAGGACTCCAAAATTGGCCAGCTCTGCCAATCCCTATCACTACTGCAATCTTGGTCTAGCAAAGCTCTAAGAATAAATAGTCACAGAATGTGTCACTGAGCTGCACTGCTGGCTCAGGAACAGAACGAACACGTCGCTGTTCAACTCCCTGGCACACCTATGCACATGCTGAAAAGCAAAGCAGGCAGGATGACTTCTTTAGATGCTTGAGAGCTCTTTGGAAGATAAACAAGTATATCAAACCCTTAATCCTGGGATTAAACAAGCGGAGTTTCCAAGAGAAGAGTGTTTTCCTTGTGGTAAAGACCTATCTAGTTAAGCAGGGACTGTCTGAGGAGCCAGCAATCCTTGTGAGAAATGGCCCTGTAGGAAAATAACACAGCCACTAACTAGAGTCCTAGAGCCTCCCCGTGCAGTGAATAAAGCAGTTCATGTTGGTTCTGCTCCAAAGCCAGGTCTGTGATGAGAATATCACAGGTGCTCTGGGACACTGTTCTCACTTCCAGTTCCTCTGCAATACCAGCCAGAAGAGAAGATGTGACTGTTGCTACCTCAGCAGTTAGCCTCTTTACCAGGGTCTCCACCACTCAAAATGAATCTGTCCCCCTCACACGCGTGGATGCCACTGTGGAAATAACTATCCCCCACAAAGTCACAGTTGAAGAGTTAAGGAAACTTGCACTGGAACTGATCAGTACTGGCAGATGACTTCCCCCCTGGCACTCCAACTACAACAAACAGCTCCCTCTGGACACAATTTTGGCTGGAAATCTGAACAGTTGAGAGACAATTGTAGAGAACATTCCTATGGCCAGAAAGCACTGCCCTTTGAGTCTCTCATGTATAAACTGGGAAAGACAGTTGTTTATCCACTAAAACTGTTGCTAGTGGCCTACTTATTAACAGCTACCTTGTTATCATTTATTCTGAATAAAAAGAAGAGGAAACGTCAAAGTTTTACAGTGTTGCTTATTCATAAAGAACAGGCTTTTTAAAAATTCCTTTCAAACTTTGGAAAAATAGAACACTGAATTAACATCAAGTTCATGAATTTCTAAAACCTTATCCTACTGTAATACACGAACACTAGCAACTTTAATCTTGCTGTTGGATTGGCCTGCAAAGACTTCCCAATCTGCATTTCTCTGGCTTCAAAAGAATGCTGAAGTGAAAAAAAAGTCTATGTGAACCTAACTTCTTGTAGTGTTGGAACAATGAAATACAGACCCCGAAACACTCCATTTGCAGCAGTTTCCCCTCCAGGGGAAGTTAACTTTTGCATTCTCTATTACTCACAATTTCAACTGTGTAACAATCAATATTTAATTATTATGTAGCCTTTTGCTTTTCATTTAGCAGATTTTCATTGAGCAACAATCGCCAAATAAGGGACCTTTCTTCAAATGACTCTCTGGACATGGGAAACTATATCAAAGTGTGTAAACATTTTTAGATGGATTTTTAGATGAGGAGGGGCAGAAACACCAGCCACAAATTAACTAATATACACAAGAAATAGCAACAGTTTTTTAGAAAATACAGAATGGCAAGACACCTCTAGCTAACAGCATGTTCTACAAGATGCAGAGAAAATAATTTGGAAGGGACAGTGAGGTTTTCACTTTTAATAGCTCCTTTGTGTGAAGCTGCTCGTTCAGCAGCACTTTACATCCCTCTGGCTATTTGCAAAACTCTCAGCAGTAACTTCAGTTAGGTTTTGCAATAGCAAAAGCAAAACATTGCCTACGGGCTACAAACTGTACCTGGAAAGGGCACTCATGTTCAGAAAGGACATGGTGAACCAAAAATTCCGAGGAGACTGGCAACCTAAAATAATCTAAAACATTAAAGAAAATAAAAGTTGGATGATATTCATCCAACTAATATTCACTAGAGTACTAAAAATATACTTTAATTAGAGTATTTTTGTCTTCTATAGTGGATCTGTTCACTTATTCTTAGGCAGAATTAATTTTCATGGATTTTATAGACATGGATGTTCCAGTCAAGGAGTTTCAGATCTGCATAAAGTGCCAACTGTTGAGCCATCCACTGCTCTTTCTGGAAGAGCTGGAGCCCTCGAGATGCATATCACTGATTATCAATGTAACTCAATCTCACAAGGACAGTTAATACACAGAATGTTGAAAAATACATTAGACAAACATGGTAAGAAAAGTGGAAAAGAGAGTGGAAAAGCCTCAGTTGCAACAACAAAATCAAACTACTAAATTATCACTAACTTTAGCTTTGTATACCTTGAGGTCCCAGTTTTGCCTGAGCTGGAGTGGAGGTTGAGCTAAGAAGGGGGTCAGATGAAGGATCCAGGAAATTGGTGGTCAGATTTGTTTTACATGAGAGTGAAAGTGATTCTTCAGGTAAATTATCTAGGCTCATCTTGGTTTGCCTGCTGGTATCCAGTAGGTCCTTCCCAAAGAAAGCTTCCTGCAACAAAGACAAAATGATTCAATGTATGAAGAACTCTCCATCTATTGAAAAAGTTGGGTAAACAACAAAGTGAAAATTAAAAGCCAATCATTACTAGAAATACAAAACCACAGTCTTAGGTGCCTTCCAGTATGGCAGTATCTCCTCCAGACTATGAGGTGTGGATACAAGTTACCTGAGGTAGTTACATTATTATATATATTATAATATATTATTATTATTTTATTATTAATATCTATGCCTTAAATGGCATAGAAAAACTACAGTCTTCTTATGTATATGTGGCACAGTGTACCAATACAGTGTTGTTGTTATATATCACAAGTTTTCAGTATTTGAAATATTTCTCCTTGCACAGAAAGACAGCTGAAGAAGGGGAACACTACTGGGCAACTTGCAGAAGTTTATGAAACAAGAAATTTATGAAAAACATGCACACACACTGTGGTCCAAATTCTAGAATGACTATACACTGGACCTCAGCTAGCACAAAAGCATCCTCATGGTGAACTGCAATAACAAAACAGCTAAAGATGTTTAACTTTTATTAGTATCTTTTAAAACATTATATAGCAGCTGTCATCTACCTAAGCACGCAGCAATTTGACAACAACCTATCAAATTTTAAAGCCAATTGTTATTCATTATATAAGAACTTCTGTTTTCATGTAGTCTTTAAAATCTTGATTTAGGATGCAGCTGCTAAAAATAAAGCTAAATATAGGTTTTTTAGCATCAGTTATTCCAACATGAACCAAAGAAAAGTCTAAGAAATATTCTGTTTTACAAGAGCAAATGTGCATTAGGAAAAAAATATTAATCCTTATTAATCCAAAGGAAACACTGCTGAAGTATTTTCTTTCCATTTGACTTCCCCACTTATGAAATACAAATTATTTTTAGACAGAGACTGTTCTGCCTCACTGTCAATTTTTTGCTTTCAATCCTAATATAGTCTATGTCATGAAGTTTGCTGAATATCTACAAGATCATAAAGCTTTTCATGAAAAAGGTGTCTGAGAAGAGCAGCAAGCCAAATAATGTTCTCAGTGAGAGACGTCTATAAACCAGTCAGTTTCTAAACTAGTTGAAGGTAGGTGAATTGCTCAATCACCATTAATATCCTGGTTATTATCCACAACTGCTAGCCCTTACCTGCTAGGGACATCACGGAATTAATGGAGGGGAAAGAGCAGAGATTGTGGTAGAGAGATGAGAGCACATAAACCCACAAAACTGCAGGAGAACAAGTCTCCCCTATCAAATCATGTTCTATAATCTTCTGAAAAGAAAAATTAGTATCTTGAGGAAATGGCATCATCGGGCTAAGACATCCTACAGAGTTCAATGCTGGAAACGTCATGTGTCAGTTCAGAGAGAACATAAAGGCTTCTTCCCCCCTCCTTCCCACCTCCTCTCTCAGAACAAGTAGAGATGTATACATTGAGAAATCACACTAGAGCACTGGAGATTTTACCACAGTGCACAGCTTTCTGTACCCACTCGTGAACATTCTTCACAGAAAACCCATTTCATTTGAATGATAAATTGGGAAAAGAAACATTAATGGTTTAAAGGAACTATGAATCAACACACACACAGATCAGGTTTTAAAATGAGTTTACACAAGAAGTATACCAATAGCTCTACCTGTAAGTAGGCAGGAAAAGTTTCTTCAAGTTTATTTTTCTTTTTTCTGTAACGCTTTTTTATTTTCTCAGTACTTTCAGAAGCTGGGGTAGACTCCTCAACTGGAGTGTCTGGCAGCTGTTCCGTCCAACCTGAAAATAACATTCGGGCACAAATAAAAAAAATACTCAGTATCTTGCTCTAAAGGTACAGCTGCAGTGTACCTAATGCATCTTGCCACCTGTCTGGGCACATGGTTTACTGAATGTCACTCTGGACATATTCTAAAGGTGGTTTTTATCTAGCCAGCTGTGAGCTGCCACCTGATCATCTGGAAGAAATACCAGATGTGATACTGGTCACATCAATGCCTCATTGTACATCACTGGCTGAAGACAGAATTTTAACTTTCCTATCTCCAAGCCACCTAAGAAGTTGGTCATTTAAGAGAAATTAGAGGTGCCATTCAACCAGATATTGAAAGCTATTGCCACTGAAGCAGTATCTCCAACATCATCAATGCTGATTTACACATTAATCATCTTTCATCGTATACACTATTTTTTTTTCAAATTAAAAGTAAAACACCTTTTTTCTTTTAAATTCGAGAACCAACTGTCATATAACTAATGAACAGGCCAGAAAAAGAAATCTATAGAGAAGCCCTTCAAGAAAAATTACACATTTATTCAGCTATCATATTCCAAAGTGCACTGTTTTTTCTAATAAACACAGAAGCACACAGTGCTCATCAATCATTCAGTATTTTATTTCAACAGACCAAGGAAAGCACCGCAGGTAAAAGTAGAATTTTTTAAGCTCGGCTACATCTGTCTTGCCAAAGCTAATTACATGAAGTTAATGATCCTGGGAAGTTATTTAAGAAACTATATTATTGTGGTAATAAAATCAGCTGTGCTTAGTTACTGTACCATATTCAGAGGGTGAGTAGAATGAGGCTCTCCAACACTGACCTCTGCATTACTTGAGAATGAGCTTTTGCAGAGAAAGGGGGTGGAACACGACAAGAGCAGCAAAAAATTTGGCTGCTGAGTCTGGCAGCTGAGAAGCCAGCTTTCAGCAAGCTATGATGATTTAAAACATACAAAGATTTTTGAGTTGGTTGGGGTTTTTTTTCTGCAATTGTGTCCAAGCGGACAAAAAGAAGCTCAAACTTTTAACTGAAGAATACTTATTTAAGAACATTGCTTTTTAACAATATGCATTGTACTGTTACCCAGAACGGGGAATTAACTTTTTAGCCAATTTATTTTTTTTTTACTTAAAGGGGCAGATCTCTATAGAAATGAAAACCTTAAAAGCAAAATTTTTAGCACTACCTGAAACAATGTAGTACACTACACTGAAACAATATTTACAAGGCAGAAAAGCACAGCTATAACACTAATATTAAAGAGAAAGCAAGCACTGTATATGAATATGGGACCTAGCTACAATACTGGGCTGCACTGATAATAGAAACATTTACTGGCTTCATAAAGTATTTCTACAAATGCAAGCAAGGACAACATTTAACTAGTAGTTTTGAATACTGTCTGGTGCTGTAGTAAAGATCCAGTGTCTATGGTGTTGTACAAATATATAGCAAGACACCAATCTGGCTCTAAAAGGTTAAAAACACAATAGCTAAACAGGAGAGAATAACAGAAGAAATCAAAGGCCAGAGACTTCTAACTGAGACGGTATCAGCCAAGCTTTAGAAGCAGCTGCCTCCTTCTACTGACTTTATAAGAAACAGGCTTTGAACTAAACATACTCCACACCTCACCTTAACGATACTTCAGTATTTTCTAGATTAGATAGCACAAACAAATCCAGATGGATGAAATAACTTCATTTCATCACACATCACAAGCAAGAGAACAAGGGCCATAAACAAAATCTGACTTCTTGTTACGTGACCAATCTACTGAGTACTACGGTGTCAAGGCATTGAAATGGCTTGGCCAGAGGAGAAACCAAACAGAGTGGAATTCTCCAGCCCTGGAAGAGACAACAACTGATGGGGGAATATGACATGTGTCTAGAAAATCCTTCTGTATTACAAATTAATATAGAGTGATTTTTTAAGAATCATCTTTCATAACATAAAGCACAAGGGTAGCTTATGAAACTCTCAGATATACAGTTTAAAATAGGAAGGAATTACTTCTTTGTGCAACAACAGTATGTTGTTGAACTCAACGATATAGGATTTTCCAGAGCATAAACAGACACATGAAAATATTGCTCATGTTTGTGGAACATTGAACACTGATAAATATTAAAACTGATGGTCCAGAAGACACCTGTGGATCAGGACTACATCTGGAGGAAGGTGTATGGAAAGAGGACTGCTCTAAACCTGACTCATTCTTTACACTTTCTTCTGTCTTCTACTGGCCAAAGCCAGGCTAAAAGAGCTCTGACAACACAGCAGTCCTTGAAATCTTCACTATTTATCTCCCACAACAGCAGGCAATTAATTCCTTGTTTCAGTTTCTTTGTAAATCATGGGCTCTGCTGAAATTGTTCAGTATGTAGGAATGAGTATTTTCAGATGAATTAATAAAGCCATCATGACAAACAAAAATTTTTTTCTTTGTAGCACACCTCTGGAAAGAATTGTTTGTTTATGAGTTGCATTATTTTTATAGCATTAAGCATTAATAAAAACATGAACAAGTTTTTGCATTTACCTTCATCTCTGCCAGGCAACTGCTCAGAAACAGATCCAGAAGAATCTTTCCTTGAGAGAGATCTTTTAGTCTTTCCCTGCCCCGTACGACTTCTCTGACGTACCATAAACCCACCAATACCTAACAAGGAAGCAAAATTCAGTATATTGATTAAAACCATGTTTCATAGTAAGGAGGAGAGCCAAGATTATTCTGCAGGTAAAGGTGACTGCTGCATCTGTAGAGGTCTCAGAATGAATCTGAGATAGTTAAATTCTACAAAACATTTCTGAATTTTACTCTTTCTATGTATGCATTATCAAAAATGATCAGAATTTTAGAGCTGTAAAACATCCACAAGAAATTCAAATCTCCAAACCTGGCAACTTCCAGATACTGGTTTTCCCCTCCCTTGGCAAGCTGATGAGCTGCTAGAACTGGAAGCCTATGTATCAAATGAAACCTTTAAAGAACCTTAAAGGACCATAAAAAAACCTACAAATTGCTTGAGAGCCCAACACTTCAGATGATGGTACTAGAGAAGGACATACCACAAAATAAAAAAGATAATTAATCAATATCATACTGCCTGAAACTCTAGAATCCTTAACTAGAGACTGACTGCAATGCTCCTGATCTTTTACAGATGGTGTGTATGTATGTACATGCATCAGATTCAGGCTTGTTTCATTTTTCAGGGAAATGGCTGCCTGCAGAAAACTAATAGATGGCTGCTCAACTCGTGATCCAAAACCACTCTGAGAAAACAAAACTCTCTTCTCCTGAGGACCCAAAAGTAGAAATAAGTGGCTTGTTGAGGTACATTACTTGTAAAGAAAAAGGAACTCTCTAGTAAGTGATGTGGTTTTGTCCCACCCATCTCCCCGGGGTGGGCACATGATGGAAGGCAATATACACATGGGCATGACCTGTTGAGACTCAGCAGTGGGGGACATGACATGGGGAAGGTAAAAGGTGGTAGAGATCTGCCTGGCTACTGAGAGAGAAGCAAGAGAAACTGGATCATGTTGTAACTCCTGCTTCCGTTCCTTCCTTCACTCTACTCCTTGCCTTCACTTCCCCAGTCATTTCACTGCCTCTCTTCTCCTCCCCTACTATCTTCATAAGCAGGGTGGGTGTGACCAGTGAACACTGCAGTACTGGTGACTGCAAAGACTGCAATCAACTTTATCCACAGCAGTGAGAGGCTGCATAATGAAACACAAACCCCACACAGATCCTGAGACAGGTGTGTGATGGAGGGGCTCTTCAAAGAGTCAGGCAATGTCTCAGCAGAGCTTATTATCTTGGGTTCAATTTTAGCCCTAATGCACCAGAGTTACTTCCTAGGGAGTCACTTAAGTTCTTCCAGCTTTTTCTGCCTGGTGACAGCTCAAGTGTTTCTGCACCCAGGACACAGTTAATCCACAGTCAAGATAATTAAGAGGCGACTGCACTAATAAATCAAAACAAATGAATTCATTCAATAACTGAATTAATTAAAATTCACTGCCAGAAGTCATCAGCAATATTTAGTAAATTACTCTTATCAAGCATTTCGGAAAATAAGTAAGATACCTGCAAAAAGTTCCCTGAAGTTCAGATATTGCCATATATATACACACACACAAACTGGCCTTCATCAATTACATAAATACAGTACATGTTCCTCATCAAGTTAAGAATCAATACAAGGTATAGATTTGATTGACAGCATACTAACAACAGGTGTACTGCTGAGCAGCAACCTTTGGAAATGTGTTTTGATAAGAGGTCTAAAATCTATTTTAAACAACATGGGAAAAAAAAAATCTAACATCAACAATTAGCAGTAGAGCACTTCAGAATTCCATACTGTTTTCTAACTTCTGTTTTAATTATACAGAAAAAAAGGTGTTAAACCAAACAAGGGACACACAATCATATAAGTGATTGAATCCTACCAGGTCTATATGGTTTTCGCTTCCTTTTTTTAATCCCATCAGCTCCTTCTGCCACTTTGGTATCATCATCCACAGCCTCCCGTTCTGGGCTGGAATCTGATTTTCCATCACAATCCATAAGATCACCTTCTGCAGAAAAGAGGCAAGGGTAACTTTAACTGGAAAAGGGAAAGTAGGCATTTTCCCCAAATTTCTACATCTGACTGATTTCTGAGAAACTGGCTGAGAATGAAGGTTTCTCAAGAGGTTGATACTCTAAACACTTTTGGAAACCCGTCCTAGCTATACACAAAGACCCCTTATATACACACATTTCCTGCAAGAGGATGTCTACACAAAACCAGAGAATAAATGTTATAGTTGCTGCATGTGTATCCAAGGAATTTTTTTGGCACCCCTTTCAGAAGCCTGTGTCATTGCATTTTCTAAGTGTCTGAACAATTTCTAGCCATACATCAAGGAATATGGATACAATTTACCACACAAGATATACTTTGTTTTGTTTACTGTCCTCCTAAGTTTAGCTTGCTTGGTAGGGCTTTTTTAATTATTATTATTATTGAGAAGACAGACTGAAAAACTGCAGCCTGCACTTGGAAGGCAATTTTTAATGACTCTTAGCTTAGAGGGTTCTTGACTTGAAGCTGTGTGACTGACTGAAAGCAGACGCATCTAGGAAAAGGAATTTGACTTATATAATAAAAAACTCAGCCCAAAGGAATTACTCAGCCTTAAAGATGAAGACTGTAATTTTGAGTTAGAGTTTATATTCTACAGCAGGGTAGAAACAGATGTAAAGTATAATGGCATTAAAAAGCCTTTGGTGTTGAAGAGAGAGGAAGTTAATTGTGTTTCTGATATCCCCAAAATATCAATACAGTAATGACCATCTTCAAATATTGTAAAGCTTTTAAAACATTAAATATACTCTTTCCCCTGAAAAGACACTGGAGTTCTGACTCCCTGTTTTGGATTTATCTGTAAAATTCTATATGGTCTCAAATCACATATAGCTGTAAGAGGAAGAAACACTTTATAACAGAGCTGGACTCTTTCACAGAACTTCTGCTGTGGTAGAATTACAATCCTTGCTCTTCCAGAGGCTGGGTCACGGACCAGACTTTCCCATTGAAGAAGACTTTTCTGAGTTCTACCAACAAAGTTGGTGGCTTGACAAAGGCAGTCCCCACTGACCACCACAGCCAATTCCTTCCTCCCCTTAAGAGTATGGGTGAGCCCTCTTTGCAATGTGTCCACTTCTGGCAGAAGAGAAACCTGCCCAAGTGCTAACATGTCCTGCTACACAAAGCAGTGTGTGAACACTAAACCCCACCATGCTCCTTCCCACTTACTTACAAAGCATAGCTCTATAAGTAGTAGCAGAAGAGCCACATTAAGTCTACCAAAGCTGAAGCTCCCAAAGCAAGCTGAACTTTCAAGTGGACTTTAAAATGTGAAATAAAATGCCGATCCTGATGAAAGCCTATAAATGAGATGGTAACAAAATTACCATGAGCTCAATTTTCTCAGATACAGCCTCTTTTCTCCACCTGGAACTTCAGAGTCAAAGTAAGGGTTATTCCTGTTTGCCTGGAATTGCTACACTGTGTTGCTCCAACCAAAGCCATGGCACAGCTTTATTCATCCTGATGCTCACACAAGAATTTCAGATGTTCAGAGAACAGGCACTGATCCTCTCTACAGAGCGCATACGGAGCTTCCAGGAAATCCAGCCAATCTGCCATGTACGTGCTGTGCTGTTACCATCACACAAATGAATGTGCTCTAACTCTCAAGAAGACAACGAATAGTGATCACAACTGAAATTAAAAGTCTGTGGAAGCTTTGGCTCTCCCTTTCATACTCTGCTATCACATTTATATATCTTGTTATCTAATTGAAAAGGGACATCTATAAAAGCCAACAAGCAGATAATGAAGTTAGACAAAGTTATACAGAAAACAGGCACATGTTTGTGAAGTAAAGATGATTAACTACTGAAAAAGAACAACAAGGGAAGCGGTTAATTCTCAATCTTGATGCCTTCAAACCCAAACCAAATGCTTTTTTGCTTTCAACAACCCACCTGATGGACTATATGAAAGTATGAGATGAAATCTAAGAGTCAATGTAATGCTAGGGTAATACACCAAAGCCTGTGAATACTGAATGGAATGAAAGGAAAACAACTAGTTAAATGTTTTAAAGGGAAAAAGCAAAGAAATGGAAAGTATTATAAAAAAAAAATACAGCAGCAGACGGCAAGGTAAGAATGTGCTAATCAAACAACGGGAACAACACTTCTATCAACAAGTTAACACTGAAACTGCACTGATGGTAAAACTACCCAGTTATCTCAAGCACACTCCCTGTATCTAAAAAAAGCTCCTTATGACATTTCATCTGATTAACAACGAGGCAATGTTTCATAAACAGAAAGCACTTTAGCTTGCCGTGAGGTGGGGTGCCCCTGCTACTCTGTTCCTCACATAGCAGACACCTGTATGACTAATGGAATGACTTTCACACCTGCCTTTTAAGCAAGCCTTGCCCCTGGCCACAGATTAACACCTATTCTACCAACACACTTATCAGGAGGTACAGCCAGACCATGGCAAAGAGGACAGGAGAATGGTATTGCACCATGCTAGCTGCTCTTTCTAGCCTAGGGATTTGAAGAGTGGGGCTAGCTGCTCCTACCTGCCTTTCCCACTCTCTTCTCCCACCTTCAGCCTCCTTTAGCTGGGGCTGCTGTGTTTGCTCGGCTGTGAGCGAAGCAGATGAGATAAGGATTGGTGGCCCTGGGACGTGTGGATCTTTGCTCCACATCTAGATCTGCAGTGGAAGGAGCTCTCCCAAGGGCTTCTACCATTGCCTGGAATGTCATCCCCATACACAGGTATGTGTTTGGGCAGACAAGCATTAGCCCAGATCCCTTCAACTCTCATCAGCCTTGGAGGCCACAAAAACAGTTAATCCTCCCCCTTCCTCCATACTCCACAGATACCCCATCCTAGAAGCTGAAACCCTTTATTAGGACTTTACATATAGCATCATCTACTTCAACTAGAGGAACACTCAGAATCCATTTCCAAACTCAAATTCTGTCTTAAACTTTACTTGGAAGACGAGGACAAACAAAATGTTTGTCTAAGGAAAATACAAGGAAACTATTTCTTTTCCTCAGACTGTCAGGTCAGCCCACCCCACCTTATTTCTTTCAGAAAAAAAGAAATATCATCAGCAAAAAGCTCTTTACTCTACTTTCCTCTTTGTTTTAAATGCCAGCGATCTAGATACCAGTGATCTTGATGTTGCTTTGCTGAGCCAACGTTACCACTTTCAAACAGGTTTTGCATTAAATTTGAGACCCTCTAAATACACTTGTACTGAGTGCACATCCTGTAGGCAACCCAAGGATTTGACCAAAAAGCAACTTGCATTTCTAGTGCTGCCAGCCTTAGAAAGGTGAGTTTCCTATAGGATGGATGACCCATGAACAGAACAACAAGAAAAACCACTGAAATGGACACCACCAAGCTGTGACTATGATTCAAGTAATTTCCATAAAGCATTCTGTGTAGAACATACAAGTATCAGTATAACAACAGCTCCCAGGGATATTTGCAATACAAACATGTACTGCAACACTCCAAGATACAAGACATGCCAAAAGCAGACTGCTACCTCTACTGTCATCCATCTCCCCATCTCTCGAGTGTTCTGACTGGGCATCTGGGGGTGTCTGAAGCACAGCCACACTGTTCTGATTTATTATCTTCAGTTTAAGCTTTGGTTTCGTCCGTTTTCTTCTCGGTACTGTCACAGTTAGGCTCTGTAACTGAGACATGCCGGATTCTGTCAAGCAGACTCCATCCTGGGTGTATGTCTTCGGTGGGTCTATAAAAGTTAAATGAATCATAACAGCAATATAAAACTCTTTTAATTTACAAGTCTTAGATTTTTAGGAAGAGCACTTTTAAGAGTTAATAATCCACGTGTATGGAGCTGATTCGTGAGTGAGGAAATTGGTATAAATAAAGCAGAGATATCTGATACTGTCTTACACATTACAGTTACAGCTTTGGAATTTAGAGTCTGATGTCAAATCCAGCAACAATCCAGCATCCAATCCTAGAATCCATCAAGGACTCATCAGAAGGAATGATTTGATTATGGAAACCGGTGCCTTGCAGGGTATTTCTGTACCCCTGGCACTCACAGACTGCTGTGCAATCTTACTTTGGATCCCTGTTACTTATCAGCCTCACCTCATCCAACCCTCAGCCTTGTACCTTCCTCTCATTAACAGCCTTAAGCCTCCCAGAACTCTTGGTAACTCAGTCAAGTTATTAGCCCTATTTTATAGGCAAACCAAGCCCAAGTTATTTCAAGTGAGCTGCTCAAGAGCAAATTGGAAATCATGGATAGAACCCAAGTCTCCCAAGACCTGCAAGACTGCTTCCTCCTCAAGCTGTTACGTGACAATTGAGTCTACTGATAAACTCTAACATTCCTTAATTCACCATGGAGAAAGGAGCTGTCACCTCTGCTGGGGCCCTGCAAGTGAAGTTTGGGAACTTTTAGGGAATTACCAAATAATGAAGAGGCTGCAGTGATGCTTCTGCTCTTCGGAGCCAATTAAACAATGATTTGCTAACGCAGTTTTTTAAAACATATAAACATCATAATAATTGTTCCCTTTAACCAAGAATATTTTCTTATGCAACATCTCACACCTTAAAACACAGCTGGTTCTGAACAAAATTCTTCCCAGATGACTGTTTTCTTATGCTGAACTAAAAAAGGGTGTTTGCTTTAAAAAAAAAAAAAAAAAATCACATAATTTTTTCAGCTTGAAGATTTGAGGGGAGAACCTTTTCTCAGAACTACATTTATGCAGTATCAAATGGAAAAACATTCTGACTTGATGGAAGCTGTCTGTTCTAACATGATGGAAGCTGTTAGGTGCTATCATTATAAAAAGTGACTTGTGAGTAGGCTTGTCAGGATTATAAATTTCTAGCATAAACCAGACAAACACAGGAAAGTTGTGTCCTCCTACAGCTTGAGCCTGCAAACATTTGTGGACATGCTTGACTCAGCCCCACTGTGTTATCACTGCTAATATTAAGGCAAGCAACTAAATCTGCAGCATCAAAGCATAATTTAAAGTAAATATTACAGCACAGGTATGGCAGGCAAAAGAGAAGGAAGAAAAGAGAATTAAAAAAAAAAGCATGCTGTGGTAACTGAAGGATAGTTAATGCTGTGTTATAAGATTGTAGAAAAAGGAATTTTTCCCTCATATAAAAATATACCCTTAAAATATGCTAAATGACCAAAGATTTACATTTTTTACCTAGTTCTTTTGATTTTGAAATAATCTGAGCTCCAACTGATGAATCACAACAGTCCAAAGAAGGCACTGAAAAATATAAGGAAAATCATTTCAACTTTTCAAAATGGTGACTTGATTTAAACTGAAACTATCAATAATTTTCCTTCAGACAGTTCCATTCAGCTCCCTAATTGATGCTGCTGGCAACATCCACTAGCACCTTTAAAATCAAGTGCTTCTCAGCGTCACAGAAGATGTGACTCCAAAACAAGCCTGATACAAACTGAAGTCCTCCAGCTTGCTAGAGCCAAGAACGGCACTGGAACAGCACTGAACTCAATAGTAAATGATCTTCTACTAGACCAAGGGCAAATGAATACACTGGATCTACTGGACTGGAAGGTAACCTCTACACTAGTCAGGATGCCCAAAGTTTGCTGGCCTGGGTATGAAAAATAGGAGGGCTTTGTAAATTGGGTATTGACCCCTCTTTTAGCTACCCAAGGAGGGGCAGGCACATGTCAACAGCTTTGCACACAAGGTGTCTGTGCTGTCAGGTCTCTTACAAGGTCTCACAACACACGTGAGAAGGCTGATATATCTGAGAACTGATGGTACATGACTTGTTGAAGCTCGATGGGGTGATTCTTACTCAAGATTAAGAACATCAATAAACAGAACAGCAGAAACTCAATTTATAAACTTCAGGGGAGCACTGCAACAATGCGACCAAACAAAAAATGATCGAAATCTCCTGCAACCCCAGGCTACTGCTATGAGTAGGAATGCTCTTCCCATCTGCCTTAATTACAATAACCATAATCACACTTCACCTGTGGTGTGCAGACTAGACTTTTAATATTAGTAGTGACTTTACAGAGATTACATACAGCAAGTAAAGTGAAAATTAGAAGCTTCTATCTCGCAAACACTGAGGACTACAATCAGAAAACCTGTTAGTTTGGCATGGTTAGCATTACCATACAGGCCAGTTTAGCCACACTTTTTTCTTATTTTTTTTGCCTAGAAATCTTAGCCACACTGAATTTAAGACTGAGACAAACATCTGGAGTATTTACTTTGGGTCTGAGACTACAAGATGAGACCACTGAGGCAAAGCACCTGTGGGAGTTCAGACCGGGGCACATGTGCTGCTGCTGCTGCTGAGCATCTCACACACCATATGGGAGTCAGGCAAGACTCAGAAAAGCACAAAGGCTTCCAAGCAGCACCTACATTCTTTGCTAAATACAATAATGAATAAGAAAACATCCTCTAGATTTCAAAATGTATTAAAAAAATTAAGGAAAGTGAAAGACTGTCTTCAAAACCTACAGACCTTTAGAATTTTTATGTCAAGTACAACTAAAGGATATTATATAACCTACAGAAAACCAGTATTCCATGCAATTAGTAAATGAAAGCAGCCTGTAAGAATTACTGAAAATGACACACAGGAGTGAAAGGAAAGGACAAGTAAGGAAAACTGAAAATGAGATTTTGAAAGAGAGACTGAACTGGAAGGAAACAAAAAAATATGGGACAAGCTGCAGGATGAAAGAGACTCAAATGTACTGAATTGAAATAACAGAAAAAAAAGCAGACTGTAAGAAATCCTTATTGAAATAAGACATCATCTGTTCATTTAAAACATCTTGTAAATGATAACCATTTAAGACAGAGATAGCAATTATTGAATTGGAAGCTAAGGTAAATGAAAAATTCAGAAAGATGTCTGTGAATGGGAATTTGAAATCCTTATTTAAAAGTCAAACAACAGAAGCTCTTCTGAGCCGGGTCAGATCGGGAACAATTTTAGCTTTGGAGACTGAATAGAGTTGAAATAGTCAAATAAACAAGCTGATAGTGGCAGAGGTGAGGCCTTCAGAGAGCAACTCACAAAAGCTGCATAAACTAACAGTGTTTGAAGACAATATCAAACAGATTCCAGAGAAGGAGCTAATTAGAGTGCAGATTAAGGATTAAAATCAATAAAATGGATAACAGAGAAACACAGCACTGCTAGAGAAAGACAGTTCAAGGGGAAAAAAAAAAAAATTGACCCAAAAAGTGCTTTCTGTGGCATTTAACTGAAGTGTAACCAAAATTATAATTTGTTAAAGGGTTTAAACATACTGAGTATTATACAGCATTTAGGAGCTTCATCTGCAAACAAATAAGAGTACAATACAATGGGAAGAATCACGGTTTCAAAAAGAAAGGGAGCTGCCATTTGTAAGGCTGTAATAGAAAAGAACAATTCTAGGAAGAAATGAAATAATTGTATGGAACAGAGTGAAAATTGTACATCAGAGGCTCCCAGCCATAACATGCATATCACTGGTGACACTGAACATCTCTCAGTAAGTGAAACAAACACCTCACTGCCTTTGTTGGCATGTTTACTTGAGCCACAGGAGTTGCAGCTCCCAGCAACTGCTACCAGATCAGCTGTAACTTGCTAAAGAAAACCAGGCAGAGCTGGTCTCTTTGCCTCCTGCAGAGAATGAAAAACAGCACCAAGGGAGGAGGAAGCTGGAGTATGTGGATGGAGAGAGGATGGAGTAAGTGAGGAAGGGATGAAAATTGCAGATGGGGAATAAGACACACAAGAGCAAATGACAGAAAGGCAGAAGTAATGGGAAAATGGTCAAGAATTGCTTGTATGGGAGTAAATGTAAATAAGAGACACGCACCGCTCTCCTCAACGTGCACGAAATACAGCACAGAGGAAAAGTTGCTGCTACCTAGAGCAGCTGCTAGTACCCAATCATGATAATATTCAAGAAATCTAAATTAGAAAAAAAATTTCTACAAGACACAGCAATATGCTGGGGGACGTGCATTATAACTTGAGACCATATTGAAAGGAACCTGATGCAACACTGGTAAGAGATGATTATTTCAAAATAATCTAGTAGTGAAGGCTTATTTTCTACTACTTTGGAGCAAATCATACCACATATTTATGTATGTTCAAGAATGAAAAAACCTATTTATCTTCTATTTCCTGAAGAAGGTGACAACTTTGTAAGATTTTAAGATATGCATCTGATGTTCTTAAGATGAGATAGGGAAGAGCTCTTACAAATTTAAAAGTTTCCATTTTCTGAAGCAAGAAAAATGGAAGCTCTTTCTCAAAACCTACATTCTAGAAGCATTTCCTCTTCACCAACAGTAAACTTGCAATGTACTGGTAATTTATTAGGTTGAGGGGCTCTTGCTTCTTCTACAAAGAAGGTAGTTGAAAAGCTTGTAATAATACTTGAAACACATGAATATCCTCTGTCATACATCAAATGGAAAGAGCAAGAACCATCCCAGTAAGAAACACACGATACAGTACATTTTAAGAAGCTTTCTACTGTAACTAGCAGCTGTTTTTAACTAACTCAAATGCTCATTGTTCTCACCTTGAAACAAAAAATTACAGAAAATTTTCAAAGGAGTTGTAGAAGAATTAATGAGACCAAAACATTTCATATAGAAGTACATGCAAGTATTTCTAAGAACATGCATCAACTGATACATTCAGACATGCAACTGTGCAAACATATATGTGTTAAAGAGGTATTATATATATACTGAGTCAAAACATGAAAGAATAAGCAGAGAAACTTAGTCTTAGAAAAAATGGTGAAAAAAAACCTGCAAAGAAAGCTTGGGAATTCCCTAACAGGCCTTGTGGGACTGGTTCCTACTCCTCAAAGGCAAACCGAGGCAACACCACTTCATGAAGGTGGCAGGAAGGACTAATCCAGGGGCCAGCTCACACCTGAAGTGACACATCTCTGATACCAGCTTGGGATGGTATCACGTTTTATGGGCTTTAGTTATCTCTAAAAGGTGGCTCTGCCAGCTCAAAAGAGAAAGGAAGAGGGAGTATTTCTTACTTGGACTTTTTAAGTGCCTAAAGCTTATTATTGAAATGAACAGAAATCTGTTATATCTGCAAGTTTCTTGGTTTTCCCACTTACAAAGCCTCTCTCCTTTTGAATTTGTGAAAGCAGATCTCAAAAATGAAGTGACTTGTAGAAATACATAAGCATCAGTCATTCTTCTAATAGTGATAAAAGTGAGATACTTGAACTGTTCCAACCATGCAGCTGACAGGGGAGTATATAAACCTCCAAGGTCACGTCTCTAAGTTACAATTACTGCCACACTGTGACAAGGACATGTCAGTGTAAAGGGACATTAGATGCTCTATTGTCCTTGGCAGACCTCTTCAACACATGTCTCATGGTATCTTCAGTCTTGATCAGGAAAGAAGCTGATCTTACTGACATCTTCCTGGTACACACAAATATTTCTTGAAACATTTGCTTAGTTTTTGTACCTTGTTCCTACCATACTCTCAGGATACTTCAATAAAGGGTTAATGTGAACACTTGCTATTATGCTCAAAATGGGTCTAGGTGTCAATGCTCTGTTAAAGAAGCAAACTGAAGCAGAAACTCCCGTGAGCTGACATGCAGAGAAAACAGACCTGGGCTACCACCCCTGCAGCAAGACCATAAATCATATACTAGGCCAATCTAACTGCTGACAGGCCACTCACAGTAACATTAACCAGCACCATCCCACAGAACCAGATACTGTAGCTGTACTTGAAGAGAAAAAATGCAGTAATCTCAGCTTCTGAAGTACCACTGCTAGAGAACTGTAACATGGACTTACGAGGAAGTTGCTGCGTATAAATATTCACTGATAACATGCATGGAGAGCAGCAAAGTTCATCAGGAAGAGCTATACATTTTAACTAAAGAAAGTGGCAACTCCCAGGAAGAAAGTATGGTGAATTATTTTAAAGAGAGCAGCCAGGGAGGGAAGTGCTGATTTAAATACTGGGAGAGCTGAGGGAGTGGCATTAATAAAACATGAGGGAGGAGGGGAAAAATGCTTATAGGAACTGTTGTTACAGCTACTGCTGCTCCAGACAGCCTCGAAATACTAAAATGTAGAAAGTTTTTTCTGCTTAGAATTGATGTTCAGATTTTTCTGCAGTTAGTAACTTCAGAGAACTGGGCTTTCTTCCATCCACTTGACTGAGATGTCTTTTACGCTTTCAATACCAAATGCTTTTAGCTGTTTACTCAAATTACCTTCAATTAATCTATTCAGAATCCTCCCTTTGGCCTTGCAGCCAATCACTAGAGGACATGAAAGAGCTGAGGACACTTACAGAAGGGCCTTTAAAATAAAACATGAAAAATATCTTACTTCTACCACGAGCCAAGAAGGTCCACCAGAGAAAAGAACCGTAACACATTCCCAAACCTACTTATTGCAGTGTGCAATCCTGCCATTGGTTTCAATTGTCTTCTTACCGTTTGTTGGTGGTATGTATGGCCTACAAATGGTACAGTCAAAACCCATATCAGCTATGTTTTCCACTTCCTCCTCTGTGTTTAAGTTCTGACAGATTGCATGCATCCATCTAGAAATTAAGTGGGGGAAAAAATACAATTTAAAGGAAATATGTGGTGTTTTAGGAGACCTAAATAGCAGTCTATGGTCCAAGTAAATGTGAAATAATTGTTTAGTTTAAATTCTTTTAGGGAGAAATGATGAATCAGGTTCTCCATATACAGCATTCCTCTATGGTGGTGTGTGTTAAATACTGTATATACAGTATTAGATTACCTACTTCCCTTCACAGGAAGGAACTATCTATAAAACAACGTCCTGGAAGTAAATATCTCTTAGTATTATAATTTTCTTCCTATATGGCAATCATTTTAACTACTTCCTTGACACAATATAATCTAGATTTAGCCTCACAACAATAGTCTTGTGAAGCAAATTAGGGTTTTGTTTTTACAGAGGGGGAAAATGAGGCACAAAGTGATTACTGAATATGCCCAGAGTCATATAAAGTCTGTGGTACAACTTGGAACGAACCAATAAGAGACTTCTGAGACTCAATCCAGTGCTCTTTACCACAAGACCATTCCCTTTATACTTTTACATTAGGGGAAAAAAAATAAAATAAGCCTTAAACAGGAAAAACCTGTAAAGATGAGAAATCCTTACCGATCACATTGCCTACACTGAATGATCAGCTCTTCATCCCTGTACGTGCGATAGCAGATTGGGCAGGTGGACAAACTTGCACAGGGAGCACACTGCGTGTAATTATTTTGCCATTCACATCTTAAACCTGGAGAAGTTGCTCCACAGTGTCTGCACCAAACACACCTGCAGAACAGACAAAACCAGCTATTACTTTCAGTTCACAGGAAGATTATCTTGTGGCTTTAAGCCCCTCCTATTTAGAACTGAGTAATTAAGTTTTACATCACTAATAATTGGGAGGGGTGGAAATAATTTCAGGTCAAACAATATTTGAATTAAATCAAATGGTATTAATTAGATTTTGAACAGTACCAACATTTTTATATTTTTTAAGGAAAGTTCCCAAGTAAGAATTCCCTTCAATCTGCAAAAACAGGAGATGTGTGTTTGTAACAGCTCAACAGGTCAAAGGAGTTCTTGCTTCAAGTTGCCATGCACTTGGAGATGTGGAGACTTAACTGGTGAGAGGTCTACTCTGTTCATGTTTCAACCAAGGAAAATGAATGGTTTTCAGGGGGTTTTATTTTGAAAACAATCTGGGGAAGCACCCAGTCATTTTTCCACCTGAATGTTGGAATGAACTTTCCAATGAATGTAAATTGGATTTTTTTTTCCCACCTCTACTTAAGTGGTTTTAGGTACAAAGAAACATTATTAAGAGGAGATAACAGTTTCCTCGTTAAACCGACAACTGAATCAAACAATTCAAAGGTATTTTGTTTGCTTTAATACACTTGACTTAAATACAATGAAAACATTACAGTTCAATTGACATTGCAAGCACAAAGTGAAAAAAGAAGCAAGAGAGGCCAGGGGTCAATATTTCCGACCCCAGAACCAAACAGACCATTTGCACTTCCAGCCTCCCTTGGGCACGGTCTGCAGGGGTGGGTCCAGGCAGTATGTGTGGTAGCTGATGTCGCAGTCGTCACAGAGAAGGAGCCTTCCTGGGTCTGTTGCTTTCCCACAGGCTTCACACACTGTGCACTCCAGGCACCTCCAGCCTTTGCTAAGCACCACTTTAGTAATCTGCAAACAGCAAGGTGAAAAGTATTTGAAAACTGCTCCATGAAATGTGATCGTTGTATAAATTAAGGTCTGGCTAGTGGGGCACAGGATGTTCTGCTGACACAGGTAGCTGGGTACGGAGTCTACAGAAAGAAATTGTGATTACTCGTGTGACCAGCAGGAGCAGGGAGGTGACTGTGCCCCTGGACTTGGCACTCATGAGACTGCACCTTGAGTACTGTGTTCAGTTTTGGGTACCATAGGGTAAGAAGGAAATTGAGGTGCTGGAGAGGGTGCAGAGAAGGGCAACAAGGCTGGTGAGGGGTCTTATGAGGAGCACCTGAGGGTACTGGGATTTTTTAGCTTGGAGAAGAGGAGGTTGAGAGGAGACCTCATTGCTCTCTACAACTACCTAAAAGAAGATTATAGTGAGGCTGAGTGGTACTTCTCCCAAGTAACTATTGACAGGACAAGAGGTAATGGCCTCAAGTTGCGCCAGGGGAGGTTTAGATTGGATATTAGGAAGAAGTTATTTACTGAAAGAGGTGTTAGGCACTGGAACAGGCTGCCCAGAGAGGTGGTGGAGGTGTTCAAAAAACAAGTAGATGTGGCACTTTGAGACACGGTCTTGGGATCACAGAGATGTTGGACAAAGGTTGGACTTGATGACCTTAGAGGTCCTTTCCAACCTAAAAGATTCTATGATTCTACTAACATCTGATACTGTTCCAGAATATAATTTCTTCAGATAAACTACCATACCAGAGAATATATACTTCATGGATATATGTAGATACAGATATGTAGGATCTACATGTAGAACAGTTTACTCCTTACAGGAGTAGCTGGTCCTGTAGGGATGAAGGAGGACACACGGCTGCTTTTTTAAAGCTACATAATAAAGCCAGGATTCAGACCACTACAAATCCTGTATCCTTCCTAAATTGCCAGTGGTAACCAGTGCTGGTCTTCTAGTCATGTGAAGCAAACTACTAATTTATTGTAATTAATACATAGTGTAAGAGTAGGATATAAACAAAAAGTCAAATTACAGTTGTATGAAATACGCGTATGGCATTTTGCAAAGTACATTTATAATAAACTTTTGGGACATGTTTAAAAAAAAATCCCACTTTTACATAGAGGTATTTATGTAATGAACAATAAAAAGTATACAGTGTATACATTACAGTAAATAGCTTATGTGCTTGCGAAGTCATCTCATACCATTTAAATTTAATTTTCACACATTCTCTCCTAGACTAATGAATGTAAAATGTATTAATTAACTACTCCAACTGCTGTCAATTCTGACAGCCAACAGACAAATTGAATCAACTAAACCTTATGCCCCTAGTAAATGAAGATGCAGTGTAATTTTTTTTCTTTGTTTTCAATTCTGCTTGTATTTAGGCTTTAAGCTTACATCTCCAACTGTTATTTTAACCAACTGCTGGATAATCAGTGCTATTTATGGTTGCAAAATTACAAAAAGGTTAATTTCTCTTGAGGCAATGCATACTATAAAATGACATTTAATTAAAGTCTTTCACAAGTCGCATACAAATAATGGTCACATTAGCTGATGAATATCTAACAAGTTAATGACTCCCCTAATTGCCACAAAACTGAAGGCAGCATCGTGCTATTAAAGTACAATATGAAAACAGTGTAATCAAGTAATTTTTTTATGTAACAGAAGCACTCACCTTAATACTGACACAGTATGGATGGTAACACTGACCACATTGAGAACAGGCGAGCAACCTGCCCTCAGCACCTTGGCCAAAACTCCCACACACCACACACATATCCTGAAACGACAGAGCAGAGCAGGTTCTCAACACGTGCCAGACACTAAATTCTGGAGACACAGAACTGTAAAATCCAACTAGCTCGCTGTATAGTTTAACTCCTAGCAAGGACATCCATTTACTTTTTTCTAATTATAAAGCAGAGAAACAAAATGAAAATACAGTAGCTATTTTCCTAACCTGATGGAGAGTGAACTTGTCACTGCTAGAGAAGAGGACAACTGTATTATGCATCGAGTTTTCTTCCTCATCTTTGTTAGATGAAATATCCATAGTTGTGACCTATTAAAAGACATAAATAGCAAGCACATCACATTTTCTAAGACATGAAACTTATTCTCTAAATATGCTCAGTTTTAACAGTACCAGAGAATACAAGCTTTGCAAATATTTATTCATACCACATGAACTTCCATAAAAAGCTACCTTTACCAGAAATTACATTAATTCACATTTTCACACCAGTACAAGAATGATCATGAATTCATTTCTACATCCACATTCTCTTCCTCTCCTTTGTTCATCTTATATGACCCCATTGCACTTTAAAATGGAAATGGAAGGAAGGAGGTAGACTAAGAAAATAAATCACTAAGGAGAAACTGTCATGCTGTGACCAGTCTACTCTGTTCCTTACATATAAATAGTGAGGGTTTCATTGAAAAGTTAACTGCAGCAACATACTTTTAAGTATTAATTTAAAGAGCAATTGTAGAAATGTCATTTGTCCCATATTGTCTAGTTAATGTTCCAAATATATTAGAAGAATGAGCAAGAGTTCTAAAGTTACAAGAGTTAGGATACTCTCTGTAAGCAGTTTCTTTATGAGCCTTATCTATCTTGGCCATAAAAACTTGCATTGATTTTGAAAGGGCTGTTTTGGTCTCAATCCATCAGCTCTTACTCTAGACATTCATTCTCCTTTTGATCAAGAGACTGTTCCTCTGGCCTGCCCTTTATTAATTCAGTGCATACATGTACATACAGCTTCTTAGGAAGAAAAACAAGAAAAAAAAGACTTAAACTGTGTTCTGACTTCCATGCAAGTCTTGCTATGCAGAATTTGCTCTCCATGAATTTAAACTATTTCCTAACTATTAGTTAGGCCTAACTATTTACCCCCTGAACCAGTAACGGCTGTGGAAGTTTGGAAGATAAGAGGACACACAACTCTATGTAAAAAACAAAAGTATGCTAGAGAAATACAAATTAGTTCTACCAGCTGTTCTGATTTTATAAACGTGGATTATTTTAAGTATAGTTTGTGTCTTACACAGAGAGTTTTGTTCCAATAGTAACTTAAATATTTTACAAATGCAAACATCACTCTGGAGACAAGTGTAAATATCGTTGCAACAGCTACAGCAATCCTTCTGATACACTGTTGCTGAAAGTCAGCATTTATTGAGAAACAGCTAAAAAGGGGATATGTTGTTAATGCATTTCAATTACTGTATGGTTGAGAGCACTGCAGCTGTAACTAACTAATTAACCAAAAAACACCCAAAACACCTCTTGACATGTTCAGGGAGAGCTCTTCTCTCACATTAATTTCCACAGGTTCACTAAGTTCTTGGAATCTCCTGCACATAGAAAAGAGCAGAATCTGGAGGAGTGAATCACTGCAGTTTTTATGCTTGCTTAATGCCAGCCATGACCCAGCTGCAGTTAACTTGTAGCCACCTTCTTCTCCATTCCCAAGATACATCAAGATATTTCCAAATTTGTGAAGCTGTCCACTAGCCACAATCACATGTTGAGTAAGAATTGGTTTGGGCTGAAGATATTCCCATTTCAAATATTTATCTGGCAAAAGGCTGGTCTCTTGCTATTGCTGCCTTCATCTACTCTACCACAAGACAGCCAGGTCTCAGCTCTAGATCTCTCAAGCTGCTATTTATCTGATAAGTCACAGGATCAAATTTCTATAGGAAATTGTGGAGAGTGATGTCCATTTTGTATTTATAGCAACTGACCTACCTCAATATTCTCTGTTCAGCTACAAAACTTTTAAAGTTTGTTCTATAAAACCCAGCTTCCCTTGAAGTATAAATCTGTGCTTTATAACATGGAATCATAGAATGGTTTGGGTTGGAAGGGACTTTTAATGTCATCTAGTCCAACCCCCTGCAGTGAGCAGGGACATCTTCAACTAGAGCAGACTGCTCAGAGCCCCATCCAGCCTGACCTTGAGTGTGTCCAGGGATGGGGCATCGACCACCTCTCTGGACAACCTGAGCCAGTGTTTAACCACCCTGATTGTAAAAATTTCCTTATATCTACTCTGAATTTATCCTATTTTAGTTTAGAACTATTACCCCTTGTCCTACCACTATAGGCCTTATTAAAAAGCCTCTCTCCAGATTTCTTATAAATTCCCTTCAAGTATTGAAAGGCTGCAATAACGTCTCTCTGGAGCTTTCTCTTCTCCAGGATGAACAACCCCAACTTTCTCAGCTTTTTCTTCGTAGCAGATGTGTTCCAGCCCTCTGATCACTTCTGTGGCCCTTCTCCAGATCCGCTCCAACAGGTCCACGTCTTTTCTGTACTGAGGACTAAATAATTAATTAGGGGAGTTGGACTAGATTACCTGTGGAGATCCTTTCCAACCCGATACATTCTATGACTGTATTTCTACAGCTAAAGGGGTAGAAAATACTTTTTGTAAACCCTTTCTTAAACTTTGCATATGGCAATATGTTCTTTTAGTTACATAAAGAGCACATTTAATTATTTAGGTGTGTTACACAAGGAAAGAAGATGGTTAATACATCTAACGTGCCATGGGTAAATTAGCTTGGCACCACTTCTATTGCCCTAGTGTGCAAGTTTAGAAACACTTCCGTGATATCTTGCTCTGCAATTAGTTCTTATGTTGCCTTCATTATTTCCTCATCATCTAATTCTGTAATTCATTCTATGATTATGTGAACATCTCCAATTCAATAAGGTACCTATGACTAACCTGAATGAAGTCATACTGTATGTTTAAAACTAGGCATTTGTTCATGAATCTTGACCATTCAAAGCTTCAAAACGGAACAATGACAGAGATGTTTGTTCCTTTTCCAGATCACTAATACCACAGTATTCCAATAAGTTATTACATAGGCAGCAAGAAGTGGCACAATGCTCTATAAGCTCTAACAGATTGTATGTAAAACCAGAAAAAAGTAGGTCTAAGGAGAGTCTGAAGAATTACTTCATAAAGACATAAAAATGTGCAAGTCCTCCTCTGAAGATGAGGAACAGGATGCCTCTCAAAATCTGCAGGGCTGATCAATAATCAAACTTCAAAAGGAAAGCTCAAAGAAGCCAAGTCAATAGCAGGAAAAAAACAATGAATCTTTTCAGTCCAGATTTCTAATAGTATCTCATAACAAAATACCTCTTCTGACAAGGAGCAGCCCAGGACCATGTATGAATTAAGAGTTTTAAAAGGACTTCAAGAATGAAATAGCTTAACTATCAATTACAGTGAGCAGCAGCTTGCTTAGAATCACTTGAGTGCTGTAGGAGTGGGAGATGGCCAATGTAACTACCATTTTCTCAAAGGTTTCAGGGGGGAAGCCATGTACTGTCTACAGAATATCTGGTATTGGATCATAACAGAGAACACTGATATGTATTATATTTTGTTAAAGAGTCATGGAAGCTTTAATTATGATAAATCAGGATCTATCAGAGCTCTCTGAAGGAGTGAGCAAGCCTGAGGACAGGGAAATCTGACTGATGTAACTTACGTCATTACCAAATTCTTCAGGCAAAGCCCTTTACCAGTGCTCCTTAAAAAAGGCAAACTGACATAGAATTAGAGGAATGCTCCCCTATATTGACACAAGACATGAAATATATCATAGAATATATAATCAGTTTTCTATATGGGAGAATAGCAGCAGTGGAAATCTAACAGAGATGTCTGCTAACAGGTGACAGTGTTCAATACACTCATGTGCAATCTGAAAAATCAAGTGAGGAGCAAGGTGACAAAGTTCACCAGCAGTATTAGGATTGTTGGAGTAATAAAGAACAAAAGACAACAGTGAAGAACTGCACAAGAACATCATAAAGCTGAGTGCTGGGCTATGAAAAGGCTGAAGAAAATACAAAAAAAGGATGATCAAAAATATGGAATAGCTTCCATACAAGGAACAACTCAAAATACTGGGATTCTCCAGCCTGGGTAGGAAAGAGTAGAAGGAAAAAGTGGAGAAATTATGAAGATCTATAGGAACTGAGTGGGGCATGGAGGGAAGAGGTGAATAGAAAACAACTCTCCACTGCCTCTTCTGTAAGAGCACTAAGGAGCAGGAAATGAAACCAGTAGGTTTCATTTAAAACAATAGGCTGATGAGCTGTAGAACTAAAAAAGGTTAACATGTTTCTATAAGTTTTAAAGGTGAATAGACAAATTCCTGAAAGCAAGCTCCAACACAGGCTGCCCAAGATGAAGATAGCACCTCCTGTTCAGCAAGTGCCCGAGTCACAAACTGTTGGAAGTGTCTCCTTCTCTAGGCCTCTTCTGTTTCCTGACTCTTCCACCAGCTCTCAGCTTTGGTCTCCTGGGTAGAAGAATCTCTGGCCTGATCTGCTACAGCTGCTCTTACATTCTTATGCACAAGCCTCACTCTCCCCTTTTCTGTTGTTCAGTGAGGGCTGTCCTTACCCAGCATGTTTTCCACCCAAGGAAATGGAAGGAGTGCTCTAGGACTCCCAACAGTCATGTCTTTAAGTGGCAAGAGCGGCATAAAATTGCTTCAGATCCATTAAGCTACAGTGCTTCAGTTCTTCATCACAGACATTTAATAATAACCAGACTTCATCAAATACCTCTGCTTTTTAGTGCTCTTTGGTTTTATACAGTATTTTAATACAAGAATAAAATTATGCCGAATAAAATTATGACACATTATCAGACCATAATATAACTTAAAGCAAATGTTCTTACCCCTGGGATGACTACAGCCCCAACTCCATTCTTCAGTTTGGATCTACCTCTGCCACCTCTTCCTGAAAGACCCGCACCACGCGGCCTCCGCTTCCCGGGGAATCCCGATCCACGGCCCTAGTTAATAGAAGACAACAATTTAAGTGCAACCCGAAGTTCTTTTGTTACATGGGATTCAAGTTGTTCAATGTATCTAGGGAAAAACATAAGTAAAAAAACACCCTGTGATTTCAAGTGAATACGAGCACACTAGGCCATTAAGTCACTGCATAAATCATTCTGAAATAGCTTTAACTACTTACATGACATAATATGATCACTTTAACACCAGTAAGAAAGCAACCAAATCCAGAAATATTTATTTTCTGATCA
>VYZX01028834.1:300617-331245 GCA_013401335.1 Brachypteracias leptosomus | reverse complement strand
CCCCCCCCCAGTTGCAAACTAGCCAAAATAAATATCCTATATTTTATGATTCAGTTTTCTTTTCTTATTTAACAGTCAGCTCAGACAGTTACAGGACTTTTGAACAGGGTCTGGACACTTGATTACTTGCAATCACAGATGCTTTGACACTATGAATAATCAAGCAAAAACTGGAATTTATTAGGACTCAATGTTGCTCCCAAAGCAAAGCAGGAGCTGGCTCCACAAAACTCTCTTAATTCAGCAGATACAGGGAGTGCTTTTTAGATTAATTACATCAATTACATTCAGATCAACACTCCCCATAACATGATGGTTTTTTTACAAAACATCCACTTATTTTTAGACAGCTTCTTTTTCCTCCTTCCTGATTTTAGATGCAGATGCACAGTTGTAGTGCTGTGTGCTCTGGAGAATTCACAGTATGTTCAACCACAATTAACTGTGGAAAAGCAAGTATCATTTTAATAATAATTACCTGATATTAATACTGTGACTTAGTTTGGTTCTATTATTATTATTTCAAAATGAACTAAACACAAAGAGGATCCCCTAATCCTCTCTAATCACTTCCAGAGAGAAAAAGAACTTATTCACCATGTCCCCAAGTTTTGGCTGGTAAATCAGACATCTTTATGTGTTTCAGAGCCTCTGATCTGTATAACTGATGGTAATTATGGTATATATTCAAATAAGCACCTTGCCTACTATGAAATAAGCAATGAGATTATTCACTGCATTTCAAATTTGTGAATAATCTCAGCTCCTAATATAGCCCAATTCAATCCGTAGAATATTTAGATACGGTGCCTGTATCAAACGTTTGCTGGAAACTACTTTTAATACCAAAGCAAAACATTTACTCAAAAAACCAATGTTAACAGAACCACAAAGCTCCTTGGGGACAGAGTCACCAACAGACACAAATGGTCTTTACTGCTGGAGACAGGAGTTCCCTGGATGGAAAGCAGCACTGCGGGCTCAATGTTACCAACACACTTCTCAAATATGCCAACTCCTGTCTTAAAGAAGATATAGAAGTTTATGGTCATAATTAATCCAAGCATCCCAGTGTTAAAATTTTATTAACATCCATCTATTCATGGATAGAGACATTAAATTAACTTATTCTTAGACCACAAAGTACTGTACCATGGTGCTACTTTAGGAAGTAAAAGGAAGGATGCTAATGACAGTTGAAGTATTTATATGAACTAAGGTGAAAGAACAAATGCTGTTCTTACATATATATAGTGTTAATAAATATACACACACAGGACATACAAGCATCAGGTTTTTATGATGTAAACTCTTCTGGCATGTTTCTTACTTTGCCTGTTTCAGACTAGGTATCAGTATTGTTATTTTCACACAACTAGTAACACGAATAAGCACATATTTGTCTCAATGTTAATGCTGAATATTAAGCTGAAAATTAATGCTTGAAGCAGCAATAGCTAAGCTAACATCAAATTAAAATAAAATTAGCATGAGAGTTAAAGTGAGATGAAAATAAACCATTGGGAAAGCTACAGCTATTTGTCAGTGTTTCATCAATTTTTTTTTTTTGCCTTTATTTAAAAATAATAATTCCACTTAGGTGGAATTTCTTCAGGTGTTTTTAATGGTAAATGTCACTGTGGATACAAGTTTTGGTCCATCTAATCAGGTAGGAAAGTTGTAATTTATTCCCCCATAAGCTAAAAGTGATGTCACTTTGAATCCACTCTGCAAGATTTCTCTGCAGCAACAAATTCAAGCCACCCTTCTGATCTCTGCTCCTTTCCATGCCTGGCTTACCTTACTGCCAGTCTTAAGGATATTTTCCTTCTCAGGTAATTTATTCTGACAGCTACATAAAGCTAACCACAAAAAGTGAAGTACTTAATATACACAAAAAATTGGAAATACAAGCTATTCTTTGCTATTGAAAAGCAGGGCAATGCCATCACATTGTACACTCTGGAAAGTAGACTTTTTTTTAACCTGAAAGCTCCAGAGTTTCAATAATTTTTAAAGGCCTTAAACAGTAATAGAAGATTAATTCAGTTGCGAGATACAGAATTTCATCACTAATCTCTACAGCAGAAAGATAGCAATGGATACATGAAAATAAATTCAAATTATTTACCACTTTGATGCTCCAAATGGCACTGCCAGGAAGCTGTCTGGATTTAAAAATGTCCCGACCTTCTGAAATGTCTGGGGACCAGGAAGGTGGGCTCACTGTATTATTGGTACTCCAAGCCCCCTAGGATACGGTGGGTGAGAAAATAGATGTATAAAACTTGGCAACATAAAAAAAAAAAGATTAAAAAAAAAAAAAAGGCAAGCAACAAAAAAAATCTGAAAAGCAAAGCACATGCAGGCATAGGCATTTCTATGTTAACTTAAGTAGTCAATTAGTTCACTGAGTGAGAGGAAGGTGGGAAAGTTTTAGGTTGTCATTGAAACATACACTAAAACAAGTATTAACCTCCAAGTGATGGTTAAGTACAACAAAATGAGTAGCATAAACAAAGCATAATACAAATTGAAAGCAAGCAATCATAACAACAGCAAATTATATCCCTAGATGTTATTGCATCAAATGAAGAAGACAGTAGTTTGAGATGATAACGTCCCCTTTTACACGTCAGATCACAGTCTGAGGAACAGATGGCCCTCCTCGGCTCTCGAGTCTAAACTACTGACAATCACAGCAAGGACTGGTCTGAGAAGCATGTGAAACAAAAGGAATACAAATAAACCATTGGAAAAAAAGAAAAAAACAGCCATGGTCATTAACAAAGTATCTCTTCCCTGCAAGTTTCCCACAAATAAACCAGTAAAAATGCCCACTATTAATTTTTTTTTCACTCCAGTGTTTTCATGTTACACTGTGGTATCAAATTTTAATGTGACTATATACATGTAATAATATATATCCATATGGTGTACCTAAAAACTCTAACTGATTATTATCTCGACTTATACAGTTCTCATCATGGTGAGATATTGTACAACTCTGTTGGAAGAAATAAAGTAAAACAAGAAAATGCTAAGACAGACAAGAAAAAAAACCTGCTGAAGTTCCTCATACACATTAAAATCTGTGGCAGGCTTCCTCAAACCCTGAGTAAAGACTGCAGGAGACAGACATTGTAAAGAAATTCATTCTCAATTTACAGATTAAAGTAGTTAAAGGATAATACGTTTCCCTAATTCTAAGTTAGTGAGAGTAAGAAATAATGAATACCAAGAGAAGTAAGCCCAATGACAAGTGGAGGTTTGCCTTCTCCAGAGCGCTGTTCAGCAGCAGAACCTCACAGATGATGGGGAACAACCCCATGCACACCAACAGCCCCAGCTACTCACACATCCACAACTGCCCATACAGGTGAGCTCAGACACATTTATCTCTCTAAATACTGCTCTATACAATAATAAGCATTCAGAAAAACTAGATAGCTTTGCAAAATGTGGGGTTTTTTTTCCTGAAATGAAATAATTCTCTACCAAGAATGTGTGGGAAACAGTTTCTTTGGAATCAACAAGTCATAAATTCACCTTGGATTGTAAATAAGTATTTTGTCAACAGCTGCACTGACTGAAATAAGGCTACCCCTCAAGTGATTTCAGGCCAGAGGGATCATGGGCAAGACCTCTCTGATCCATGTAAGGCACAGCCAGGTTAACTCAATCTGCTGATGAAGGTGAGTATGAGCCAACATCTTGCTCACCCTTGAGAATATGAGGAAGAGCTCATATGACCACCTTTTGCTTACAGAGCTGGGTAGGCAGAAACCTACAGCAGCTCAGATACCTTCAAACAGGCAGGCAGATCCAAAAGAAAATGTTTGCCAGTGGCCTAAAAGCCTAATCATACACAAAAGCTGCATTTTAAAAATGCCAATGTTGTCCAAGTGGTACAACCCACAGTGGGGACATGGTGGTATTCTGTATAAATCTGCTTTCTAGGAGTTCAGCTGTGCCTGCCTGGGAAAAGGAATATAGACAACATGTAACTTTAAAAATTAAAAACTTTACAATTCTGCCCACACAAGGTGGTATTTGACACACAACCTACAAACTGTTCAGTGCCCAGACAACTACCTGTGTGTTTTCAACTGCCCATTGTTGCCTCCCCTCTGCCAGATGCTGCCACAAAACACTCCAGCTGAACTGCTACTGTCAGCAACTGCTCACCTCCACTTGGATTGAAGTGACTATGATTAAGGAGCTTAAATTGAAAGACTTTATCTTTGCTGTCTTGCTTGACTTCTGTTAGATGGTCATCACCAAACAACTCAGCAGATTGAAAGAATCTCCAGCTTCTAACAGGGCAATAGTGTTGAGCAGAAACCTGCACCTGCAACCCTAGAGATGGATGAGCATCCCTGCTCACATGCAGGATGTAAGAGCATAACATTCGTGATATTACATGGGCACAACCACAAGTCAGAACCCGGGGGGAAGAAAGCAGGCAAACCTCCATGGAAATAGAGCTTTGATGCACCTACCCAAGCACACCCGCTGAAACACATCACCCTCTACCTGTGCTGAGCCACCCTGGGCTCCCTGCGTGGTCAGCTAAGAGGATGGTCAGCTAAGAGGAACGGGTCTTGCCAAGGGCAACTCACCACAGGGGGTGGAAGGTGGCAGATTAGTCTCACCTACATGGCCCCAGTTCTCTCCAGTGACTCTAAGGGGAACCTCAAGGAGACTGCAGCAGAACTTTAACACCACAGACATGTGCAGATACCCACTCCTCCAGCCCCCAGCAACTTCCACCAGGCAGGAATGGCAAGACTGACATCTGATTTTGTTAGATCAAGAACACTGCAGTTTATGAACCACTTTTCTGTCCACATCTCATGTTTTCACTAAGCACTGTCACACTTGTTAGCAACTACACCAGCAGGTCTGTGGCAATAGGAGATTTACCTTTGCTATGGTAGTCTTATTTTTAATACCAATGAATGTCCCATTTTAGCAAGATAAAATTACAACTTTCATTGAATTTTACTTACCATTCCCCTGTATTTGTAGAATTCATAATGCATAGTAAGTAACTGTCTTTATAATATGGCACCACAAAGAAAATCGGTGTATTGTAGAAACAATCTTTAAATTAATCTATAAAGGAGGCAACATGCTGGCTAAGGGTCACAGTTCAAGATCTTAAACATGCTGATAATTAATCAACAATTAAAACTACCTACTCTTACTTGGGACATACAAAATTCCTTTTAAGAAGATACTCTTTTCTACTGATTTAAGTACATTTAAAAGATTAAAAAGCTAATAGAATATTAAATCTGAATATGAAATATTTGGTCTTTCAAAACAAAATGAATTGTACATGATTCATGAACCATATTGTTAAGAATTAAACTGGAAATTTAATCCAAGTTTTATTGTAGATCAGAAACATTTGAATTCCTGGTCAGATAAACTTAATTAAAAGCACACACTTACACAATACTATGAACAATGAATTACATCAAAAAGATGCATTAATTATATTTTGGCTTTTAACGAATGCCTATTACCACACAACACTGAAAAGAAAGTTTGATTCAGTTCATTTACATCAGAACCAGGGCAATAATTCTGTATTGTGACAGAAACAGCAAGTTCTACATCTCCATCATATTCTTGAGACTGGGAGCTGGACAGAAACTCTGAAACCAGAGTCAGCGTGGGTGAGGAGATCACTCTCAATGCCCACTGACTGTGCTGAGCTGCTTCACACCTCAGGAAATCTGTGGCAACCACAAATGCACAAAGCTGTTTTTTCAACTGAATATTTAATGTAATTTTAGGGTTGCTAACAAAATTTAATCTGTTCAAAATACAGCTTCCCTCATAGAAAAATGATAGAAACTGTAACAAAATCTCATCCTTGAAAAATGGAAATTGACTCTTTCTGATGCTTTTTCCCAACATCTACTACTATGACAACATACTTAGTGATACCATCTCATTGAAGACAGAAAAAACACCACAGTACCCAAGAAAAAGCACATATCTGACACCATCATGGTGCTTTGCATTTTTCAGTGTCATTTGAGAAAATATCATAAAACACCTAGAAATCCATAGAGAGCTGTGTAACAGTGATCACTGATATCTTCACAATGAAGATTAAATACCTTTAATAACAGTATATTCCATGGAACACCTCCTAAAGTAATACTTATATAATAAAACCAGTATAAGGTTATTATTTTGTATTCAGTATTGTTCTACAGACCATTCTCAACTCTTTATCTACCAGTCTTACAATGTCCCATGTGTTGCAATGCCCTCAAGCTTCACATGATGCTTTCCAGTACACTGTGCTGTGGTAAAAGTAACTATTTCCAATTTACCCAATTCAGATACACAGAATATATCTAATGCCATTGAAAGAACACTTCCACAGAAAAAACCACCCATTTTCCTTGTTTAGATCCACATGTCAGCTTAGTCATTAATAAACCTACATGATCATTTAAGACTATTTCAGAAAAAAGAAACATGAAAAAGATCAAAGATAGGTCCTGCCCTCACCACAGATTTGCCATTTATAGGCAACGGTGGAGAACCTGCATATTCCATGGAGAAGACACTGTACAGATACAACTCTGAGCACAGCACTTTAAAACTTTATCACGCTGGCAGCTACTAGTGAGTATCTCCGATCTATGAACAACATTTCAGATATATGAAAAAACCAATTTGGCTCTACTATGTAGTAGGATAACAGGAACAGAAAAGAGAGAGCCCATCCATGGACCACACCCCATGGGAAGCCAGCGAGATGCAAAGCCTGGAGGGTATCTGAAGCTCATCTGTAGCTGAAGTTATGGCTAATGCTATCCTAACAAACACTGTTAGTAGAAGTGCACCTCACTGATAGGAATTCTTACACTGACAAATAATATTCTCTGAAATGGAATAAGCTTGTGCCAGCTGAAGCAACTCTTGTCAGTGTAACTGTCCCTACATATTGATTTCTACACAGCCCCCCTTTTGTTTAGAAGATGGATTTTCTCCTGTTGCTTCTAACCAAAGTAATGATGCCTGCAAAAACGCCTGGGGGGAGAGGGGTGGTGAGGACAGCAACACTCAGAGTGCAGCCCTGAAAGGGCCTCATGAAGCCTTTTTGGGCAGAATATTGTCCTCACAGTTGGAGAGATGGACTTTGGTCGTTTCAAAGCAGGAGCGATGTAGGGGTGATGCAGACACATCATTAAAGCCTATTACAAATGCAAATTACTAGATCCGATACAGGAAATCACTTCAGATTACCTTAACTTTATATTCAATGCTGAAACTGAATAATCATTCAAACATATTTTATTAGCAATTGTATTAACGGATTTTGAAGAAAGAGATAATAATTCGTCCTCCTGCCCCGAACAAAGCACTAAATTTAACAAAGACAAATCCAAATCAGAAACTCTTCCTTCACTTGGATTCCCCTGACTCCAGTGAAGCATGAGCTTTATAAAATTTAGGAGCAATATATTCAAGATCCAGAGAATTTTTTTCCTATTCTTCTTCCTATGAAATCCTGTAAGCCCATTGCAACGGATTTTTTAATTTTTTTTTAAACAGGAACAGGACATTCCAACAAGGTAAACTATGTATTAAAAGATTTAAATTTTCTAGGAGAAAGTGAAGAATATTGTCATTTGTTGAAGGCTTATTTTTGGGGTCCAAAGAATAATCACTCTTTATGAAGGATCTACTTTAAACCTGTGCAGTCCTGGACAAGCAACTACTTCTGCAATGACAGCTCCTTGGTGCAACAAAAGAAAGCAGCTGTGGAGCCACTGTCAGCTTCACCAAGTGTAGAAGCCACAATCTCTTTAATCAATAAAAACACCCCAATCCTATTTGTGTAACTTTTCTCTCTCATTTCACTGCCCTCTAAGACATGTTGCTAAGATCTCATGGAGCTGCAAGGTACCACGTAGCCCAGGACCTGACACAAAGCAGCATAAGAGCATTATGTGTTATTTTTTAAACAGAATGTATATCTAAGACCCATAAGAATTCCTCTTTAGTAACACCCTGAGAAGAACTACACGTGACCTGGTTTCTTCCAAAGTTGTATCTATAACTTCATAGATGTATTTTTTCCTCCAGAATTGTTTTCCCCACTTTTTACTTGTGTTGGATCGATGTGATCACCTTCAGACAGACAAGCACTGAAACACTGTTTAGGCTAAAATATTTCAAATTAAGTTTATGTCCCTTCCTTAGCAGTGAGGAAACACTTGGCATGGAAAATAAGATGGAACAGCAGAAAGCAGCACTTTTCTCAGCTGTCAGCACCTGCCCAATATGATGGTCTCTCTAAGCCATAACTGGGAGAAAACACCCATTTCTGAAGTATCTGTAAAGCATCACAGAATCACAGAATGGTAGGGGGTGGAAGGGACCTCTGGAGATCATCTCGTCCAACCACCCAATCTGCCAAAGCAGGGTCACCTGGGGCAGGTTACACAGGATTGCATCCAAGCAGGTTTTGAAAGTCTCCAGAGTAGACTCCACTCTGGGCAGCCTGGTCCAGGGCTCCATCACCCTCATAGGAAAGAAGTTTTCAGGGGGAACTTCCTGGGTTCCAGTTTGTGCCCATTGCCCCTTGTCCTGTTGCTGGGCAGCACTGAGAAGAGCCTGGCCCATCCTCTTGACACCCTCTCTTCAGATAGTTTTATAAGCATTGACCAGATACCCTCTCAGCCTTCTCTTCTCCAGGCTAAACAGCCACAGGCCTCTCAGCCTTTCCTCACCAAGAAATATGTTCCAGTCCCTTAATCATCTTCACAGCCTCCGCTGGACTCTCTCCAGTAGTTCCCTGTCTCCCCTGAACAGAGGAACCCAGAATTGGACACAATACTCCACATGTGGCCTCACTAGGGCAGAGTAGAGGAGGAGGAGAACCTCCCTCAACCTGCTCGGACAGGTCAAGTAGGACTCAAGGAACCAACAGGTCTCAATTCTCTGTCTTCATACCCAGGAAAAACCTGCTTACCTGCCTTCAAACCTGCCCCAAAGAACTGTCATGTAACAGGAAACCAAAGCAGGCCCTGGCACACATCAGCATCTGGAGCACTGAAGGAGCAAGAAGGAGGAAGAGAACAGTTACAGCTATGAGGTGGCTTCTTTCTCTTGCCAAGGTATGAATCCCTTTCTAAAATCATACATAATGAGTTGCCTATAAAGAAAGTCATACACAGGACTGCTGCTACAAATACCAGAAAAATGTAGCATTTCTTCTCCTGAGAACTAGAACAAATATTAACAAAAAAATCACTATGTGTGAAGTGCACTTTTTAAGATGACATAAATTGGGCAGAATTAGATAAAAACACAAGGTTTTCTTTGACAATCAAATACATTTAGAGGCTTCTGCTGGTATCCACAACTCTTGATTTGGAGCAGTACACAGTCCTTTAAAAAACCCGACTGCTTACAGCAAAATTAATAATAATAAAATACCCCCAAACCAAACCTAAACCAATTCCTGTGTGCAATTCAAAGGCTAAAACATTTCAACACATGCCTCACCTATTGTGGATTTATCCAATTACCTGTAACAGGACATTTCTATATCTTATTTATGCTCTACAGATGGTCATTTGACAGGATTCAGTCTCTTGGCAAAAGCCCAAAGTTAACACGGCAAACTTAAAGCATCAGAGAAAATTTTGTTGCTGTTTAAGGCATATACATATTTCTGCAAATACAACCTTACTGCACAGTGACCTAGAAAAATCTAACTGCAGCAAAATCAACATAGAATTCCTAATCTCAGTGGAAAAATAAGCAAGGTCCTACCAATAAAGTTGGGTTCAGAAAACATCTATTACGTATAAGCTTTCTCTCTTTTTTCAGAATACACATTACCTACAGGTATGAGACTTGCATCCTTCATGTTCCAACATGGAAAATCAGACAAACAAAAGTAAAAATTGACCAATGAAGAGTCTGAAAAAGCTCCCGAAGCCCAAATCCCTACCAGCTACTTAAGCTGAATTTAGATGACTGGTAGAAGGTGAGGAAAAAAGCGTCTATTTTTCACTAATCAAGTATCCACAGGGTCTTCATTTTTTTTCAGTCCTTACTGAAGAAAATTTTTCCACTAATTTCCATGAGGTGCCAATCTGTGCTAAAACTGAATAATCAATGGAAAGCAAGAAAATGTACTGGGACTTAAAACAAAGCAGGCATGTGCTTTTCTTACCAGAAAATTGCTATTTGCTTCACAAAAGTTCCAGCTTAATAGGTGTTTAAAGTGCAAGCCGAAGATAATCGCAATCAAAAGGAACCTTTAAAGACTTCCAACATACTTTTACAAGGCAGATCATGAACCTCACAAGTAACTTGTCCAATTCTACAATTGGTACTGCTAAGCTGCTAAGTGCCTTCTCATTTTAAAATGTAGTTTGCAAACTGTTGAACAGATTATATTGATTTAGCATCACAGCTAGGATTTTGTTACACCCGATTTACATACTGTAATTCAACTCCGTTTATTTGCATTACTCACAGCACACATTAAGAGGTTAATATCTATACTCTGTTGTACAAGACAAATAAATGTCCCCAACAGAAAACCTGAATTCAGTTTCAACTGCCTAAGAAGCCCACCCCTCTTCAGTTTGCGTAATAACTGAGAAAACAAATTTAATTTTTAAGATGGTCCAGAGTACCAAGAAAAAGTATTTTTACATATGCTTTTATATGAGGGTAAAAAAACCCCAGAGATACTCTAAAACCTTCCAAATTCAAATTCTTATGTTTGTTGCCTTCATTACATGCTTTTAACCCTTTCAAAACACCATCTCATACCTTTGTTAAGAACCAAGGATTTTGAACCCTTAAGTAACATGAAAAAATATAAAGAATTGTGAAACATATATAAAGTTTTTTTAACACTATGTTCAGAAAACAATGAAGTCATCAACCTAGAAGTCCCAAAGACTAAAAATAAATTGTGACGAGAACAGAACCAAAACACTCATTTGTCACACTGACACACTTTCTGAGTAGAATTTTGCAAATACAAAATAAATCCTGCAGATTGATGAACTATTATCCCCACAAGTACACGTCTCAAATAGAGAGCAAGATGTTGCTGAAGGAGACAGACTTAAGGATTCTTTCAACTTCCCAAGCTTAATCCCAGCCAAACCACAACGATTTGTACCAGACAGTTCTTACACGGTATTTGCTAATACAACAAAACCAGCAACACCATTAAAAATGTCAATCAAGGTAATATCTGGCAGTGTGATGGAAACAGGAGTCGTTGCAGGTTTTTCTATAAATCCAGTATCAGAAAAGTTAACACACTTTGGAAGTACTAGCTGAAATGAATGCATACATCAAAAAGATTAAGAAAGAAGTTAAAAGGTGCAGCATTATGTATATCTGCATTTATAGCATATGTATTAATAATATAACAAATTTTCTTTTATTTTGCTCTAAGCAAGAGCTGAAAGAAACTTTAATTCTCACTAGAGATCCTTTATGATGCCTGATCTCTCAATTACACTCAACACTAAATTACTTTCTGGAAGAACCACACATTCACTTACAAGAATAAATGCATACTACAACCTAAAACCAGGTGAACTTAATGCAACATACTGAAATTTGAACTATGTGCTTCAGAAACATTTAATGAAATATTCTAGGTGCTTACCTGTCTTGATCTGGGTCTTCCAGGAGAAAACTTGCGTTTGGTGATGGCTGGTTTTCCCATGCCAATTTTTGGAGTGACTGATATGTAAGTCGTTGGGAGAGCACTTCCAGCAGTGGAAGGCAGTGGTGGGGGCTGACTGTGCTGGACATCTCGTGCAGGCTGCAAGTCTAATGCAACATCTGGCGAGGAAGACACATTTGTCTTGCTTAGATTAACTGATGGGGGAAGTGAGGGGTAAGTCTCAGCTGGTGATTTTATGGGTTTGTCTCCAGCTGGTGAACTGTTTGCAACACCTTCATTTGCCAAAGTAGTTGCTACTTCTATAAGAGCTGGTGTTTCTGACTTTTCATGGGTTTCTCCTTTTTCTACATCATTTTGCACTTTTAGTATTTCCAGTTGTTGTTCTACAGAGATACAAGTATCTCCTTTACTTTCAGTCTCCTGTATTTCTGGCGTCACAGTTATGGTCTCAGGCACTGAAGACAGAGACCGAGAGTCTACTGTGGATACTTCTGATACCTCCACAACACCTTGTGGTAGCTGTGTCTCTTCCACTTGTTTGACTAACTCCTGCTGTATTACAGCTTGAACACCCTCCATCACGTCCGTCATTTTCTCAGTCTGACTGTCGCCAGATGCTGGTGTCTTTTTAGGAGACATTTCCATTTCAGCTGAATTAATTTCAGCAGAGACTTCTGTTTCCAGTTCTGTGGTCTTTTCTTCTGGTGATATGCCTGTAACTAAGTACAATCATATTAAAGGCTCAGTGAAAAAAACTTACACAGGTGTAACCAGTCAACAACTACACTTGGTACATATCACATACACCAAGCACATATCACTTTACTCAAGTTAATTTAATATGTAGCTTAAAATGTACTTCATAAATATCTTTCTTTGTACCTATATTTACAGTAGTCTATGTTTTGTACTTATGTTTACAGTAGTCTATGTTTTTAGGTCATTATTTTTCCTTCCTGGAAATGCAGCAGAGAAAATCACAAGAAAGTAGACCCAAGATTAATTTTTGAGGAATTGGAACACACGTTCCCAGGTAGGCAGCTGAAAGCAGCTTCTCCTTTCTCATTTCTGTGTACTGGAGATGTATGTTGGCATAAATTAATGTATTTTAAGCAACTGTCCCAACACTTCCAGAAAGCAGACAGCTAAGAAGAAAAGGACAAGCACAAATAAAAAATATTTCCATTTCCATCCTAGCACTCTTTCAGATTTCAGGAAATCATCTGTAGTGAAAATTTATTTATGTCTCATGTATTTCTTTTAAAAAGATTTGTCTAGCCTTCCCCTGAACCAAACCAAGCACCTTTCATCCACCACTTTCTTCATAAGGAAGTTCTAGATTCTTGTATCCATCCCATGGAGAACCACATTCTTTGCTCTCAGTTTGGCTTCTTGTATCTTCTTTTGATGGACCCTGAATCTCTTACAAGCCACTTACTTTCTGTTATGCTTGCATCTTGTATTCTTCTTAAATTCACACTGTTACAACCTCCTCAGCCACTACAGTTCAAACTCAAGCATTTTACTACGACTGTATCTTCACTGATAGTTTTAAATTATGGCCCTTATACCACAGGCTGTGACACATAACAGAGTGACCACAGCTAACCTGCAAGGTTGGTTGGGTTTTTTTTGCTTTGGCTTTAAATGCAGGTTTATTGTTTTCCCTTATAGGGTCCATGCTCCAACATCAACTAGGAGTGGATGGGACATAATGGAAAGTTCTTTGCCATTGATATTGGTCACTATCACATTTAGAGGACTTGACCCAGAAACCGTTCTATTTGTATTCTTTTCTTTGACTGGTACTTCATGTGTGATTGATAAGATATATTTATTCCTGGAAAATAAATCATCAGCTACTGCAGCACTCCTACCTGAGTGAGTACATTTATGTATTAAACAAACAATCTTTCATATACAAAGAAAAAAAAAAAAAAAAAGAAAAAATTCTTAACTAAAGATACTTGTGGAGTTACAACCATGAAGCACACCTGGGGAAATTCAAAGTATCATAGAATTCATCCAATCCAGTTACAAACAGATACAAACAAAAAAGAGTTGAAGAGAAAGTGTCAGTACTTGTATTTGAAGAGCAACAAATAATGGTTTTTACCATAAACGTCCAGTGTACAAAAGCCCTTAACTGTATTTCCAGCTTTTGGAGAAAGCCAGTCCTGCCAAAAAATTAAAACAACTTTCTCCTACACAAATATTCTGAAGATTTCTCTCTACTTCCAGCAAAATACTCCTTCAGCAAAGAAGTTAATACTCTTGCTGGAGAGTTCAGAGAGCAGACAGATGCATTTTTTCCTCTTAAATACATAAACTATCACAAATCTTACTGAATGGAAGAGGGTTCTGAAGGGTTCTGTACTGGCATTTTCTCAGACTGCAAAATTCTCTCTTACCATCTGTAAGACATCCAACAGCTGACTCTTGACCAGGGCCACCAGCAGTAATGGGTTGCTCCTGTAACGTCACATCCTCTCCACCACTTTCCATTTCCATTTCATTTGTGCAAGCTTAAGGAGAGGTAAAGAAGTTATCAAAATTGGTATGATGTTTATTCTATTACTTGGACACCAGTAGTTGCTGTCACTGTCTGACCTTTTGGCTAAAAGAGAATGATACTTAACGATATGATAGGAGTTAGGACAAATCAGGTCAATGAGAAGGTTAAGGAGACTATACAGTACTCCTTACAGATTAAGAGCCTTTTTCTCATTAACACTAGAGCTGTTTTATACCTTTCAGACTGAAAAATGTCTGTAAAACAATTATAAACACCCAATTGTGAAAATTTAATTTGCACAGTCACAGGATTTTGTATTACCTGAGCAATACGAAAACATTCTTCTCAGATTCATAGAATCATAGAATGGTTTGAGTTGGAAGGGACCTCAAAGATCATCTAGTTCCAACCCCCCTGCCACGGGCAGGGACACCTCCCACTAGACCAGGTTGCTCAAGGCCCCAGTCTGATAAATTCAAGAGAACTTGTAGCATGAAGGCTTCAAATTCTTATACAAATACTACACTGACTTATGGCACAGATATGAGGTTCCATCTGCTATTGGCACTTGGAACACTAATTTCCAACCTACCTCTTAACACAAAAAGGAATTTTGCCACTTTAGAACTAGAATACTTTAACCTGTGAGTTCTATTAAATATAGAAATTGGAAAAGGTGCTACTGTGTGCTTCTTTGGCTGACAGTATCATCATAGAGCACAGAAACAGGAAATACATTTTTTTTTCCTCATCTAAAAGCTTTTTCAGTCCAGGAAATTCATTAAAATGCACTAGACAAAGTAGGAGCAGGAAAAACAAAGTATACAGTAAGTGTTAACTCAAAAGGAACTGATCCTCCACAGATGTCAGCATAAAAAAAGTCAAACGAATATAGCTTTCTGTTCAGGAAAGTCTCATTAAAGTTCAGAACTATTAGGTGATGCTACTTTTAGCACCTAAAAACTGCTCTCAGACTCTGCCAACTTTAAGTGATATTTTAACTTAAAGGAAATGATCATTTAGATTGGCTCCAAATCTGATTTTAATGTAGAAAAGTGCTCTCCTGGGTATCAAACAAGGCATGACTGTAGCGATGTAATAGCTCCAGATTACTCCTAGTAGTTGAGATGACAGTCCTGTTCTTCCTTGGGGAGCAGGGGATGCTTGTCAATGTTTCTACGAGCTAGAGATCCTAACAGAAGTGTTACTTAAAACTTTAGCTTTTCAAATAAACCTGTAACTTATTCAAAAGGGTTTTCAGTAGAAGATAGGGAGTTTTTGCAGTCTAAGCTTTGGAAATTTCTTGGATATCTTCCTAAAGTTCTCAACAGCCTCTACTAACCTTTCAGAATGGAAGTGATCTTCAAAGGTTGAAGTCGCCACTTTTTCTAACTTGGTGTGATCACTGACAGAGTTCTTCTCCTCATTAACATACATTTACCTACTGTCACTGCCCTTCCTCCAGGATCATCTGTGGCATCATTTCCTTACTGCTCACGAAAGGTCTGCACTTACTTGTACAAGCTAACATCAAAGAGAATGACTTGTTTACACAAAACATCAGTTTGAACACACACAAAGTAAGAGTTTTATTGTAGTCCAACACTTCCCCTTTCCAGTCAAAAATTATCAGGCTTTCAAAACCACAGATACTTATGCAACTGAGCTATTGATTTTTTTTAACAAAACCTTGCTGTTCAAGCACATGGCAGTGGTAGCACAGATAACCTGTTAGATTTTACCTTGCTTCCAAATTTAACCCCAATTGTAGTTCTCTTAGGAAATTCAGCCTGCATGAGAGTAGGTGCTGTCCAATGGAGCATGTGGTATGAAATACACAAAGGCTTTCTGTTAGGAGTTCATTACACAGCTCTTATGGATGACCCAGATCAATAGATCTGAGTTCTCTCTGTGCTTCCTTACTGTTGCTAAGTAATCTTTAAAAGAACATAGTCCAGGTTCCACTGCCATGTCCTACCTGGACATAGTGAGGAGAATGGGCACTATGAGACTGACAAGTAGCAAGAGGGGAAGAGGAAAACTGGATGTCCCAGGAACATCTACCAGCAGCTGGCTAGTGCCTGGTAGTTAGGCACAAATGAATAAAACAGGCTGTCAAATGAGTACATTTATGAACTGCATCACATTCAAAAAAATTGGAAAAGTTTACAGCTACAGGCTGGGAAACTGGAGCTGGAAGGTTGAGAACCACCACTATGGTGCTTACTTGCCCATGTTTCTAAAACAGGGTCCTGAAGCCAGAAAGCCAGAATATTGAGAAGATGGCTCACCCATGGACTGCTTGAGAAGCTGCTGCTAAATAAAGGAACGGATGAACTCCACAGAGTAGAATAAAAGTGGCTGGTTCACAAAAGACTTAGTGAGACGGCTGCAGGTATTTGTATTTGATGTCAGTATTTTGGAAATATAAAGACTCTTTTTGATTACCTGTTATACTGCCAGGTTCAGGAATGAGTTCAGAAGTGTCCATTACATCACATGACTGAGCCTGATCCCCTTCTCCTTGTTTACAAAGAGTGCAGACATAGTCTTTCAACTGAGACTCCAATTCACTACCAGGACATCTGTCACATTCTATGTGAATCCACCTGAGGAGATTAATTTAGAGTGACTATGATTTTAATAATAAAAACATAAATCATCCTAGTAAAAATAAATTTTAAAAACACTGTTATCCATTCCTTTGGGGAAATAAAAAATTACAACCAACGCTTTATTACGGAGAATTTTAGAGAAACAAGCATGATACATCAGCATGTCAAGCAGTGAATAAATTTAAACATGAAGATCTAAACTGTCACTAAAGCCAACTGGACACCACAACATGAATGGCAACACCAAGATTTTCCACAGCAAGATGCAATAAAACTGAATACGAAATGCAGTCTATGTTCTTAAAAGGTTTACAATAGCACAATTTTTTATTACTGGCATTGCAGTAATTTAAGCAGAAAATTTTAAAAAAACAGACTATTAAAAACGACAGACTTTAAAAGTTAAGATGATGGTTCCTCTAGTCTGCTTACTCACAGAACAGGTGCAATGGAAGAAGCAGCAGCATATATTTCAACCTCAGGTATTACACCTCAGGTAACTGCCAATTAATACTTACTTGCTAAAATTACAGTAAGAGTACTTACTATTTTTCATTGTATTTAGGGACGAAGGATCAAGATGTTACATAACAGGACACTACAACATTGTACATCAAATGCACCCTTCACAGAAACACATCAGTCACCATAAGCTCTCAGTATTTTACTACAATTTAGCAAAAATTAGTGTTCTTACCTTTTGCACATGTGACAATGCAACATATCTTTCTGGAAGTCTTGGAGGCACAGTTTTTCACAGAAAGGACAAGATAAGTTGTCTTGCTGTTGGTAACAACTGTCACATACCAAACAATTATGGTGCCACTGACAACTTGTTCGTGTGCCACACTCAGCACATATTCTACAGTTCTAGAGATCACAAGAATTTATTTGTTAATTACAATATTTCACAATGTGTAGAACTGCCATTAACTGACATTTCCCTGTCCTTGGTAACACTAATAAATTACCCAGGTTCTGATAATAGGGCATGAAAAGCCTGTGCCACAGCAAGAAGAGTTTCCTTGCACTACTCCCTGACTTGAAAGAAGTATTTCTTATGCAACTAAACTTTTTTAAATTCCTAATCTCAGTTGTTTTATGACTGCCACAAACTGACTATGAAATTACACACATCTCACACAGGGACTTCCCTTGTTATGTTGAAATCATATTTTTGTTATTACTTAACACTTACTCACAAAGTTGCTGATAAAACAACAGATTCACCCTGCCCTCCTCAAATGTAAAGGAACCCTTGAGCTGCAGAACTGCTGTTCCAGTGAGCAAGAAGTAGGTAATATAAAGAGCCTTCAAGTATAGATCATATATACTACTGCACAGGTTTTAGATGACATTTTAGTTTACATTAGATGATGGGAGCGGCTGTTGTTAAGTGAAGGTTATCTACTCCTCCTGGATCCTGTGCTTCTCGTCTCCCTACGGGCGTTGATTTACTGTCCTACACAGGCTGCTTCAACCACTGCACTGGTGGTACAACCACTGCCCACTGGGTAGCTGGGGAGACCCATGATTCCACACCAGTAGGATTTACAAATTATGTTACATGGCAACAGCAGTCTGCAATACATCTAGAACAGCATCATATGGGCAACAAAATCTGGGCCCTTATAACAACAAGGAACTATACTGAAACCTTTCAACCTACTTTACATTTCCAACCATTTGTTGGTACAGCATCCATCACTGGTTGTAGACAGAAGGTATGGTAGCCTTTGTCACACGTATCACACACCAGCATCTTGTTGTCTTCCCCAGAATGTCTAAGAAAAGTAACAAGTAGATTAAAAATATTATTTAAACAAGACATAAAAACAACAATCTAGTTAATGAAAAATCTAAGCAGGAAGACACACAGCTGAGCACATAAAAATGTAGGATTGCCACTTACAAATAGTTCCAAAGCCAATGCCCTCAAATTCATATTGAAGCATGAATGAAGGCCACTGAGCTTACTTGAGCAAGTGCTGAGCCTGTGCAACCACTCTGAACTCTAGACATTTTCCCTATTTCATTTACACACAGGTAGGCAGATTTGGTGGCCTTTCTGTACTAAAATCAGTTCAAAATCTGAAATATTCCCATATTTTCTTTCTGAAAAAAACATACAGTTGTATTTGTTCCTACAAACAGTTTGACTGTATTTTTTCCAAAGAAACAAAGGAGCCATCACCTCTGACTACCCGAGTTCCTATGATGTTAACCAATATGACTGCAAGAGCAAAACAAACATTAAGGAAAGAGATTTCAATTTTCCTACAGTCATGTATTACAAAGCTCCACCACAAATTTCAGCAAGAAAATAAATTTGCAGAGAGTAAGACAAATAGTTTGCTCATATCTAAAGGCACTGTGTTCTGCCTCAGTTTAAATAAATTATGAGGTACTACTTCATTACCTGGGAGACCTGATATTTCAAAAAACAGTAAATGCTCTCTCTGTGCATGAAGATATTCTTAAAAAGCTATTCTTTAACTCTGGCATAAAACTGCCATACTGCATCAAGTAATAGGTGTGAAAACATCACATTTTCTTCTACTTTTCCACTGGAGAAAAGGTTTGTTAGCAAATACTGTCATTACCCAGTACAACATTTTTAGGGGTACTTTTTAGAATGTGCTTCACTATTACAACTTCACTGCTGGCATCTGCTATCAGCAGCGTGTGATCGGGGAATAATCTTCTTTAAAGTGGGTGAATTTGAATGCAAGCAAATACCACGTGTTCTGCTTGGCAAACAGCAAAGCTCTGACTGATCAGGTATGTGAGGCTGGAGTGAAGTGGCTTTTTTCCTTCATACTGTCCCAGCTGATCTGACTAAAGCTGAATAAAACTCTTATTTGTCTAGTAAACCCTTTAAAAAAACCCAGGCAACCAAAAGAAGCCTGCAGTGCCCATCAGATTAAGTTACACAAGAACACACACGCAAGAGCTCAGAGTCTTCTGACTGAACCCTTCTAATGTCACAACAATTACATTTCTCTGTCTCACTACTTAGCTGGTGTAACAATTGAATCATGGTCAGTCGTGGCATTTTTTTTTCTTTGTGCAACTAAGACATGGTTTTATTTTCATAATGACTCATGAACTGCCTCTGAAAGATACTATGGAATAGAAGAGAGGGCCTAATGCAGAGGACCTACCCAGTATATGGTACCTGCACAGCTGGCATGTCAGAGGAGTAAGAGCACGGGTGCCCTGACTGTAAAGGCACCACATTGAACTAATTTGTTAATTTGAGAAGAATCCTCCTGTATAAAAGGAGGAAAAAGTCAGAAGATTTTGCTGCTCTCCAGAACCTGCCAAGATAATGGTAACTCTGGAGGTATAATACATAAAAGTTCCAGCTCAACTATTTTAGAAGAAAGCTCCCAGTACAAGGGCTTGTTCAGATACTTAATATAATATCATAATAGATGTATCTGGGGAAATAATCTACAAGTTTTGGAAAAAAGAATAGATGTTTTAAAATCACAGCACATGACTCTCACGCTGCCCTCCTCCTCCTCCATGTCCTTCACATCTCACTTACTTGCAGTTCTGGCACACTTTGCAATCAGGACACTGCCAGCCTGCTCTTTTTAAAGGTGTAACTTGTATGTCCAGGCACATCCCGTGGTAGTGCTGGCCACAGGTAGTACAGAAAAGTTGATCTAGGAGGTCTCCAGGGCTGTCACACACTGCACAATTTGCTTCTTCCTTTGCTACAAAGAAATAATGATTTCAATTATTTTTTCGTTCAACATTAGGAACAATTCAATGAAGCCAACAAAGCCAAGAAATTCTTTAGTAGTTCTTATGCATACAAAACTTGGTCATTCTTATGAAATTCAGATTCAATTAATATATTTAATAACTACTGCTTTAATTTGGTTTTCTGATATATATATCTTCAACTAATCTTCTCATAATAGAAGTACATTCATTTTAAACCTTAATAAAGTCTTACCAAAAGAAACGGTTTTATTCCTCTCAAGATAAAATTGAGAGCTTTGGGACCAACTCTTCTTCAGAACAAGTTAAAAAAATAAAGATCCCGATAGATTTAAATCTATTATTTAGCTGAAGTGTTAACAATATGGTTGCTCTAACTTGAGTTAGGGTGAGTAAACCTGTCTACTTGAATGGAAGAAAAGCCTTATGAGTAAACCCTTCCCATATTCTGTCATTAATAGAAAAAAAAAAATACTAATTCAGCTGTGTACCACTATCAGCCTTTAAAAACAGNTGAACATACATGAATTCTGGGGCATGTGAGCTGGTAAAATAGGTCTAAACAAATGCACTCTTAAGGTGATCCTACCACAGAGCAGTTTTCAGAAAACCCAGTACTAATTGTGCAATCTGAATACTGTGTACTTACATCTTTCAGGAGCCTGATCAATATGGTCTGGACAAAGGAGGGACAAGTTACTGAAATCCTGAAATGTGCCTGCTCCAGCAGCACAGGGGTAATGGTACATCTGGGTACATTTCTCTTCACAGCATTTGATAGTGGCTCCAAGGTGCTTACAATATGCACATCGCTGAAAAACAAACAACAAATCATTCAAAACCCATTTTTTCTTGTAATTTTTCAGTCAGATCTGTTCCCCAGCCTCATTTAACAGACAAACACCTGGGCCAGTAGAAGGGAGTGAGCACTGAGGAGAAGGAAACTAGCGGACTGTGACTTTCAGTGGCACTCCCAAATCCTTCCAATTTAAAATGTTCAACGGAACCTACTCTAAAAGCACTCTGACAACTGAGATTCCTCTTGTCAGAGAAAAGCATTTTTCTTCTATATGTGATCTAACTTGAGTTAAGCCTTCAGTAAAGAGGCTTGGAGACTTACTCTGAGTACTGAAGGCAGACCACACTATGTTGTCAATAGGTTATAGCTAAAAACCACACAGCCCTGTAAGCTGTAACATAAAACTGTAGGCACTGTGATCAGAAATGCAAATGGAAATGAAATACCATGTTCTACTGAAAATCTTACTGACATTATACAATTCTCTCTGGGATGATAATGCATTACATAACCTAGCACTTCCTTCTCATCTCTCTTCTCAAGGCTACACAAATACCACCACCAAACCTCGAGAAGTCAGAAATAAGCATGATTATTATTAGAGACCAATAGTCACACTGGTAAAGAAATAATTTCTCAGAAAGAACTACCCAATAAACCTCCAGTTCTCCAAGTTCACCAGCAGGTTCCATCAGTCTGCTTGTGAAATATCACCCACACCCTTCTGATTTAGTTAATCAGTCCTTTTTCTGACTTGACTTCATTACAGTCCCTGAAGCACTGTAACATGCTTTTGCACTTTTTCACCAAGGCAACAGTACTTTTTAAGGCTAGAGAACAGCACCATAAGATTTGGAATAAACTTAAGAAAAAACAGGTCAGTGGCTCACAGGAAGGCATACAGAACATTTATCAAGAACTGAGCTCGGGGGCTCTCATTTTTCATAATAAAAGTATAATACTAACACTGGCATGTTTGATTACTAGCTCAAGTGTCAAGCAACATCCAAATATGAACATAAACCAAATCAAAGAAAAGTTACACACTGCATCTGTCTTATTCTCAGAATACAGACAATATTTATTACCATAATTCTTCTCCGTTAAAGCCTGGCATGAAATTAGGCATGAAATACTGCTACTACAAGTCTGCAGATACCCAAATCAGCCCATATGAACACACAAATCACAGAGCTGCCTGTCTTAACAGCTATACTGGTATTCTCAAAACCAGAGGAAATTAACACCTTCGGCAAAATATCTGCCTGCAACACAAGTCACAGACAAGAGAAAGAAAAAAAATATTAGTTTATGCTAAACACAACTGCTGCATAATAAGATAAAACACTTCAGCACAGACATTGGAGCGGGTCACTAAGGACAGCTACTGCCACGTTGCTGTGCCACAACGCTGAGCCTGGTCTGCAGATCTGGAGGACATCTCATCTCTACCTGTGCCTCTGGCACCTACCAGCAGTATGGAAAAGATGTATTCTGTTGTTTTATGAGCCAAAATGCAGAGGAGAGGCGGGGGGACGAGATAAGCAACAGTACCATGGAGTTCCTGCAGCAGGTAAGAAGGTAGCACTAGTAACTATATCCAAGGACTGCCAGCAAAACCAAAGTCATGCAACAAACTCATTTTGGGAAATGATATATTCAGTAAACACTCACTGAGGATCCTGAAAAAGGTAAATCCTGATGTGAAATCATGAAAATACAGCCCCAAGCCTCCAAGTTCATGAACTGCAGCTGCACAGTGAACAGCACACAACCTAGTGCACTATTTGTGCTTGACACCCCTACAGCCCATTGAGATGGCCCCAGTCAGAGCCAAGCCCTGACTCTTACAGGCCACACAGTTTTTAAAGATATTACCTGGGAAGAAATAGTAGGAAGGGGAACTTGGGAGGAGCTAAGGTCCAAAACATGCCCCTTAAGAAAGTGTTCAACAGAGACCCTGTTGGATCCCATAATTAGGAATTATCTAATGGGGAAAGAAAATTATGAAAGAATTGCAAGCGCTCAAAGAATCCAACATTTACTAAAAGCTGGGAATAACAGATTAACTAGCAATAGAAATGGCATTTTAAAACATCACATCTGTTTTCCAAAACCACCAGTCAACTGTGGTACATAGAAATGTAAAATCAGAATATACCTTTTCCCAAATGCTACATGACAAAATGATTAAATTATTAGAAATGAGCAAACTACAGGATTACTGCAAAGCCTTGAAAAATGTTGATGTTGATTTAAGGAACCATGTAAAGACGCTGGAAGAAAAATGGAAGCCCAAATTACATTTAATTGAACCCTTCAAACCCATCTGCTAAACTGCACTGGCAATGAAAAGCATTTGGCAGCTAAGTAAAACACACACTTTAAAAACAATGTGGTATATATCATCTGAAGCAAATAAAAAGCATGGAATATCAACATTCGCTGAATTTATAAGAGAGATAAAGCAATCTGAAGAAACAAATGCCCAAAGGGATTTTTTCTGGCAACAGCTGTTGATGAGAAGAGTTACTCTTCCAGCAGGAGAAGCCAACACTTCCCTGAAACCAGGCCATGTGCTCTGACCCCAGAAGAACAAATATGCAACTATCACAATTAACTGACCTTCATGAACAAAGTAAGGATGTGAGCAGTGAAGTATGTTTACTTATTTTTTTCATTAAAAGCTCTGCTAATTAAACTCAGTAGCAAATACTACTTTACTACTATATTGGTAAAACACAGCATCAGGAGAGCAGGAGGTGGAAGGAAAGAACAGATCGTACTGGCCATGACATGCAAGTGTCTTTACCACACTGTATGAGGCCACTAGCAGGGGCAGGCTGGAGTCTTCAACTCCATGAGCATGAGCACAAAATAAGGCATGATGTGAAGGGGGTGGAAGCTGAATCTGAGTATTCAAAGGGTAAGTATAGCAAAAAGTTGTGTCAAAACAAGCCAAACACGGTTTTGTTCACGGATCAAGTAATTTACACTCCTGTTCCACACAAAAAAACCCCCAACTTTATAAGGTGTCAGAAAGCTAGAGAGATAGTTCATTACTTATTCATAGCACACTCAATAAATGTCACTAAAGCAGAGTCAGCAGACTATGGTCCTACTCAAAAAGTCCTTCATGGGTTACCATTTTCTTCAGCAAGCTCCTGGTGCACTCATCCATAGCAAGAAGGCTCCAATCCCATCCATACTACTGCTACCTCTTACTGTTGTCATTTCCATCATTTAAAACTGTCCATACCTCCTTCTCCTTGGTCCCTTCCACCTTTTTCTGATCTTTTTTCATGGACAGGAAAGGATCTCATTTTTAAAAGCAAACAGCTATGTAGTTTTTCAAACCTCTTTTTACAATTCCCTTTCTTCATTAATCCTATTGGATCAAATATGACGTTGTTATACAAATACAGTGAAAGAGGAAGAACTCAGTGAATTAACAGAAAACATAAGAAAACCAGATCCAACACCTCCTCTCTTATCTAGTTGTGTGGGAGTACATCCTCCATGAAATAAAACAGCAGAAACCACAAAGAAAATTTCTGAGAAGACAAAACCTCGTACTACTGTGCTACAATCATAACTGCACCAAAATCAGGAGTACAAGAAGGTTAGTTCTGCCCATGGCTTGGAAGCTCAACTGAACACCACAAATGCTACTGGCTTTAATGGAAACAGGTGGCTAAACTGTTAAATGGTGACAAGAGAAACAACTTCTTGTTTACATCTTTCTAACCTTCTTACAGCATTTCAAAAATAATTTTTAAAAACCCAAAAAGATGTATTCCAACGTTACATCAACCCTCCTGCTGCTCCATAAGTTGAAGTACTCCAAAACCCAGTGCAAGTTCAAATAAAGAAAGGATGCCTGGGTTTATGAGAACGTCAGATTTTATCCAGATAGTACTAAGAACACATAAGAGGTCACATTTTATTAGTATTTTATTGCTCTTAGAATGACTTTGTAGTATTACTGTCTCAGCAACCAGACAAGTAACAACCATTAGGAGGCAGACATTAAAGAAAGGCTAAAATCTGGACTTTGACTAAAGTTAAATGTTAGTATTAGATATTGCAAAAAGTTTTTTAAGCAAAATTATAGTTTTCACTGATTATGAACTTATTTCACTATAAAAGGTTTGCTGAAAAAAACTATAATAATAATAAGCTATTTTAATTTTAGTGTACCCCAAAATGCACACATTCCATCTATCCTTAGGTTAAACAATTTAATGTACTGCCTGTAAGAACAAATTTCAGACCGTTTAGCTACTGACAACTGCAGTCATACAAACCTGTAACTAAGGAGAACTGGACCATAACCTCCTGTCATTAACGAAACCGCAAAGAAATTTTAGTATAAACAGTGATTAATGAAATATATTCTCTGGTAGTTCTGATAATGTTCATTGATTACTCCATCACCTAAAAAAGTTTTATATCGCCTAGTGACCCTACTCATCATTAGCATCTCTAATGTCAAATACACTGGTTTAGGTAATGCAAAGCATTTAACAGCACGATGCAGTAAGATGGCAACATAAAAAGAATTAATGACTTTTGATTCAACTACGGATTAGCAAAGGCACTAAGTAATATGAATTTGCATCAGTATTGGAAATTAGCTTCTAATTTTTAAATTTTGTATTAATTTGGAAATTACTTAACTTTATAACAAGCAAGTCAATTGGAGATCAGCTATTCTTGTTCCTTAATCCTTAACATATATGAAAACTGAAGGAAATTCAGATTTCTCCCTTATTACTGTAATTTAAAACTATAATGTTCTTAACAAAGACAGTATATATTAAAACCTTACTACAGGGTCCACTTCATGCTCTGAAGTAAGCTTAAAAAGAAAAAAAATTAAAAACCACAGCTGTAGAAACAAACTAACAAGTTTTGTTTCTGAAACTATATGAAAAAACATGAACAACCAGAAAAGATGCAATTTGGCCAAGCTCAACACATGACTGAGAAAGACTGTCTCCTAATGTGGAAATCTTGCCTAGATACTCCATCTGTCCATAATCTGACCAGTTATCTACACAGGAATAACGAACAAAAGTAAGATACAAATGAAGATGACTAACACCACCATCAGTGACTCAACACAGGTAATCAAGGTAGAAAGCAAAAGTCCCTTTAAATTTGGAGATTTCAGGCTCTCTACAAGTCATTACTTTGTTCCTCCTTCTCATCAGTTGCCTCCTTGTTTCACCTTTCTAAAAAATGCCATTAATTAAGTGGTTTTGCTATCAAGGCACCTAAAAATGGGGACAATGAAGCATTCATGATATGCAGGGGTGTTTTTTGTGAAGTTGTGATAGGTGAGTGACCTCAAAGAAGCAAGTTTGCTGAGGGAGATAATATTTTTTCTTTGAAACCTAAAACAGATAGAGGAAAACACACAAACCTTATTGCGCACAAATCCTTCCTCATAAATTTGAAATGGTCTCAGACCCTGTCTATTCAGAAGCTCCACTGAAGGGTTTGTGTGCCTTGAAGTTGTACTCTCCTCCTTGTTACATAAGCCAGTGGAATAACAGCATCCATATGATTTCCTCCACAGACTCTGCCTTCGCTGCTTTTTTCACACTTTCACAAGGAAAAGTGTGTGGGTTTTTTTTATTCGACTCCTCGCTCTCTACAAGATTTAGGATAAAGTAAATGTTTTGAGTGAGTCTAAGCTTTCCTACAGCTAACAACCAACTATTCCCATAATTCTCATCTAACACCCCCATGACAGAAGGGCACACATGAGCCTGTTGTTCAGTTAGCATGTCAACAATGAGAAGGTCAATAATGTCTAATGTCATTTAAATTGCGATTGGGCTTCAGCATCAGCAACTTCAGGACAAACAAGGCAAGAACAGAAATCATCAGCTTGTGTTTAAGGCTGCTTTTTGGCAGGCTCAGAAAACAGACTATTGTGCCAGTTCCATTTGATTCATGCTCAGAAGGTCTTAAGAAGTATGTGTAGACATTTCTTTTTGTTGGCAGAGCACAGTCTGAGCCACAAATTGTTTCAGGCTTGAGAAAAAATAATTGGGGGAAACACTGTAACATGCTGCTTGTTGAATGATCTTCTAGACATCTGTTACTGGTCACTGCAGAAGACACTGAGATGAAGTCAACTTTCTGTCTAATCCAGCACAGCTCCTATCTTCCTAAATCACACATAAAGATTCTGAGAATGCTTAAGCATTTGATAGCTTGTGACTATGCTGCAGATCCTCTGGCTACAGCTAGGTTGGCATAATTACCTTTGCAGAGACATTTAACAGAAACTCACTGAAAGGAGAATTTCCTGCTGATACAGTCACATTGTGCTTCCAAACCACACAGGGCTTGAGCTGAGGATCTCTCAACTTCAGGCTCAAAATTTTGTGTCTCTGTATGAGCCAGGTGTTTAAGCTCCCATTACACTTAATAGAGACTTAGTCATTTTATGGAATTTACTTCATTGAAGTTCAGTTGACCAAGGAGTGGGTGCCCCTTTTTCAGGCTCCACTGACAATACTGGCCAGGTTTCCGTGGCCTGTAATTGGAATTTAAACACAGCTCACAGGTAGATATGTCCACAGGGAGGTCTAAATTTAGATGACAGACTTGAGCTGAAGCCTGCCTAAAATATGTTGACAAAAATCCTCTGTTGGTAACACAGCTAAGGCCACACCACAGGTTTTGTCAGTGTGGCAATGTCAATGAAGGGATGTGAACTGACAAAGACTTACAAAGACTTTCATATTAATTCTGTCACATCCATGAAAGTTTTCTGGATAATAAAAAGTTGAGCTAAAGCTTCACATGACACATGCCTAAATTCTTCTAATTACTTTTGGAACACTTAATCAAAACTTTCCAGCCATTTCTGAGAACAGAAAAGTCAGTAAGAAAAAAATTTTGCTCATCTTAAAAACAATCTCACTCCCAGGACTTGGAATTTGGCAGGAATTTTAGTGTGGGGGCTGCAACTTTTGCCCTTACCCTGCAGATCTATCCAGATGTGATTAAACTTAAGAAAACTTTTCTTTTTTTTTTTTTAATGTAAAACACTTCCAAAAGTTTGTTGGTGAAAAACCACAGAAAATTCTACTCTCATTGATCATGACTGATCTTCTCCAATTTCCAGCACTGGTCAGACTTCACGTACCTTCTACAAAGATTGCTTCTGCCTGGCAAGGATTAGAGAGGGGAAGTCTGTAATAAATACTCTAAGCCTAAGCACAATAAGGCACTGGAATGGAAAGCAGACATTCCTAAGGCTCTTGATACTACTGTCACTTAAATCATCTGGGGAATGAGAGTATCCAGGACACAGACAGATGGACAAATATGGGTCAAAGAGACAAAAGGGACTAACCACACTGTGTGAATGACTATGATGGGACTGGGAGGAGAAACCATGGATGGAGAGGGAAGCTGAGAAGGGGCAGGGATGACACCTCGAGGGCCAGTTGACTAAAACTGGGCACTAAAATTGGATAAAGAGCAGAAGAACTGATGTGCTATGACATAGAAAATGGTGAAGGGACAGATCTCAAGAGGAACTGAGGGAAAAGGGAACAGAAAGGTTAAGGAGAGAGGATCCAGGAAGAATGAGGAAGAGTAGACATGGCTAAAAAAATCAACTTGAACAAGAAGTCTGAAGTCTGAAGCAACTGAAATTGGATGAAGACTCGAAGAAGGAAAAGCAGACTGTCCTCTGCCTCCTTGTGCTGTATGCCTGTCACTCAGGCAGCTCAAATAGCAGAGGTCTGTATGGAGCCATGAAGGATTTCAACCTGCACTTTGGGAGGTCTGCCTTTTCAGTGTTTTCCCTGATGTAAGGAAATGATACAGTCAGACAATTACAAGGCAGCACACACACAGAGAAACAGGTAAAGGAATGAGCAGACGCACACATACATTAACTATCACTAGGCATGTACATGAAAACACAGAAAGGTTTGCAGGTCAAACTCGGATTCAGGGTGTAAAAGAGACCTTTCAAAAGGAGTCTCTACATTAGAGAAACCTGCTGCTTCTAGGACTGTGCTCAATTTGTAGAGGGAAGAAAGTATGCATTGAAAAAAGTTGTGGATTGCTTGTGGGAGAAAGAAACCACTTAGTTATGACAACTGAATGATCACCTGCCAAACAGCTCTAGTTTCACTTCTTTCATAGAGTTCCTTTGTGATATTGGGCAGGCCACGAAGTAAAATTTTTCTTCTTAAGTTTTTTTAGCTCTTAACCTTACTGATAAAAGCTTGAGGGTTTTTCCCCCACCTAAAAATTTCTTGATTTCTACATAGATTGTGCACTCGCAACTCCAACAGAGTGAAGAAGGAACTGCAATATCAGTGCAGCTTTTTAATTAAGTCTGTGTATTTTTCAAACGCTTTCAATCTGCCATCCAAATTAGCAGGTATTTTTAAGTTTAAAAAAGAAATATTTTCTTGGGGAAAATGGAGCCTAAGTTGCATAAAATGACCACATGAATCTGCGACTTTGAAAAATCTATAGCCAGGTTATTTATATGTTTATTATAGTAGAAACATCATAGAAAAACCTCATGCAGAAATGAGTAGTTCTTTCCTTTCAGCAGTATTTGAATAGTCTACATACCTACACACTGAACAACAATGAAAAAATGTAATATTGCAGAGGTTTTTACTAAGACAACAACGTCCATCCTATGGACTGAACTAGGCACTGGCTGTTCTGCAGGCAACCACACAATTAAAGACTGCACCATCAGGAATACCCACAGAGGGCATTAATTGTGTGCAAAGGATATTATGAAGACAATCCGTCTTCTGGCATGTCCTAACTTTGTGTGTTTGATTTTTCTACTTTTAATCATGTGTTCTTTTAGCAAAGATTTCGTAGACATGTTAACTTGGTTTAACAGCAAGTTAATGTCAGCAGAAACCACTATATATACTCAATGATACACCCAATTTACAAGGTAACAGTAAGGATGGGGTGACAAGGAACTCTGGATTATGTACAGACATAAAAAAAATTCAAGAATTTCCTGTCTTTAATACCTTCCTCATTAGTGAGCACCTCCTTAGTATTCCTTCCCCACTGACTGCAATCAGCACCTTATTGTTCATAATTCCTATTTCCTTGGCTGTTCCTAAATTGCGCTCTCCAAATGGCACAGAGTCATCGTAAACAAAATCCTACATCTTCAGTTCACTAATTTTTGTAAATTGAGCTCAAATAAAGCAATTAGATGGCATACTTTGAAACTA